>VZTA01024606.1:25205-85442 GCA_013398855.1 Mohoua ochrocephala
ACTATCTGGAAGTTTGCATCTTGGCCAAGCAGCGTTCCTGTGTCAGAGGAGGCCAAAGTTCTGCCCCATGGTTTCAAAAGATTTAACTTGCATGGTGCTGCATCACTGTTCAGCCTTCAGAAAGGAAAAAGGCTTAAAGAGTGAAAGAAGAGTTGCTGTGTACACTTGGCAGTGATTATACGTTGTAACTTGCGGGTTTTGTCTGCAGATTACTGTGATCTCACCCAGTGAAATGGAAGAGGTTTTTGTATTCTGTTTTTTGTCTGTGTAATCCCCATGTCATGTGAATCCTTTCTTGGTGCTTAAGAATTGACTTGAGCTCCAGCAAGAAACTCAGATGCACAAACTCTTCTGGAAGGACTGATACTGAAAGACTTTTTCTTCCAGCACTTTTCCTGCTTTTTGTGGAACATGGTACCCTTTTCAGGAGTCAGAGCACCTCAGATTCCCAGAGATCCAGTGGGAAATGAACATTTTCAGCACTTTCAAAAACTGAGCCGAGGAGAAGCCAGCATTTTTGCTTTATCACTCTCTTTTTCAGCTAGGTTTACTGCATCTGGTTGGGGATTGTTCAGTAACTGTCAGAGTCAGTTAAAATATCATAAGAATGCAGACATACACTCTGGTTTTTAATCCTAATGCACAGAGGAAAGCTTTGTTTTTCCTTGTGAAGTGAATTGCTTTTGATTATAGTGGTATGATTTTTGAGCTTTCCTCTTATTTTACTTTACTTTTGCATGTGTTTCTAGTGAGAAGACAGCTCAGCCTGGCCAGAGTTAGTTATAATCTTTAGGGCGAGGTCTACAATGCTTCTTATCTTAATCAGCTACTGTGTTTATTCACTTGAAATATGTGGAAATCTGAAGAAACATCTTTTATTAGCAGAGATCAAGCCAAACTTAAAAAAAAAAAAAAATCAGGTCTTTTAGCAATTTGTGATACTTCACATTAGATTTCAACTAGTTTTCCTTTGCAGAATTCAATGTAGGAAATAATACAACAACAGCAGAATGGGAAAATGGTGTTACCTATTGTAATAACAAAAAAAAGGTCTTAAACTAGAATCTGGTCATCAAAACGTGACCACTGTGAGTCACAAACATAAGTTGCTTAATAACAGTTGATGAAACTTTTTTTCTTCTTGCCGGGAAGCTCTTCTGTGGTACTTGCAATTTGTTCCTTATATTTTGTCATAATTTAATTCTCTTCATGTTTGTGGTTCAGTTTTTTTTACTGGCCCTCACAATAGTTCTCATCAACAGTCCCCATTTATTCCTCTTATATCATTCCTCATAGTAATTATGGTGTCGGTGTGTAAACTTAGAAGTGTGTATGCAAATACTGGTGGTGACAAATATGACAGTCAAGTAGACTTTGTATGGCCAAGGTGCCATGTACATTCAAGAACCAGTTTCTAGGAAAGCAGGGAGATATTCTGCACTATTATGCACCACTGTTGGGCTACATTTACCAATATGTCAACAATTATGAAAATCATTGAAGACCAATATGCCCAGTCTAAACCCTGATGTGGTAAATATGATCCCTTGTGATCCTTTCTTGGGGTTATGGTATGTATTGCACATGTGAAGCTTTCAGTAAGATTAACAATTTGCCTGTTGTGTTTTTAGAGCTATAATGCAATTGAAAGAGGATTGTCCACTTAAAGTCATAAAATAAATATTAAATAATAATAATAATGTGGTATTTTACTATTTTTCTCCATGTATCATGAGCTTTCATAAGTAAATGAGTACTAGGTAGCATTATCATATCTCACTGGAGATATATAGTCTGGAGGTGGCTTCAGCCATTACCCTGTGCTTGTGTACTGCCATAAATAAAGCTACTTGACTTGTTCTTTGATGTTACTTTAAAAAATACAATTCTTAAAAGTTATAAAAATGACTGATAAAAATGATCCTAAAACATTTATATGTTTACGATACAACTTTAATAGAAGCCGATGTTGAACTGACATTTTGTGTCAGTTTAAGGACAAATATCCATACGGAAACACGGTGTTGTGTTTATTTGGATTGTGCAGGTGGATCTCCTGTATGCCTGTGTGCGCTGACAGATTTATAAATCCAGCCACATAGCGCAGAGCCTTTGTCCACACTTTAAGTAAATTATGTTCTTGAGTGTAGGCTGCTTTGGTCATGGAAAAATATATCTGTATGAGATTTGAATGAATAATAACTTTCATTGTGAGCACCTCTTTATCAGCAGCAAGAAGAGAGGTCTGAGTGAATATCCAGGCTCCCAATTATATACGGGTAATGCCACATCCTTGTAATCTATCTTTTCTAATTATGATACAGTGTGTTTATTTCTGAAATGCCACATGCTATTAAATGGCTCTTACTTGTCTGTTACTGCTCTAAAGTAACACAACCCTTTAATCACACCAATTCTGACAAAGAGTAAGACATGTACGTATTTTTATTTTGCAGTAATTTCCTGTCTTATGTGGAGGTGAGGAAAAGCTTGAGATTCAGCTAGTGAAATAGAGAATGATAATCTAGAATCAGCACTTGCTACTTTAGTCGATATGTTGGAAACCTGTGTGGCAGACCAGCGGGAAAGGTTTCCTTTGATTGTCACACAAGGGTAGTTTTCAAATTTGACTTATTTTAAATAATAGAAGAAACCTTTAGTAAGAAAATATATAGAAGAAAGTACTAAGGCTAGAAAGCTGGCAACCCAGTAATTAGGAAATAACAGAATTGAAGAATTCAGGTCGCCTTTGAATTTTTCCATTTTCACATCTATGGTGATGATGCAGGGTTTATTACAAAGCCATCTGCTTTTTGTCTTTGGCCTCCAGTTTTGTGCAAAGCAGACATGCCAGAGGCTGAAAACAAACATGGTTTTTGAGGTCTTTGCTTAAAGTGTGGCCAGAGTAAAATATGTACGCTGAACGAGGAACTGGATTGCAAGAAGATCTCATGGCAAGGGTAGCTGAAGGCTGTGCTAGAAAACTGGATTCTCTCTCTAACTATTTTCTGTTACAGGTGGCTCAGCAAATGAATTTCATGACTGTCTTTAAGGTGTCTCAGTTTCTGTCACTAATGTAAACCTATGGAATGATTTTCATCTCTGATTGCAGCTGAGGTGAACAGGAGCTGGGTTTCACTACATTAACCTCTGTATAATGCTGCAAATCACAAGTAAGTTAGGTCTTGCATGTCTTTTAGGAGACACCCAACATCAGAAGATTCTTCTGATCTTGATATTCCCCAGCTATGCTTCTGTAAAATGAGTTAAAGAACACTTCTTCCCTCACAGTCATATTGTAAGTTTTTAAATAAAATGACTATTGGAGAAACATTCGAGTGTTATACTAATGAATGCCACAGAAGAGCTCATGAGGAAGTCGGTGATAATGTCTCAGGAGAGGACTGGAATCATTTCAAGGCTGAGGGTAGCACATCGAAGTACAGAAGTAAAGCAGGATACTGCAAAGTTGCTTAGTTCATGAGATTTGTCCTTCCTGTGCACTGAATGAGATCCTGCAAAAACAGTAGTATGTGATTATGTAATTGAAGATTTTTTTTCAATTATCTGTGCACAAAGGCCAGAGGAAGGTTAACTCTGGCATTTCCTAACTTCAGTAGTCCTTGATTGTGCAACCCTAATGGTGTCTGACTGTTTCTGGGAGGGGTTTATATTGTTGAGTTGTCTGTGTATACGTAGATAAAACTATAATTACTCTTAGAGATGTGTAGTTAGAATTTTAATGTATTCCATATGCAGAGCAGAAAGTCCTCTTAACAAAATGTAATTTACTTATTTTTCTTGTTTCGTTCATTCCCACTTAATCAAGATGTTCTCCACTATATTTTTGAGACATTACAAGGAAGCTGAAACTGACAGTGATTGGAGTAATCAAACTACTTCCCTGTGAAGCCATTTGCTTAGGACTTCCTTTTAAATTTAATTCTTTATTGCAGCCTTTGAATGATCCAGTAGTTAGAACAACAGCAACTTGGTTCTGTACAATCTATGTAACACCAGAAAACAGTATTTCATAGTAAAAAGGAAACAAAGGAACAGAGAGATATTCTGTTGTCGTACTTCCAGCATGCTCCTATTAGTTGAAAGATTTTTTTTTCGCTTCAGTTTTTTATTCTGTGTATAACTCCAGGGGAGTTTATGGTTACGCGTTTGAAAAATACCATTTCTTCATCTTTTCCAGTATTCTCTCCAGGGCGATGCATGGATGCAGTTTGGGTTGGGTTTTGGGGGGGTTTTTTGCTTGCTTGGTTGGTTTTAGGTGTGTTTGTTTTTAAGGCAATGCAATTTTTAGTTTATTGATGATTGATTTGTGTTGTCCTGTTGGAAATAAAAACCAAAACACTTCGCATTAGGAATAGGGGATTCAATGTTACTCTTAGCAAAAGAGTGACAAGAAAATATCTATCTAGGGAGAAAAGGTTGAGGCTTTTACTTCTGCGGTGTTAGTTTCTGAAGGAGCTGCTGAGTTTCTGGATGAGCAGGTCCTGTGTGGACTGAAGTTTGAGGCAAGGTGGCATTTTTCTAGGAAGTGGGGTTCTCTGAAATGCATGCAATCCTTCTGCGTATCTGAGGTAATGGCAGGGTGCCCAGAGCTTTGTGGAGAGATTCCTACTTCTTCAGCAATAAATAAAGTAAATAAATAAATATATTTAGTCAAGGGTAGGATATCTTTGATGTCAAGATAGTCTACTAGATGAAAGACTGGAACTGGCATGCAGTGCCGAGCACCCCCTGCTTCCTTAGTGCCTTTGGTGCCAACATCCTCAAAAAGAACAAGGATCGTAATCCTTAAGACACCAGATTTGAAAAAGGATTTCCTTTAGAGCTAAGGTTGTTTTTCTTACTCTCCAGACTTGTAGCTAGTGGTAAGACAAATGAGTCTTCTAGAAATTATGAAATGTTTAATAACTGTGTCAGTTTTCAGATTACAGTTTACATCAAATAATTTTTTTCCTATAACTATGGACAAAGTCTTGATGCCCATCTGCCCTCAGAACAGAAGTAGGTCTGTTACCTCTTTAAGGCAGGGGTCAAACCAGCCCAGTGTTCGTATTTGGGCACCTGGAATAGAAGAGTTAAAACAAGGCCTGTGTACTTGATACTTTCCCTCAAAACTCTCCCAGTCTTCAACCCTTTCCATTTTGGGAATGCAAATCTAACTGAGGCTGGTGTGGCTTGCCTGTTTAGTCTGCAATGGATTTCTGCCAGCTAGTTGCCCACTCCCTTTGAACTCCCACATCCACAGTTGTCCTCAGGCGTGCCATGTGTCCACTCCCTGCTGTATGAAGGACCACCTTGTTCTCCTTAATTTGAACCTGTCTTCTATAACAAAGGGCCACTGAAGTGATGACAGTGAGCAGGTACTCCTTATCTCTCCTTTCCCTGTCATCTACAGACCTTTCCTAGACCTTTGTCTCTTTCCCAGCTTGAAGAGTACCTGGCTACTCCCTCTTTTGCCCTGGCCATCTCCACCCAGGACCCACACCCATCCTCTTCCTGTGGCTCAACAGCTCCATTAAACCCGGGCTGGGACATCCACATGTGCCCTGGGCTGTCACCTGGCTGGGAGCAGCAGGAGCTGGGTTGCCCATGGTGGAGGAGGACCTGGAAGCCAGGCTGACCCTAGCACAGACAGAGTCCTCACTGACTGGGTACTGTCTCACCATGTCTGGGCTGGGCTAATAGACTGGGTGAGTTGAAGAAGCAGGTCCAGGGTCCATCCGGAGGGTCATGTTGGGAGCAGCCAGAGACAAAGGCCAGAGACAGATACACCTGCAGCATATGTCCAGCAAGAACTGAAAGCCAATTAAGGGCTTTTAGTGCACTCAGGGCACTGTCACACTTATCTATGTTGAATTTTATTTGTCATTTTACTGCCTAGTCACTCTGTCTTATAAGAGACTCATTTTTCTATTCTTTACAGTTTGCCTTCAAGGTATCCACTGTCTGGAGCAGCTTTCCACCATCAGCAAACTTTGCCTGTACTCTTCTACTGCTTTTCCAGATGCTTTCTGGATACACTAATTAGCGTGGATCCCAGCAAAGACCACTGTGGAAATCTGCCGGTGATTTTTGTGTGTTTTCACACCTTCACGTTTGCTCCTATGCCCTACTTCTTACCCGGTTACTTATCCATGCCAAAATTACTGCTTTTTCTACAATGGCTTCTTAGTGGCCTTTAAAGCTTATGGTGAAAGTCTTTGCCAGAAACTTTCTGGATATCCAAGTGAAATATGTCAGCCGGGTCACATTAACCCACATAGCACAACTGAAGCCTGCAGAGAACTCCAAGAAGTTTATGAGACAAAGTGTCACTTTACAGAAGTCATGTTGACTCCCCAAATAGATTTTATTTATCCAGGTGTCCACTAATTCTAGCATTTCTTATACCACAGGTCCTTTGTGGTAGCCAAGGCACGGGTCTGCTCAGAGGGAAAAATTGTAGTAAACTAGTTTTACCTGACTGCCAGTTACCAGCAAACTTTACAGGTGTTAACATTATTAGCAAGTCTTCAGAATGCATGACTTGTAATCACACTCCTGTTCCAGTGCTCTAGACTAAGACTGCATCTGGTAAAAATGGGCCCGAAAATAATAGCATGTATTTGATCATGGTGACAAGCAGTGGAAAGGGCTGAGCGGTACTTCAGGTCCTTTATTAAAATGTAATGAAAGCTTTGAGCAGCTCACTTGAGCGGTAATTCCTCACAACTGTGAGCGTTAGCAGAACAACCTTTTCAGTTGCAATGAATAGCTAGACCACCCTCTGACACCTCGGTGAAAGTGTCAAATGACTGTTTTTTTCCCTCAGAATGTGAAGGCGAGAAAAGTGCCATCACTGCAAAAAGAAAGGATTAATTTCTGCTTTCTTCTGAAATGCAGAAGAGACAGAAATAAACTACGACGCAGAAGGAACCAAGATAGTCTGCAGTGCACCACATATGCTCTAAGTTCTTTCTTACAAATGAGGGAGCAAACCTGTTGTTCTGCACAGTGCAGATCTGGTAGCCGTGGGACTAATGGTCCTACCTCTCCATAAAAGGACAGAGCACTTCTGCATATCCTCATATCGACTCAGATATGGTCGCATAAATAGATTATAGCTTATTGGTGGGCAGTTCAGAGATCAGCTGGTTCAGACATCAGAGGTTTTTAGATCTTTCTGTTGGAAAGACCATGCAGATGTCAGCTCTAAATGGAAGAGAACACTGTTGTGCTAGTTTTGTTTTCTTAATAATCCAAAAGCCAAGAAACTTCTGATACTATTACTTCCTGTAAAGCAATTGCTTTCTCAGAACAGGGTGGCTTGTTGCTTGTAAATGAAGTAGCAAGGTTTTCACGTGCAGGGAAAACCAAAATTGGCTTAAAGGAGATTTAACTATGAGACAAAATATTAAATATTTGTGCACTGGAACTGTTTTTTTTTTTAATTGTCATCATCATTTTTCATGAAATAATACGTTTCACATTGTATCTGGGCTAAGAGTCACAGATTACAACCAAAATAAGGTTTCCCCTTACAGCTCCTGCTTTGGCTTTTGAAAAACTGGGCCTTTGGTTAGCGTTGGGAATACAGTCCTGGGAGAAGAACTGGCTTCAGACAGAGCAGAGAGTTGCTTTGAGCAGAAGTCTGCTGTAGGTAGCAGAGCTGCTGTAGTCCTGCTGCATACACTATAGGGTGGCCTTGCTGCCATTAGAGAAGGGATGTGAATGTGTGTTTCACGCTTTTATCACCTCATAGTGATAAAAGCACTTGGTGCTGCAAGGTTGGCTTCCCAGACCTCTCGTGATAACTCTTCATCACACCTGTATCACTCAGCCCACTCTGTCCCTTGTACTTTGCTGAAGCGCCTTCATCACAACCGTTTCTCTATTGACAGGCAAGGACCATTCTTACCCTATTGATAAGATTTTAATGTAAGCATGGTGGTATGTATTTTTGTTGATTTGTCCCACTTGGAAGGTTTGTATGGTCAGCTGTTTTAGGCTGAATTATTTATATATTTGTCTCTGTTGTTATTTTGCATTTGTTTCATCCGTTGCCTCAGAGAAAGCACTTGCAAAGAGTCAGGAAGCTTGAAAGAAAAGGCGCAATTCTCTGTCTAGTTATAAATGAACTCACTTCCAGCAAATGTTTCTGAGTCATAGTTGGTGAAGAGTCTGGGGGTTGCCTGATTGCTTACAAAAAACCCTCTGCCGTTTCCATAACTAAAAACTGCTCAAAGTTGCTGCTGGCACTTCATTGTAGACAAGTTTAGAGTTCAGGCTGAAGCAGACTTACCAGATGATCTGAAAAGAGTTTTAAGACTGTCACCATTACTACTCCATAGTGCAGCTTAGTACCTTCAGTAGCAAAATAGGTGAGCACAGTTTCAGAGCCATTTAGATCAGGCTGACATCACCTTTTTGTGTATATGGCATTGCACACATGCAAGCAGTGCCTGAATGGTTCTGTCAGAAGGAACGCATTCCACCCGGCCATTAGGCACTCCTCTGCAGCTTTCATAACTGATCCAGACTGAAGAAAATATGCAAGCAGTTACCATCAGAGCTATTATAAGAACTTTTCCTTCATGTAGTTGTTGCAGCCTGATCATAATGACTCAATTACCACATGCTACAAAATGTTGTAATTGCTGTTAGTCCTGCATACTGTCAGAGCCTGTTTTGGCTGTTCTGGCTGAATAGTTTTGAGTCTGACTACAGGAGGTGATCAGAGCTGCCTGGATGGAGAAAAGCCAGCAGTCATGAGACTCACAGGAGAGCTGTCTAGCACACCCAAAAGCTTTTCATGCTACAAATGGATCTCCAGCACTCTGTCTCACTGCAGAATTTGCTGCATAATAACACTTAAAAAACTACAAAGAGAAAAGAAAATATCAGTTACTGGAAAGCTATTTGGATGAGGAATTCAGTTGTTGTTATTAATAAGATTGATTTTTCTCCCCAAAATTTATTGGTTTTTTGTTGAAACTTAAAGATGTATTAATTTCAAAGAAAAGTGACAGGATAAAAATTCTAGCTTAAACCTTTTCATGATGGAGAAAAAAAATTGCTCTGAAAATTCAAAGCAAAATTTTAAGTCATTGTTTTGAATTTTCTTCAGTATTTAAAAAAGGTTTGCTAAAAGTTTTAAAGGTGATAACAATCAGATGTTTTGACACTTACCAGAAATTACTTTGCAGGATATTTTTTGAAGGAGATTTCTTTTTTTCCTTTTTGTTTTGGGGAATAAGATTTCCCATCTAACTATTCCTATACTATTTACTTTCAGAAGGCTGATTACACCTATCATTTTTTAATTTTTCAGTAATCTTTGCTGCAGCAAATTAATGTCTGGGTCGGCTGACCAGGTATAAGGTTCATATTAGGTTTAACACTTGCAGGTATTAAAACAGTCCTCAGCTTTTCCAGGCATGCTGAGGGAGAGCGGCACTGAAGCTATCCTGAACCATACTGAAGAGTTCCCTGTGGGTTTGCACGCACCGCTCAGCAACTTTTGCTGAAAACTTGCAATGATTGATGCTAGTGCCAGCCACACAGCTGCTAAAATAGATTTAATAGATTTCATAAGAACTAGGAGATCTGGAATAGCCTGTCTCTTAAGGAAGCAGGTACAATAATTCTTTAACTCTAGGCCAGCAGCGGTTTTGCAGAACTTGGCACGAGGGTCAACGGGAGTAATTAGAATAAGAAGGAATACTTTCCCTAAGGAGCTCTTTATATTGACTGTAGCTTAATTGAGCTATTAGCTGAGAGTCCTTGATAGAAAAACCCTGAAGAGGAGCAAGCACAAAGCCACTAAGTTTTATTGACTGAACTCCTGACCAAAGTCAGATGACCTAAAAATCTGCCTAAAAATTCTGCCATTCTTGCCATGGGAGTCTACCATAGTTCTGGGCTTAGTCACTGGCTTTTGTGGCAAAAATAATGCTATCACAGGACAGGAGCAAGGTGGATTTAGATGAACATGACGGTATGCAGAGTAAAATGACTATTTGGTTATGCGCATAGGTAGTGGGAAAGGAATTTTTCAGTTTTTCTTATCCGTAGCAATTAGACGCCATGGTTAGAGTGAAATGCAAGACTTCCTTTTTCTCCTGTTTACACAGACCCTATCCTTTTTACTCTGTGCTTCTTACTCGTGCTTTTGGACTCTTTCTCCTTGTTCCTCTGTGCTTTGACAGCCTGTCCAGCTTAGTTCTCCTACAGCCATGGTGTTGGACTAATTTCTGCAGAGCTGTTATGAAATCACTCATGACTCATTCTTCTCTTGCTTCCATGAGTGAAATATGCCCTCTAAAAAAATCTCATGGTATGGCAAGGAACACTTACCAACTTGTTAAGTATGCTGAGCTGTGTTTAAGCAGGTCTATAAAGCGGGTTCCAACCTACACAGTGCAGCATTAATATGCCTCTTCCTAATTTTGCTGTGCCTTGCCTTATTTTCACTGTCTGTAGTTTTCCTTTTGGGACTCTGTGTTACAGCCAAAACTCACCAAACAACAGTTGTGTGTTTTTAGACCACTTCTTGCCTTTTCCGACATGACCTCTGTAAAGGTAACACATTGGCCAAATGAGGCCTCGTACTTATGTTTTTCCTTCCCTCCAGAAAAATGCTGTGATCTGCTTCATTATCTTACAGTTTTTATTACTTCCTGCGTTCAAATATATGTTAGAGGGATATAGGGCAGTGGTGTTGGAACAATTTTTCAGACTACTTCTTGTTTCTGCGGATTTTCTCTTCATTGTGTATGCTTGAATAATGATTCAAAACTAACACTGTGGATTTATTAATAAAAAGAACTAAGAAGACCTTTCTCCACTCTGTTGCCTGCTGTTTTCTGATCAGGTATTATAGTCACTTATAGGTAGTATGCTTTCCATATAAAAACTTGCCACCCTTTAGTTGCTCACCTTAAGCAACTTTTATATTTCTGTTGAACTTTGTGTGTGAGGATAGTAAGGGGGGTCATTTGTTTCTGTGACAGAAACTGTGCATGAACAGCACTCAGGTCACTTGATCAGGTTTTGTTGTTGTCAATTACAGTTTTTCATGTTTGAGTCTAAAGGCTGTGATCCAAATCCTGCTGTGAGAACACTTCTTTTCAGTTTTGAATGAAGCCTAAAACTAGATGGTCTGGCCAAGGATGATGAAAGGAGAAACACTTTTAGTAAGAATAAAATGTTGAACTAAAAGAGAATTAGATGTATTTTATGTGATATTTATTTAATGTTTAAACATAACTACGTCTTCAAAACTTTAAACTTATTACCCTGAATTCCTATTTTTAAGTGTTCCTCTGGACTTCTGATAAAATATCTAAGATATCTGGGTGAACAAAAGTGAATAGAGTTCTTGGTAACTTTCTACTTGACAGTATGATAGGATGCAGTTGTGGGAGATAGCCACTGTTCCCACCAGTCTCCTCAGACTGATTCTGAACGCTGCACTGATATGCTTCAATAGCTCCTGAAGTAAATTTTCAATTCAGGGAAATGATCACTGAGATAAACACTAAAAGAGCAGAGACAGAAGTCACTGATGGGTTCGTTTATGAACTCAAGTTTGCACTTTAATAGTTTACACAGCATGTGTATACAAGTTAGGCAAAAAAATAATAAAAAAGAGAACCCCAAGAACACTGCTTTGTTCTACTGTTGTAGGAGGTGAGTTTAAACACCTTCCTGCTCTACTTGGTGCATTTTGAAGGGTCATACTGGTATCAACATGGCATGTACCATAGAAATGGGCATATGCTTTATGTTTTGGTGCATTTTTATTAATTGTCACATGTGGCAAATTGCTTTTCTGTTAATCACTTTTTTTCTGTAGCACTGAGAAATTTCTCTCTGACTCACCCTCCAAACTTTGCAGTTAACTCTTCATAATCGTAAACCTGTAGTCATGGGTAAAAATATACTTACTTTTAACTATTTGCTTCTAACTTTTGTTATTGACTCTTATTGCCAAGTAAATCTACATTCAGGAGGCAAAACCCCCTCCCTCTTTAAGAGAAGTAGGCTTATACCATCCATGCTGTTATGTTTCTGTCTTTGGGCTTGCACCATTGCTTGTTCAAATGATAGCTCAAAAATTACAGTATTGCGAATGTTAAGATTTTCTGTATCTGTGGGATCAGAGTAATTGTGCTTAAAAACCATAGTAAAAGGTAAGTAATGTGAAAGCAGTGGGAATTGTAAGCTCTCTTGGAACTTCAGAGTAAGACGTTCAATAGTAGAATTTGATTAGTGTCTATTCCATATTTACTCCTTTTATTAGGTCCAATTTAGTTTAGATCTCTGTCAGGCTTCATCACTGGAAGATCCAGGACTTAGTATCCTGAAGGAGTCGATCTTTGTGGGTTTGAGAATTTCAGCAATAGAAAACTTGCAGTCAAAGCGGGCTTCAATTCTCAGAGGTGTCCAGATAATCTGTCTAGATACTCAAATTACTTTTGTATTGTTATTAGTTCATATTTCAGGTGCAAAGACAGAAAAAATTGATAAATGGACTCCAACTCTAAATAAGAAGGTGGATTTTTCATTGTGGGTTTGAAATAGACTTTTCTTGAGAGCAGTTGAAATGTAATAATAAGTGGTGTTGGAAATGGGGTTAAGGAGAGTGCCAGGGTCACTGGTGTATGCTGAGGTAGGTTTTGCTAGAAAGAGTAGCTGAAAAGTTGCACAGTGAGGATGTTAAGTTTAGAGATGGTGACACGTGTTGGCTTGCTTGAACTTCAGAGCTTTGTTGAATACGAAACAATGGCAGAGTTTAATATTTTGGGAAAATATTTTAAAAAATAACCTCAGGCAGAAGGAATATGGAAGTAACCCAGTACTTGGCTTTCTTTAATTGAACAGTTAAGGCAATTAATGCAGTACAATGTGTTAAAGGTCAAGTCAAGGCACAATACTTGGTTGTAAATGTGAGTGTATAGTCATTATTAAGAGAGAACAGTTTGTTCACAGAGTTTTATACAAGGATGATGCCATAAAGTTTTGTCTCATATCCACTTCCCGTCTCATTTTAAGGAACACTGTGCACCTGTCATTATACTTCCTAATCTTTTAAAACCTCCTTAAACTGTGTCTCCAGAGCTAACAAAATACCTTTTTCCTGTCTGCTTTATATGTAAATAACAGATTCATGAAAGAGGTTTCCTTTGCTTGATTGGCTTGGTTTGGTTTCAGAAATTGCAGAGCAAGTCAATTGTAAAACTGCAGTTTCCATTAAATGGCAAATACTTTGGATGTTGTTTCTAAATAATGCTGATGACTGCAGAACCATTGCAGAAAATAAATTCCTTCAAGTGAAGCAAGTTCTGTTAAGACTCAGAAAGCATTCTTGGTCTTATATTAGGCTGAATAACTTGCTGATTTTGATTTGGGGAAACAAGAAGTTTCCCCAAACAAACAAGAGATCTATTTTCAGAATTCCTCTTTCCGTTAAGAATTGATTTCTCCTGGTATTTGGGATTGAGGCCGTCTAGTATTGTGTAACTAAATGCCGCATATGTTTTTAACACAGAGACCAGTTTAACATTTTAGCAGACATGTTTAAAAACATCACACCAATATCTGTAAACCTGTTCTTTAAGAAGTAGAATAGACAAATACTAAAAATAAGACATAAAGTATTTTAGAATCTAACAGATAGGTTTTAAAGCCAAACTTAGTCAAGCTTATCATAGTTGTTCTTGCTTAAGGAGAGAATATTTTCAGGTTTTATGCGGTAAGTGGTCATAGCTGAAAAAAAAAAAGGACACAGTTAATCTGTTACTTATTTCTCACCTGATCACTGTAAATTTGGAGTTTTCTTTCAGTAAAGAAGCAAGATGCCAAAAGGGAAGTGGGGCATATAGTGTCCATACGGAAGGAGTTAAATGCATGCAGTTTGATCAGAATCAAATTCCTAACTTTGAAATCCATTCATCCATGGAATATTCTTCTTTAGGGAACTGGTAGAAAAAGGCTTTAGCATTGGAAAAAGCACTGGAATGTGTGGGGAGAATTTTTGATTGATTGCAGTGGGAGTTTGGTGTCTAGAGCAATTGCAGTACTGGATGGAGGTTAGAAAAATAAATTTCATGGCCCAGAGTGATGAAAAATAAAAGGTTCGGGTATAGTCACACAAAGATCAGTCATTGTAAGCTTAATGGAAGCAATAAGGAGACACTTGGCTGTTCAGCACAAGGCTGTGCAGTCTGTGTTCACAAAGGTTTCTTTTCAGCTGTTATGTGAGGAGAAACTCACCAACATACCAGGGGTGAAAATTAGTGATACGTCAGTGAAAGAACTACTGTTTTGACTTAGGTATGCCAATCCCTTCCATCTTTACATCTGGTAGAAAGAATATGATAAGAAAGCAGTTCTAGAGGCTGCATAACTGAAATTATTCAAAATTATAATGAATGGCTTGTTTGAGAATATAGAGCACAAAACAATATTTGAGATATCAGAGTAACATTAAATGTCCAAAATGCACACACTTCCCCACCACAATAGATACTAGTCTGCCACGTTGTACACGGCATTATTCTGTTCTCATCAATGAAGAATATTGAGAAGTAATTTCTGATCTCACTTTTACTTGTGTAGCTGGACTCTTTGCAGCCAGTCCCTAAACGAAGTAGGAAAGGTGAAATCTTGCCTTTGCAAAGAGTCTCTAACCCTTTCCAGTCTTCTCACCCCTCCATTAAAAGTGTGAAAGAAAGTACCTGATATCCTCATTCAGGACATCTTTTCAGTTTGGTCTGGGCAGAACTCTTATTATTGAGTAATAATAACTTATTATTGAATAATAAGTGTTAACACTGAATGTGTTATTGTCTGTGGAAGGTGAAAGAATGGCTGATTTTCTGTGATGGGGTAGAACAGAATATTTCTGTGTGTAATAGCAAAACACTTTATTATTTTGTGATGTCAAAAAATCCCAAAGTTTTTGACTTAGATTGCTACATCTTGCAGATCAGATAAGACAAATATATTACCAATAGCATATATTTTTAATAACTTCATAAAAAGACGCAGAAAATACTAAAGTACTGAAATATAAGTAGCCCAAATAATACTGAAATAGATACTTTGAAAACTCATAGAGAGGGCAAATAATAAAATGCTTAAAATGTTTCAAAGGCTCTGTATGAAATCAGGTTTGAGTTGGTGTTTCCCAGTATTTCTAGAATGCCTTGGTATTTTATTATAATATTGAATTCCAGTGTAAAGTAATTTTGCATAGTTTCTGTAACTTGTTAAAGAGCAGCAAAATGTAGTTTCAACATCTACTGCAAGAGATCCATGTAATAAATACCTGATATTCTGGAATAGATAGAAATTTCTAAAAAAAAATCTAAACACAAAATTTGGCCTATAAACAGACAAAGCTTGAAGAATATATTGAGAAACCATACAATAACCTCCCTACCTTGTGTTTTCTAGAGGTCTTCATAGGAGTTAAAAATGATGCCTATTCAGAATACTGATAGTAGCAGCCAGAAAAGACATTCCAACATTGAAGCCTGGGAAAGAAAACTCTCCAATTGTACTATCCTCTTATAAGCAATAAAAGATTTTGAATGCATCATGGATCAAATGGAAACTACTTTGGATATTGGGTGTGTGTTGGATTTGCTGGGTGAAAATGCAGTACTTTCTACTTTCACCGCAGAGAATATTCTGTTACCCAAGAATTTAATCCTAACAACTTCTTTAGTCTGTTTCCCATGTCAATGTAGAAGAAATGCATGCATCTGTATGACTGAGGTTTACCGAGATCACCTGTGCCTAGCCGTAACATTATTTTAACTTGTATCTCCACAGTTGGTGGGAACTCAAGTTCCTACAAACCACTCTTCCTCACTAACAGATTGTCAGATGTTTTCCCGCTCATTTTTTTAACTACTTCCCAGAGAAGCGTGACACTTGTTTGCATGAATGATGCCTGAGAATTTATTTAGCCGTACAGCTCTTCAGGTTGTGCAGCCTGGCGTTGAATCTGACTGCACCCATCCATTTACTCTAGCTGAGGATGTGATCCTCATCGTAACAATGCAGCAGCTGAACAGGTAGGAGCCAGCAGCCTGAACTTCTTGCTGGAGCAGATAAAAGTACAACATTCTTGATGACCATCCCTCTTGTAAATCTTAGCACGATTTGTGATGGAGTGGGATATGTAGATCCCCGATTGAAAACATCATGTTACGTGCAGCAACCTCACAAAAAACCCCTCACCTGTTCCCACCCTAACCCTTCCCTGACTTAATTTTCTGTTTACTGACATGTGTGCTAGCTTATGTGCTCCTTGTACTCACCTGTATACTTACTAGTTAATGCCTTTCTAACCAGCGTATCTAAACTGAACTGTCAATACCTTTCTTTGTCCCAAACTTCTGCTACTGTGTGGAAAAAAAAATCCAACTCAGGCCAAAACTAGCAAGTCAATTCTGTTATTTTTATAAGATTATCACAGGAATGCCAATGAAAATATTCTTAAGTTACAATGGGTGTAACACAGGATTTTCACATTACCCCCTCCCTCTGGGGGAAATCCATAACTTTGTCTACAGTGTGAACTCCGCTCATATGGGTCAGGGCTGATTTACCGAGTGTGTGTGTTTGTTTCCACTTCCATTTTCATTGGCACAAAACCAAACAACTAAGGGGAAACAGGCAGTGCAGGGCCCCCACCCTGGCTCTGAACGTATTTTCTTCTATTGTAACTGGTTCCCTCAATTTCCCAGATCAATCAAAACCTGCTGGAGTCACTGC
The DNA here is from genome assembly GCA_013398855.1 of Mohoua ochrocephala. Lineage (NCBI taxonomy): Eukaryota > Metazoa > Chordata > Aves > Passeriformes > Acanthizidae > Mohoua > Mohoua ochrocephala. The sequence goes on from VZTA01024606.1 coordinate 41,997, forward strand.
TGTGATAAAGTCGGTTGCTGTCAGAGAGTAGGATATCTGTGCTAGAGTGATCAAGAGGGGTCAGAGCTGTTTTAGTGCCAGTGATAACCCTACAGAAATAAATACCTACTGAATTCCAGCACAAAATGGGGCTGGGGAGCAGTACGGAGTATCTTGAAACACACTCAATCTCTAGTGATCTCTGTATCGTGCTGGCATCCCTCTTGAGAGCATCAGCTCTTACCTTTCCAGGACTATCATAAAGTTTTGGAGATCCAGCACATAACAAATACTGACAATGTCAATCCTTGGATGACACCTTTGAGGACTGGATAGGATACTGGTCTTGAGAAGTCAAGAGGTCAGTTCCCTGAAATGTCCTGTCCAAAGTGTCAACAGCCTGCATATGAATGGTACGCCTTAAACCAGTGTAAAGTTCCAGTCCATCTATGTGGCTAATGAAAAGATTAGGAATAAAGCTGTGGTTGATATATTTATTTATGAAAAAATAAATAACATAATCTCTGTCAGTGTAGGACCGTCTTACACAGTTGTGTCAAGAGGAAGTGCAAATCAGCTTCTGCTCTCCTGGTTTTAGTGGAAAGCCTGCTCCTGGATTTAGTAGTAGCTGGTTACTGCCTATGTTCATGGTAAATGCTTCCTGAGTCAGTAATTTACTATTCTCATGTCTGTTTTTCTAATCTTAACCCGATTTGAAAATTAAGCTTTGCTCTTCCTGATTTTTTTGGTACATTATTACTGTTACTGACCTCAAGTGTATCCTGAAAGATAATTTTGATTATGATGTTAGAAACAGGATGTAATACCACCTGTTTCTCCCAGATTTCTATGTAGTGTTTGAACATCAAAACTAATGAGAACTGCTCGATTGGCTCCTATGAAAGATACACAAGACAGAGCCTTGTGCTCAGCCTCACATGGCTTCTTTTGCTTTTCCACAGAAAAGTAGAAAGTGGCCACTTCTACTCCAGTAAATGAGAGATGCCCAGGGCTGTTCTCTGCCTCAGAGGCCAGCCCATGTTGTGTCTCAAGTGGACACAGTTACAAAAAACTAGGGTAGCTCTATCCAGGTTGCATGTTGGGAATGGCCTCTGACCTGTGCTGGCTGCTCAGCCGTACCCAGGAAGGGTTTCGAGAAGACCTGTCTGGGCTGGCCTTGAGCTGCAGCCATATGGGCAGGAGACTGGGATTGTGTCCAGGACCAAGAGGGAGCTATTATTACTGTTCCTGGACAGTTGGTTAAGATTAATTTTAAACATAAGCCATGAGGTTTACGATTTCTTACAGTTATGTCTCATCAATTATTTTATGTCTGGAGGGATTCAGAGGTCCTATTAGATACTTGGGAGAATGTCTGTTCATTTTCTGAGTTTTATGTTCCCTGCTTTGATAGTTTTCAGGTCAGAGTTCCACAGGCTGGCGTTGTTACGTAAGAGAAAATATTGTCTTTTATCAGTTTTCAGTTTGCCACATATAATTTCGTTAATTAAGCGCTTTGTTCTCATCCTACAAAAGAGAGAAAATAATCAGTTCTAATTCCATGTGATGACAAATACAATTTGTTAATAAACTGATAAGCAAAAAGGGCTAGAGCAACAGGAAGCGGGAATAATAAGAGAATTCATGGACAACAGTTACACTTTTATATAAATCTCTGTACTAGCCTGTGAGGAGATTTTTTTCCTAACATTTTATTATTCCTAGGTGCGCCAACTGGTTCATCCATTTAAACCATATGTTGCAGGACGTAATGCATCAGCAAAAGATGATGCAAGGCGAGCTGATAGGACTGGCCAGGGCATAGTACACTCTTTGTCTCCTGGCTCAGTGGCCAAAACCCAATTGTTGAATTATTTTGTGAGAGCACAATCTTGTCTTTCATTGAATTATAAAAGACTCTGCCAGGGTTATGTGCTATTTCCAGTCAGGAATATGGAGGCTTTAAATTCTTGCTGGGTACAAGGAGTACTATGAAGATGAGGCAATGGGAATGATGCAGGATGAGAGTCTGGACTGAGTTTTTAATAGTGCTTAAAATAGTGATTCCCTACAAATCAACCAAAAGGGTCACATTTGCAAATGAAAAATAACACAAATATCAAAGATTCTTGCTACCAACTTTATTGTACTTATGCTCTGCAAAATACATCTGATTATGTATTGCAGAAGAATAATGTAAAGTTTCACTCATATAAAGCTTATAAAATTTGATTTTATAAAATATGCTCGTTACATTACTGATGAGTATATGCAGGTGCTTTCACACAAAAACTTGCAGTGTTTATCCTCTTGGGAATTCTATCTATTCTACACCTATTAATAACAAAAAAATATTTTAGGTATTTTAGGTTTTAGAAAATTGTTTAAATTTTACTGCGTTTCATTTTTTTATGACCTACACTACACTGCCTGGGATTTTCATGACCTGCAGTTTGACTGTTCAGTGTTTGGAGAAATTAAAAAAACCCCAAGGATGAACTGAAATATATTTGTCCACACACAAACTGTCCAGTATCAAAGCCTGTTACTGATGCCTTTGCAGAACTGGAAGTTAAGTATAACACTGTACTAACAAAGGGTGGTGGGATGGGTTTGAACCCTAACCAGAGGAGCAATGTTTTTATTTTTAATTGGTGAGGGCAGGGAATAAAAGACTTGGACATGGTGACATTTTTAGAAAGTTTGTGGCTGAATTAGAATCAAACCTTGACTTTCCTGGTCTTCAGGCAGAAAGTAATTTTGGAAGGAAATTGAAATTCTGGAAGGAACTGTTTCATTGCAGTTTGGTATAAAAGATCAACCTCCTTCTCCCCCCAAATTCAATCAGCATTACTTAATCACATGGTAACCACCTTTCCGTATGCATCCTGAGTGTTTGAGAGTGGATCTCCCTCCCTGAATGGGTGTTTGCCTATGCTGGTCCAGTTATTACTCCTTTCGTTAAAAGGAAAAGAAAATGGTCAGAACTGGAGAGGATGGCAGAGCCTTCCTCCCTGCTGGGGTCTGTGCGGTGCCGCCCCTGTGGTTTTCAGACGGCAGCAGTTATGGAGTCATGCTCTCCCATTCAGCCTTGAGGGGGCTGCAAGGCTGAAGACAGGACTGTAAAGCTTCAAATACGGGACTCAAAGACACCATTGTGCAGGAAAAGACTATAAACAGTTGCTGAGTTTTAAGTCCGTGCTTAAATTCAAAGCATATCTGTGAGGTTATAGGATTTGCTCAAGACTTTTGGGAATTCAGAGCTGTGCACACTGCAGAAATGCTAAAGTAGAAATTGTTCCATATGATGATTATGAATCAGGGGATATCTGGATTTATGCACAATCACAGTCATATGTCCGAGCAGTAGACCTCAACCCTGTAACATTGTTTGTGAAGGGACAAACTTTTGTACACATCAGAATGAGAGTCTTACTTTCTTTCTGTTTATTGCTGAGATAATCCTTTATTTTATTTTTAAATCTGAATGTTTAAATAGAGTTGGGATTGTCTGTTTAATTTGATAATCAAAATACCTGCAAACATTAAATTATGTGTGGCGTATAGTAATTTTTATCAGCATACTGTAGCAGAATAAAGATCTTTTTGAGAGATCATACGGGTTCTACAATTTGGAAAGTAAATAAAGAAGCAAAAATAAACCTGCTGCATCTCCTCATTTGAACTTTCCCAGACTGAGCTCAATCAAAGTGTGGGTTGCACAGAGAGCAGAGTACCTGGTCTGCAGAGGCTCCAGAAGAGCGATAGGCTTCCTATTTTGCATAAACTAATTGAAGACGTCTTATCTCTAACTTACGAGTGAGTAAGCAGAGCAGAGTGTTACTTTATGTTCAGAGTAAATGATGGGACAATCCCTTGCAATTAATATGCTCACACTTTGCATATGGACATTTTTGTAGATCTACAGAGTGCCTTTACGTTCAAAATGATTTTTAAGGTGAAGATAATCTACTGTCCAAGCCTCTGCCATAGGATAGCTGTTTTGGGTTTGGTGTTTGTGTCTTGCTGGAATAACATGGGTTTGTTTGTTCTGTAGCCATTCCAGCCCACCCACATCTTGGTGGTTTGGCCCTTCCTTGTGCTTGTCTGCAGGTGTGCCCATTGCTGACCTCATTCACCCATCTATTTGCAGTCATAAATACATCTAACCTAATGTTTGGCCATATTTGTGTTATGATATCCTTGAAATAGAAAAAAACCTGAACAATTAATTGCTTATTACAAAGCAAAACTTTTTTCCACCTAATGTTCATCAAGCTAGGTGTTTTTTTCATGCTGTGACAGGAAATGATTGTAAAGTTTCTCTTCTATTTTGGGCATCACTGCACACTTGCAAGTGCCTCTGCTGTGTCATCTGCCTGTGCTCTCTTACTTAGTTCAAATGACCATCCTTGTTAGTGCTGCCTTTTCAAATATATGTACAGTGCTTAAAAGGTCTCCGATGTCAACATGAAAGCAAATTATAATTAATTCTGTACTGCTTTTTTATGTCTAAAGTGCTAGGCACTCTAGCTAAGATTTTCTGTGGTTTAGAATTGGCCCGATTCTGTCAGGCAGGGGAGATTTAGTTGTTCACTTGAATATGACTAGATTTAACATAAAATGTTTTGGTTTGTTTTCTGAAAATTCAATTCCTGAGCTAGGTAGATTTATTTCAAAGTATTTTCATATGAATATTGTATCATCCACAGAGAGAAGTAGATTTAATTTTTATGCTAAAATTAAATCCAGCAGCATTCTGTTTTACTTTTATGAGGGAAGCTTTTAAGGTATTTTAAGAAAGTGATGGTAGTGTTAATTTAACCCACCCCAGCTCTCATTGGTATCCTGTGCCACTGCCTAACCCCGTGGGGTCATTTACACTTCTGTCAGGTGGGAAATGCTGCGTGCTACACCTGGGAAAAGAAAGTTCCAGTGCAAAGCATAACTTAGTGTGAAAACAAACTGGACAATGCACAAACTGCAAGCACGGAGTTCTTTCCCTCGGTGACCCAGTTTTCTTTCGATGCTAACCTTTGCAAAATTTGGGTCTTTAAGGCTGAAACAGACAGTGTCCCAAGCTGCATTGCTTTTGCCCTCTTATAAAAATTCTTGGCCAAACAAAATTTGTTGTCCAGCACTTCACCAAGGTTATATAAGTGCAGAAATGAAAGCAGGTGGAGAGGTAGAAGTCAAAACTTATGCCTGAGAAAGAAGTGCTGAGTATAATGGGACAAAAGACAGGTTTTAGGGGTAAACAATGACAATGGAGAGAAGTAGAAAAGTGTGAGAAGGTAGAGGAAAATATGAGTATTACCACAGATTTTGGAGGCAAATTCTGGAATTTGTTAGTCATTTAAGAAAAAAATTTTAAAAAGAGAAATATGAACATATGGGATAAGATTATATAAAGAATGTTTCCTTCCCAAATCTGCAGTTAGGCATTGTAGCTCTTTGTCTGGCTGTGGCTTCAGCTGCCCAAAAATGACTCATGAAAGTTGCTTTTGAAATTGTGTATTTCAGTACTTACAGTTGTCTTCATGAGTTCATATAGTAGAATTCAGTGCTGGGACTCTAAAGAGACAAAATCAGTGGACAGAACAAGCTGGCCAATTAATCTTGTTTCACAGGATATGAGGTTTGCATGTACACGTCTGTTTGTGTAGTGCAATCATTAATGAGTCACACACTGTTTGCCTTAGCCCCTTAGTTTTAGGGCAGCCTTCAGATGATTCAGCATGGTGTAGGAAAGACTAGGACAGGGTACTTTCTGCTTCACAGAAACTAAAAAGTAAATGTAAAATAGTCAAGCAGCTCCTACAAGAGAGGGAACGGTTTCATGGTGAGGAAGACTGGCTACCATGAGAATGGGATTCTGTCCCTGCTTTTACTGATAAGCTCCTATTAAAAGTGGCCAAATTGCTTTGACCAAAATTTTTATTGGGCAATAAATACTCGTTTTTGAATTTTCTACAGTGGGCCGGATTGTCAGAGTGCTCTTCCAGCTACAGTTTAATGTCACTGGTAGTGTGCTTTGCACATATAAAACCCTGTACAAATACTAAGTGGCTAAGGAAAATCAGTAGTTTCATTTCTTTGATGAGGAACCCAAAACCTGTGGAAAGTTTTTCCATTTTTGCCCATTATCTCCATGCCATGATAGGAAAAAGCCATTTCCCCTACAGTCTATTCCACTTCTGAAGTCAATTAACATTTTTGAACCACTTAGATAACTTTGGTGAAAGCTCTAACTAGCTCCAGAGGAATTTATTGATTTCCCTTTTTAGTTTAGTGTTGAAGTGTCACACTAAATACTTAAATATTCTTTATTATAGGAAGTATGAGTATGATGCAAAAAAAAAATTGACTGTGCAATGAAAACCATACTCCAGTGCATTCTCGTGATGGAAACAAATGAATTACCCAGTGAAGCTTTCAATTTAGGAAATGTTGAAATTAAGTCCTCGATTTCACTATCTGAAAAGGGTGTTCATTTTGGTTTGGGAAAGAATAGAGGGGAAGAAAGAGAAAGGCCCTTATTGTATAAAATATATTTAGAGAGTGAATTTCCTGTGGTCTATGGTGGTAAAAATCACTTGACAGGCAGATTCTGGGTATGTGGGGCTCCTAACCAGGGATATCGTAGCTAAATTTGTTCCCATTAAAATCAATAAAGTATCTTGGATTGCTTCTAGAAATGTTTGTGGTGTGTATTGCAACAAGTATTCGTTCTCCACAGTTCAGAACTGCTCTGGGCCAATGGGATTGCAAAATATCTGTCAGCTTTGGCTGACAGCCTAAGGTTGCCACAGCAATTTTTCTCTTTAATGAGTAAAATAGGTGATGTTTATAGAAAAATAACTGTCTCATGAGAAGCTGTGCAAAACGTTCCATTCAAAACCATTCTGTTTATATATAGTTTTGTTGTTTGTTTTCTTTTCTTTTTACTTACTACTGTGGACATTTGCATGAAAACAGGATATTTCCCCTTCAAATTGCAGTCATGGACAGAATAGCTACTATACCAAAATGGAGCCAACCCACTTCAAAAAAAAAGAACCAACTATTTTGCTTACCAAATCTGTTTCTTCTGTGTATGCAAAGTTTTGAGAACTTATTTTCCTACCTAAATTTAGGGGATGTTTTTTTGCATTAGTTCTGTAAAACCAACACAACAATATGGATGAAATCAAATGAGAATACATTTCTGCAAAGGTTAAATTATTTTAAAAAATCATAAGTAACATTTATGTTTTAATATTTACATTGACAGCAGGGATAAAAGTTTTTTTTTTTTTATATGTACTGGCTTTTTTTTTTTTACACAGCCTAGCAACAATGATAAATAAGAGAGATAAATAGAAAAGCTGAGTCCTAGTTTTGGTTGTTGATGATCAATAGAATTAATAAACACAAGGAACATCAGTGTTCTCTCTGATGGACAAATTTGACTTTTCCAGACTCAGGTCGAGTGTAATATTCTACCAATTAGAGAGATACACTTTTACTGACAAGCAGCATATTTTCTCTGGCTCGGCAATGTCTTATAATGCCCTTAAGATTACTTTAGGTGTCCCACAATGAATGTGTGCATTAACACCCATGTTCCTATATGTATTTGCATCATTTAACACCTTAGTCCCTGGCTTCAGGTCCATCTGAGTGCCCAGGAAAAGTTCTCAACTGCCCAGAGAGCTCTGTGTCATTTGTTTCTCTGGCAGGAATGAGAAGCAGAGTGAGTGAGGTGTGCTGCCAAATCCTCAGTCCCTGTAAGCCCTCATCCTAGCGATCAGGATCCTGGATAACTGAGTCTTCCAGCTGGAGACCGCTCCGGCCAGAGCCGTTTTACAGGTGCTCTGCCTTGTAGAGGCTCACTCGCCCTGGACTGGGAGTCTGCCTGCAGTGGCTTGTGGCACAGAGCACGCTTTTCCTGTTCGTCCTCCTCTCAGTCTAGGGTGGTTCTCTGAAAACTGATACCTGTCTGTGCAAAATCCACTGGATGAAGCCGTCATCTGTTTGTACAAGTGCAGGATTTATAGTCACCATACTAATAAGTAAATATTCCCTCTCTGGTTAGTAAATGGAACACCAGGGTTGCAGTGCAGGTGAGCATAGTCCTCTGACTGTAAAGATTTGAAGAGAAATTAAAAATGGACAGGCTTTTGTTTGTACTACACAGATCAAGTTTTTGAATTCCAGGAGCACCACTTCTTCCCGAATCTACCTGCAAATCTTTCAGACAATCCTTTTTTCTCGTTTGAAAAAATAAGCATCCCACTGAGCTTTCCTAGTGTAATCAGCCTGAATTTGGCTCTGAGATCCCAGTCTCTTTACCTCTTTGAGGCCATATGAATTCGTGCTTTGCAAATAAAAATTATAAAAACTATGTAAAATATACCTCCCAATTCTAACTGCAGATGTAAACTGCTTTTTTGGCATGCAACTTCACTGGGTCAGGGTCCATTTGCTTGGGCCAAACACCATTTAAATGTGACTGGAAAATATCGGGACCCTGTCAGTGGAAAGAAACATCAAGGGCTCTTTGGAGAAATTAGGTGCATTTATTCCTATTTTATAGCTGTTCTGTATGTAATTCACACTCAACAACTTTTTAAGTTGTTTTTAGTTTGGGCAACTAATAGTGCATATTTTTTTCAGCCTCGTAGGATTTGACATGGGACTGTGGCTCGATGAAATGTTTGCAAAGTAATTCAGCATAAGTGGGCCAGTTAGTTCCTTTGGTTATCTCTTGGTGACACTCAGTTCCCACCTATTTAGTTTGGTGCTACTTCGGCAAACTGTTGCAGATTTCAGCAGCAGGCAGTTCACGGTAATGATATCATATAATGCACTAAGTAAATATGTGATAAATGACCAAATGTAAACCAAACAAGAAATGCAACCCTGGGGACTAACTGGGCTTGAAATTCTTGTGGGTAAACACAGCAGGTGAGCAAAGGAGTATGACAAATAGGGTAAGAATTTCTTAAAGCCTGGCTGCCACAAATGTGTCAATGGAGCTGAGTCAGCATGGGAAGAACACAGTAATTTGCTGTTGATTCAAAAGCCAGTAGCTCACTGCTCCACTTCTGGGTGATGTGGAATGCATTAGCTGGAAATGCAGATGACTAACCTTTGGGGACTGCCGCTTCTGCTGCTCTTCAGCCCAACTCTTGTGCTGCTCCTTTCCAGGGACACTTCTCTGGAAACAATAGCATGTCATAGAGCTGCTGGGATAACCTAGTCAGCATCAGACCAGCAGCCAAAAAATGTGAATGATGCTGTCATCTTTTTAGAAGTTGCTGTTTTAGAATTCGCCTTTCTGAATTGAAAAAAGTTGCTTTCACTTTGCCTTTATCAGGCCAATATACATGGTAAATATATATATTTAGCAATGTAATTTCTATTTCTTTGCTATAGGATTTCTTACGTAAAATATGCTTTTGCTATGCTATTCCTCTAACATTTTGCCTGCTAGAAGCAAGGCCTTTCTGCCTCCCATCTCCGTTTATATTTTTCAGTATAGAAATACATTTAGTTATTGTCTTGATGGTTACTTTACTCTTAAGTTACGTCTCTGCCTGACCTCCAGCTTTTCTCTGTTTTTATTGTCAGCTCACGGATGCTATGACTGTAGGACCGTGCTAACTGACCCCTCTGGAGTTTTCACTTCTCCATGCTTCCCCAGTGACTATCCCAACAGCCAAGCATGCAAGTGGATCATCCGAGCACCTCATGGATTTATCATACAGCTAACATTTATTGATTTCGACATTGAAGAAGCTCCGGGCTGCATTTATGATTCACTGACATTAGACAATGGAGAAAGCCCAATGAACCTTTGTGGCATCACTGCCAAAGGATTATCCTATAATTCTACTGGAAATGAAATGATTGTGTCATTTAAAAGCGACTTCAGTATCCAAAAGAAAGGTTTTAATGCCAGCTATGTACGAAGTAAGTCAGTCCAAAGCATCCCATTATCGATGTTATAAAGAAATGTCCTATAAGGATTAGAATGACGCTTCCCAAAGGAATCAAGTCCTCCATGAGAAGAGAATAAATGGACGAGGCTGCACTTTACAGGCTACAGGGTTATCTTGTGTCTTTTATTAGCTAATTTATTTTTCTTTGGATCAAAATTGGTTTATTCTAGGATATGAGAAGAAGTGTGTTAGAAAAACTTTTCACATGCAAAGATTTTAGGCCTAACAGTTCTCTCCCTGCCAATTTATGCTGGAGGATTTGGAAGCAGGATAGCTGTCCTTCGGGTCAGCACACCTGCAGAGGGACATAGAAACCTAAAGGAGAGCATGAGAGGGAACTTAGTTGAGCCAGAAAGATCAGCCCGGGCCTCTGGCCCAGAGTAACTCCCAGCAGTTGGGAGAAGTTTGTGCAGAAAGCAGAACTTCTCAGAGTTCATCCAGCCTCTGGAACAAACTCCCAGGGATGAACTGACGTTGCAAAATGGCTACCTGTCATTCCAGTTCCTTGACCTTTCTTTCCCTTCCTTAAATACATAACAGTGGTTTTAAAGGTTTTAAAGAGACACTCACGCTTTTTTTCCTAGAAGATGAGTGTACAAATAACTTCTGATGGGTGTTTGGCTTTTTCTTGAGAGCATTAATTAGAGTTAATTAGACAGTAAATTAGACAGTAAAGGACAGTGAGGTAACAAAGGACATTAGGACGGTCACTGACAAACCCCATATGTGGCTCACTGTCACTTTAGGGTTAAAGTTTCCAGTTACATGCTCTCAGCAGAATTTCTTTTTGTAGAGGTTGCACACCTTAAACTGAACACTAGTATTGCATTGAGCATTTATATTCTTGTAGAGTAGTTATGTTCTGCAGGTTGGTGGGCTGTAAAAACACAGAGCAGGAGAAGTTTGGCAGTTCCCTCTTCAGTCACAAGCGCATCTTCATCATGATTATTTTAAAAATATTTATTACACATATCATATGTTTTAAAATAATTAAGAGAGTAACTCCCAGGAATCATAAGACAAAAGTAGGCATGATTATATAACCAAAATCTGTCTGCAATCCTGAAAAAAAAAAAAGGTAGCATCACAGAGGAGCTAAAAATACCTCTCTCTACTGAGGTCCTTTCATGCCGACAAAATAATGTAATAATAATTCTAGGAGCACCTGTTTTCTTCTGAAAGTCAAAGCCAATTTTCTGAAAGGCTTCTCTATTTGAAATAAACAAAACTATTGCTGTATTGTAAGAAGCTGTAAAACCAAGTGGATCATAAAAAGTCATATGCAGTCAGATTATGCAAAATGATTTATTTCTTTATTCTTCTTAAATATTTTATTGTTTAAGTATCATTGTAAGGGATGAGTTACAATTGTAATTGAAAGATGCAATGTTGACCTCAGCTGTGTTTAATGAGGAGGAGAGGAAAGGTCCACAAATGTAGGCAGAGAACCCTTTGTGTATATATACCTACATATATATATATACACATGTATATATACATGTTCAAAAGCAATGTATTTTTATGGAAGCAAGAGTATTACCTCCATGCCAAATTGAATAGTACCTTATGCTCATGGATAGCACCATCAAAATTAAATAGTCTTGGAAGATACACTTTTATTTTGAAAAAGAAGACTCTTCTCCAGTGTGAGTGAAAGTATCGAAGACCTTCACCTGTGATTTATGTTTTAATGTTTCACACATATTTTAGTTCAGAAGCTCTGTGATAAGGCTTGCTGTTAAGCATCTAGGCTGAGGTTGGCTTCCTTTGGTTTCATTACTCCAAATGTGTAACTTTCACCTGACATCTTGATTTTGACTGGATGCTGGCAGAGCTGGCTCCATTCTTCTAGGGCAAATTATAACTATATTCTACTTATTGCTCACAGTTGCGCAATTATGTTACTTTCAGAACATAGTTACAGACAAAGATCACAGTAACACTTAACCTGGAAATGGATACAGAAAAGGGTCTTGGAACAGGCATCATAATGTTCTGCTTCACTTTCAAGTTATAAAAGCACGTGGACCATGGGACATCAGTGCGCACTCACACTGAAATGGCAACGCATCCACGTGGCAGATGTCAGTACTATGCTCTGCTGTGCTTACAAAGAGTTCCCAAAGCCAGCCGAAAGATTGCACACCCCTTCGCTTCAGGTCATGTGAAAAACTGCACACCCCTTCACTTCACATGAAGTTTCAAAGCTTGTACTTCAAGCTGTCACTGTTCTTAACTACTAAAAATGTGATATGGAAGCAAAAACATTAATTTATCCCAGAACATGGGGAATGCTGTTATATTTTTTTCAATTTCTCGGAAATTATAATTTTTAAATAATAAAATTATTTAGGTTGTTTAATTTTGAATTTCACAAAGTAATGCAAAGCTGGAAAGTGAAAGGCCATTCAAAGACATGCAATTTGCTATCTAGAAATGTAGTTTTATAAGACATTAGTGGTACATACATCCTAATATGCAGTATGTACAAAAGACAAAATACATGTGGGGCAAGACAGACATAAGAGAGTGAGTTGTGGGAGGGAATTAGTTTTTGTGTGGCTGCTCAGTTTTCTGTAAGAACAGTTTCAAACTGAGTCTTGCAGAGTCCTGTTGTCCATATCAAGTTGGCCACCCACACAAATGTTTGTTTCCTGCTTGCCACCTCCTGCAACACGCCAACAGCAGATGGATGGGCCATGTCCTCAGCTGCAGTAAACCAATGTAGCTTTGCCAGTCTTAGGGCAATTATGTCAATTTACACCAGCTGAAGGTCTGTCATGGTAAATAATTTCCTAGTAACACTTAACTGCATTAGTAATAACTCCACCAGTAAATAGAAGTTAGTCACCAAAAGGGGAGGAAGAAAGGCCAACAGACCTGTGTTAGTACAGAAATGCTTGAGGCAATGTCATGTAAATTTAGCATACAGTTAAGCAGGACTGCAGTAGCCCAGAATAAAAGCACAAGTCACTGGGATAGTAACAGCACACTCTCAAACATAGGTACTTGATATATGGACACTTGCAGACCTCACTAAGGTTTGACACATTTCTTCCAGCATCAGTGACAGAAGCAGGGGAGTTAGAAACAGCAGAAGGCACCCCTTAAGCACTAAACTATACTGAAAAGCCCATCAGCTGGCAGGAGACCAGTGTTTCCTGCCAGGGATTGTAAAATAGAATCTAAAGACTCCTGGCTTGCTTATGAGTGAAGGGGTGTGTGAGATGGGAGACAGTGAGATGCAAGTAAGGTAGATGTTTGTACATTCTTCATGAGAAAATGTGTCAAAAAACCCCATGCCCATTGTAATCCAGTTATCACAGAATAGTCTGAGTTGGAAGGGATCCAGAAGAATCATCAAGTCCAGCTCTGAAGTGAATGGCCCACAGAGGCATCAAACCCACAACCTTGGCTTTATTAGCACCATCCTCTATCGAATTGAGCTAATCTCAGGATATTCCTAAGAGAAAAAAATTAACATCATTCTGAATGTATTCTGAAACACCTGGATGAGAGTATTCAAGAGTGTGTGTATATTCTTCCTCAGAGAATAACCAGTTTCTCTGATATTAACATTGAAATTTATCAGTGTGATGACTGACTGTGCAGCAGCAATCAGGAAAGAGATCTGCACTTAATATTGATGGCAGGATTCAGTTTTCTCCATGTGGACAAAATACTTGTCAGTTTTGTCTTTTCAGTGTATGGGGAAGGTGCCAGTGGTTAAATCTGTACGATGAATACAGCAAAGTCAAGTAAACTTCTTCAGTACGGGAGCAAAGTCCCGTTTATTTCTCTTTCTACACTCTTTAAATGTGACCAGGTGGTCCATAACTTTCCTGACCACCGTAACACAGGCTAGATAGTGCTCATATGAATAAGCTTTCTTGCTTTTCAAGTCCTGAATCCTTATGCTTCTTCTGGAACACTTTCCATGTTACGTAAAGGAGCTTACAGTATAATTAACCCACTAAAAAATGCCCCTGTTTTCAATGGAGAGTTGAACGCATTTTCTATCTATAAAATTGTTACAGCATGCTTTTTCCCTTGGGAAGAAAAATAAATCTATGAAGTAAATCCAGTAGTTATAAAAGCCCAGTATTTTTCTCTCTTCCCTCCCATTATGCAGTTGCTGGGTTGGCAGATAATGTGCAATGCTTTATGTTATTTTACTACGTAATATATTGGTCAAATTATGTTCTTGTGTATGTCCAAATATGGTTGTTTGGAGCTCAAGAGTCTTTGCAAGCAGCTGGCAAAGGGAGCTTGCAGTACCACAGACAACACAGAATCCTTATACACCATATATCTGTGTCTTTTCCTGGATATGGCATGACAGTCACCCTTCCCTCATGTCTCACCCTCTCACATTTGAAAGGGTTTTATTTCATTCCGAGAAGAGAATAGGTGTAGTAATTAGTGTAAGTGTTGTGACATCACTGAAAAATCCCAGAGGAGACTGGGAATTAACTGCTGTGGCAGTTATTCTTCAGGTTCTGCAAGAAACAGTTTCACTTCCAGCATATACACCGTGAAAACGTGTAAGAGGTGGCAGACATTTGCAGGAGGTGCGGTCTGACGCAGAACTGTGGAGCCAGAAGTAAAACCGAGGGCTGTTGCAATCTGTACCAGACACCTTTGCGTGTCTGGTAGCCGGAAACTTTTCTGTGGAGAAATTTGCTGGAAGAATTGTGCTGCCGTAAATGTGCCAATAAAACTGAGCATGTTACCATTTCATTTTGAGAAATAATGTTCTCTGAAATAGGGTGAACAGAATTGTCATTAACGTACTCATGGAGAAAAAGTATCTGTCACGTGATACCTTTTTTCTCCTTTGGTGGCTGCCGTTTTGCCCATGCGAGTGGGAATACTTAACAACAACAATAAGAGCAATTCTGCCTAAATACCCTTACAGCAATACATAAATTGCAGCAGGACTAGAAATTTCTAGATACTTGTGCAAAATCAAAAAATGCTGACCCAACTGTTAGCAAATGGGGAACAGCTTGGAAATAAATATTCATGAACACACAATTGCAGTATTCGGCCAGAAAGCTGCTGGGGACAAAATGAGAGGATGCCTAATGCTGTGCAGAAATACCCATTAGCTGAATTCAGCAACAAAAGGCTTCAGTTTGCCAAGGAATGTAATGGAAGCTTTCTTCTACTGCGATATTCAAAAGAAGGAAGGCCTGAACTTCACTGATGTAATGTAGTCATGCAGACAAGTAATTAAAATAATACATATTAAAAGCAAGTCATACTGTGTTTTTCAAATAACTGGTTTATTCCATTGCTTAATGCATCCTTACTAGAAGAATAAGAAGTAATTTTTATAAAGCGAGCTGAAGCAGAGTTGGAAGTCAGTAGGTAGTGTGTCCTGATATTGCTCTCAATGCAACTTACGGTGTTGTTAACTGGGTGTCACACAGCATTCCTTGTGCCATTGAAAGGATCTCTGCGTATTTGCAGCTGACTGCACTCCCAAGTGAAATTCCCCTTGGCGTGTGCTGTTGGGAGATTACAGTGATAAAAATGACCTGGTGAATGTTTGTTTTAATGAATGTTACTTTAAACCCCACTGCCAGTCTGCCTTTATTTCGATGTGATTAATTTTTCTTTTTTGTTAATTTACTTATCTGCTCTTGGTTCTAGTTGCTGTGTCTCTGAGGAATCAGAAAGTCATCATTCCCCAGGTTCCCGACGTCGATGCTGTGTCTGTGGCAGAGACCGTCTCAGTGCCAGAGCTTAGGCAGTTCACACTGTGCTTCGAAGCAACCAAGGGCAACAGCGATGACAACGACGACTGGAAGGTTTTCTCCTACACTGATGCATTGTTGACAGAACTCCTCAGCTTCGGGAAGACCACAAAAGGCCATTTTCTGTCCATCTCAGGCACACAGTGCATTCTTAAGAATGCATTGCCCCGAAACGCAGAGTTTTTCACAGGAACCTTTCAACAGCTGTGTGTTGTATGGGATAGCTTCTCGCACGCTGTAGGTATATATGCCAAAAGCACCTATCATTCAGTGAACTGTCCAGAGATCTTTGGCAAAGTTATCCCTGGAGATGGGAGGCTGGTGCTGGGCTCTAACAGCAATGAAATGAGCTCTCTAAATGGGGACATTTACAACTTCCGCCTCTGGAATTTCACCATGAATGCGCAAACACTGGCCAACCTCAGCTGCGATGTGAAAGGAAACATTGTAGACTGGGAAAATGAATTCTGGAGTATTCCAACTTCAGCACTGAAAGCAGAAAACAATTTGAGTTGTGGTGAGTATGCCTTGCCAAAACTTTTTTGCTTATTTTCTCCCCACACTTCTGCATTGTGCTGAACATGTCACATACCAGGATGGAAAAAAATGAGAGCATTCCTGTGAAAGAAAAATAGCTAGGTCTTACCTTTACTAGACTTTAGCTCAACTCTTACCATACACAGAGCCTTTGAAAGGATACGGAGTTGATTCCTTAAAGGAAAAGAGGAAGTCCCCTAAGGGTATTGAGTTGCTGCTGGAAATGATCTGCAGATCAAAGTTTTTCCTAAACACTCCTTATTGTCTCATACAAAAGGGAGATAATGGCAAGTACCTGCTGGCCTCAAATAAGATAACTGCAATCTCTGGAGAAAAAAGTTTATTAGCTAATTAATTATTAAATATTTTTGTACCTGCCCTTTGGCCCTTTGATTAGCCAGAGGAGCCCTTGCTAGCCTCACGCTGTGTATGCAGAGCCAGCAAAAGCACCGACAAAAACAGTGCATAGGAGATAGGAAACTAGAAGAAAATACTTAATTAGAGGAGGCAGACACGAAGGAAGAGTTTAAGATCAAAATCATCAGATTTTTCCTTTATGATGGCATATTATCAGTCCTTCTTTTAACTGGTAATTACTGAAGGTCTTTTATCCTGTAGATTACTCCAGAAGATAAATTGCAATACATTTACCAACCTATTCTCATTTCATGTCTCAGACACTGGGTTCGTATAAATGTCCTGGAGTATTTTTTGTATATGCGACAGAGCATCTGTCAGCATTCTGAGAACCCTTAGTTCAGAAGAGAAGCTGGCACCACTAAGGCATGCTAGTTTCTAAATCTAATGGTTCATGAGGGATTAAGGTGGCTAAAAAAACTGCCTTGCTTGCTTTATTGTACTCCTGTCATAGCATGGGATACTCATTCACAGCTAGATCTACTGAGAAAGATCTCAGCATGCCTCTGCTAAAAAAAAATTAAGCGACACCTCTATAAAAGCACAAGCAACTAGGTGCCTTCACCTTTCTACCAGAACAAAGAAAAGGCTGATTTGACCACAACTGATGAAGGTGTTTTGGACAAAAAAAGTTGTTTCTATTTCATCGATGCAAACTGATCTGGTAGAGAATAACTTCCCAGAAAATCTTACTCTTCTTACACTGTTACACCGTGATGACTACCATAACATTTTTACCAAACAACCTACCAAGACCTCTGTAAAAGCTGCAGTCTCATTTAATTTTGACCGGAGTAGGAGTCTTGCTCTTCTTTCTGTTAAAGACTGTACCAGTCCTATGACACAAATATAGTATCACAGCTGTGGTCACAGGAACAATAGAATTATTTTCATTCCACAGCTTTATTCCTTGGGGTGTGAGGGATCAGTAGTTTTCCTGCAGCAGAACATTCTTTTAGAAAAAAGTGTATTAGTGTTCCTACTTCAGACCCGGTATCTATAGAAGTCATTTTAAATGTATCTACATATAAACCTTGTTGTTGCCGCTAAATAAGCCTATGAGGAAACTAACTCACTAGCCAGTCTTTTTCTTTCCATGATGTGAAATCACCCCCTGTGATACAGGCTTTCCTGAGCCAGAGTATTTTCTAAAAGAAAATTCTGGGTGCAGTGCCATTTCAAAAATAGTTACTAATCCCAGAGATGAAATTGTTAGAATTGTCTTCCCTTCCTCCTCTCAAGTAAAAGCCTTCTTTGTAAAACCAGCCTTCAACAGGAGAGTTGATGAGTCAGGCTATCAACCATGAATAAACCACTGACATTGGGGAGCTGACTCTGATTAGGCTTCATTTAACAGCAGTGAAAGGATTTATGCAGAAAAGAGTTTTTCACACGGCTCCAATAATGCTTCACCAGGAAGTGCCTTGTAACTTAAAAAAAAGCAAACCAAGCATTCAGCAGTGATCTCAACATATCTTTGCCTGAACAGTGCTTACATTTTCAAGGGGTATTATTTTCATGGGTTTTTAGACAAAGCTTTTACAAGTAGATTTATGGAGCATAAAACACTGGCAAATTGTTTCAGAAAATCTTTTCATAGTTTTACCTTTTATTAGTTTATTCCTTAGACTAATGTTTTCACAGCTGTGCAGTCATGGTGGGGTGCTTGTGTAAGACTTGACAGAATTCTGTTTTTATTGCCATACCTCTTTGCAGATTGCATTTAAAGGTACACGTACACAGCCTAGGTGTCCGGACTCATTTTAAAACAAGGTGCCTAGGTAATGATAGAAGTGTATGGCTGTTGGCCAGTTCAGAGTTCAGTGCAGCCAAACTGAGGAGCATTTAATCAACCTCTGGTTCTTATTCTGAAGCCTGCACTGGCTACAGCTGTAGCAGGGTATGATCTACTCATTTTAAAGGTAACATGGCCGCATATCTCTCTATGCCTGCAATTGCTTTTTTTTCATGGGCATTTCATGAGTCCTTCAGTCCCAAAGGAATCCTTAATTTCACTCTCAGATTTGACTCCGTGTGGGATGTGTCTGCCTTAGGCAGCTGGACAATGTTTCAGGCTAAGCGAATTGCCCTCAGTGCTGTTTAGGCAGAGTGGAATCACAAAGGCTATTCCACAGGTCAGTGCATCTCATACTGGAGAAGATGTCTCAGCGAAGTCAAAATACTTTTGCTGTAGGAGTGCCTGTTCCTCTGCACTGACTATAAAGAAAGTCTAGCAGACACGCATGTCTGAGTTTTAGACATTCGGAGTGCGATATCACACAACGTGTCTGTAGTGCAGGTCCATGGGGTGACAGGTCCTGTCAGCAAATCTGCTCCAGAATGGGCTCCTGTCTTCATGGGTCCACAGGTCCTGCTCCAGTGTCAGTTTTCCATGGGGTAACAGCCTCCTTCAGGCACCCACCTGCCCTAGCACGTGGTCCTTCACAGGCTGCAGGTGGATCTCTGCTCCACCACGGACCTCCATGGGCTGCAGGGGCACAGCTGCCTCACCACGGTCTGCGCCACGGGCTGCAGGGGAATCTCAGCTTGGGCACCTGGAGCACCTCCTGCCCCTCCTTCTCCACCGACCCTGGTGTCTGTGGGGTTTTGCTCTCACACATTCTCACTCCTCTCTTGGCTGCAATTGCTGCTGTGCAGTAACTTTTCCCCCTTTTTAAATCTGTTATCCCAGAGGCACTACCGCCGTTGCTGACAGGCTCGGCCTTGGCCAACGCATCCATCTTGGAGCTGGCTGGCATTGGTTCCATTGGGCATAGGGAAAGCTTCTCTAAGAGGCTTCTCATAGAACTGCCCCTGTTATCCTCTTGCTGCCAAACCCTTGCCATGCAAACTCAATGCAATAGTCTTCTGACTTAGATGTTTTGTACAGCTGGATTTGATTTTTTTTTGTTAGTTTCACCAAATAAAATCAAATTTTATTTTGATTTACTTGTTTTAAATACTCACTGAAGAAAATATGAACACCCACAGTATTTCCAGCCAACTCTCAGGTCATCTTTCGATGTTACACAACAGGGGTGAAACTTAGAGTGGGTTTTGATATTGACTGTTTAATATTAACAAATTTATTTTGAGGGAAAAACCCCACCTCATGCAGGAGATATTACACTCACTTAGAGCATCCTTCCTGGAGTTCATGGGAAGTGTACCAAGAAAGTGAATTTGCCTCTGTCTCTTAATCCATTTTAAAAAAATGGTGAAATTTAATATTTGTTGAGGATCACTTGTTTTAATTCCATCCTATATTTGCTGGCAATACATGTAGTGGTATCTGTGGCATGGTACAATTTCTGTGTCAAAGCTCCATGCTTCATTTGTTCTTGCACCACAGGAAATATTTTCTTAGCTCTCTTTCCAAGCTGATGGGTGGTGGCTATTTAATTCTATGGAAGGATAGTGTGTTTCATGAGAGAACCTCATTGAGTCAATATGATTCTGAAGTGGTAAAGCAAAAGCCAAAAGGGCAAAACTCATGGTAGGTTCACATTTTGCCAGAGCTCTATGGTTCCATTATTTTCAGCACAGGGTGCAAAGGCAGCTGTATCTGCAGCTGAACCTCTGGGATACATGAAGTGTAATTAATGCAGTTGCACCAGTTCTTTTTCTGTAGCCATTCTTATGTGCCTTGGTTTTGTCTCCAGATCATCAAAGCGTAATGCTTGTTGTTATGAATAATGCTGTAGAGATACAGACTTACAACATTATCTGTTTATAAATCATGCATACCAGAATATTAATCACACCCTCGCCCTGGGCAGAGGAACAAGTTTAATCACCTTTTATCTGGCTGGTGTCTGTCACAGGCAGGTTACTCAGAAGTGTGTGGTGGGCAGCCTGTGCTGCAGCAGCAGAGCGTGGTTGCTCCTCCAAGGCAAGTGTTGTTGTGAAGATCACATAAATCCCATGGCCATACTGACCCCTTTGCTTAAACTCATTTCACGGAGTACACACAAGCTGCATTCCTTTAATGTGATGTTATTTAGTGAAAGCTAGGAAAACCACGGGAGGATACGTAAGTGACTCTTAACTTGCGAGTCAGCAGGGTTTTCAGGGATCCCCGAGCTGCAACAGAAAATGAAAACTTTTAAGTTTTATGGGCAAATGGCAGTGTCATTTTTGCCACTGGGAGAAATTAGGAAGAGGAATGTGTCACTGCACGATATAATGTGTTTTCAGACATGACAGATTTAGGCCCAATAACTAACCCTTTCTAAATTATTTGATTTCTTCTTTTAAAGGCTCATATCTAATTCCCTCTTCTTCAATTGAACCAACCAGTTGTGCAAACCTAGGAAGCCTTTGCCAAGGTAAGAAACCAGGTCCTTTTCACAGTTTCATCTTTGGGAAATCCTTATTTTCTTCAGGGTTTTATTCAATTTCTTTTTTATTAGCATTTCTAAAAGGGTGAGTGGCAATAAAAAAATAGCAAGGAAAGGAATTCTTTAGTTTCATCAAGTATGTGGGTGTCCTGTACGTACAATATGTGGAAAAAATGTGATCACTCTCTTGATAATACATTTTCCAAATAGTCTCCATTATGTCAAAACTGAATTAACTGACTGCTTTCATTTCTTCTCCACCTCTTTTCCTCCTGCACATTTTCACAGTAAAATATTAACCAGTATAAGAACTAGGTAAATCTGTAAAAAAAAAAAGAGCAGATGTAAATAAAGGAACTAGCCTTTATTCAGGGTTTTTTCCAATAAGCTATTTTGAGGCTAGATACTTTGAGATTAGCGGGTAAAATAATTAACATCAAACTGCAAAATTCATCATCTATTAGAGAAAGAAACACATGCTACAACACTTAGTGATGGTTTAACAGTCTAAAAATCATCACATATAAAAATTCATTAGGAGTCTTTAAAGGTCAGCTCAGTTGAATGCAAGGAATGGGTGAACCCTACAGATTTCCACATCACGTGAATCAGTGGACGTGCGAGGACGGTTAATTTGTACTGTTCTACTCAGATGCTGAAGTTCCCTAAAAATCGCTTGGCATGAGCAATATAAACCCATTTCCACAATGCATTCGTGAACACAGGCCTTAAAATGCGTTGGCATGCTATGTTAAACTGTAATTATGGCAACAACTGCACCAAAAATATCTAGTTTTGTAACCCCTTTCCAGCTGAATGGTGGAAGAAAGAGACAGGAGAGAATAAAACATAAAAGGAGAAGAAGAATTCTCAGAACTCTTTCAAAACTAGTATTTATAAATAAATCGGATTTAGCTTAAAAATAAAAGGGAAAATGCACTCTGCTTGGAAAGCCAGTAAGAGCTCTATGTCAGTTTTCAGTGTAGTTTTCCCAGATTTTCCTGAGGTGATTTGGTTCAGGTTCTTGGAGCATATTGTACTGGTCTCCACAGGGAAAGTCAAATGCCTTCAATGTCCATAATCAGATTTCAAACAGTAATTTTCAGGCATCGTATTCACAAAGCATGGTATGATCTAAATACTACTGCTCAAATAGTTTGGGTAAATGAGGCATCCACAATTATTCAATACTGGTCTTTTCATATGTAAAGAGTACCACCGTATAAATATCTTCGCCCACTATTTTGGAAGATGTCTGAGTGTTTTCCTCCATTAAAATGGCATGGTATGAAAGGGGGAGAACATCTTTCATAATGTCAGCTAATATGGCTGCAGAAATGAACACACTTTCAGCTAAACAAGCCTGCTTTTCTAAAAGCTTCATCCCTTGTCCCAGCTTTATTAACTTGTCTAGTAGTAGATATTGCCTCTAATGAAAGATGCTGCCTTTCAAACTTGCCTTCTTAACTTCTTAGACCATCACACCTTCAATAAAGACTATGAGTATTTTCATGAAGGTAATACTCTTTCCTTCCCAAAAAGTGTTTTGTAAAGTGTCCCTCGTGTTCAGTTTGTCACTTTGGAATAAGATGCCAGATCAGGTTTATCCCACTCAGCACCATCATCATTATCGTCATAATAAAAAAAATCATAAAAAGATGTCTGTCTATTTTTGTCAATACCATAGACTTTGTCTAAACTGAGAGACCAGTTTGGATTCCTTTGTTTGTTGGGTGTTGTGCAATAACAACAGTAAAAAAGTTTGTGGATGCCAGGTTATGTCAGCTATGTCTGATGAAAGAACTGATTTGTCCATTATGCTTAGTAAATATTTTCGTTCGTTAGATGTCTCCTTTAACAGCATTGTCTGGAAGACACAACCTGTAAGAAGCCTTGTAAATTACTCCTCAGACAATATAGCTCTGATGTTTTATGGAACAGCTTTTTTTTATATTACAGGGTGTTACTTTATATGCTCACTTTCCCAATTAGAATCTGTTTGCTCCAAAGTCCAACTTTTCCTTCTCTTTCCCTAATTTTCTTGTCTCACTGAAACCTGAACATGAACCTGCTCCCTAAGCCGTGACAAGTTTGTGACTTTCGGACTCAAAAGGTTAGATACATCAACCTAGCAAAACATAAAAAATGTGATTTCTTGCCCAAAATGTAACTGCTTAGCCTCCCTAGGTTGATTCTTGATCAAAATCTTCCAAAGCCACTTAACACTGGGAAATTTTAATATACTAACCTTCAGATTTTAAATAAGGGTTTTCAGGAAAAAATCTGTCAGTGAGTGGATTTGCATTCCCTGGGAGTTATTGAACAAAACTAAATTATTTTCCAAATCATTTGAGAATTTAGTGGCATGATCTTCGAATTCCTCTAGCACATATACCCTCCCAGTCCATTGTGGGAGAAATTTGCAGGTTTGGCTCCTCTTAATTTTGAAAAGTGTTCATTTGGTTCTCCAGGATTTTGTGGTGTGAGTCCTGTTGGTGTCAGTGGGAACAGTAGAGCTGAGTTCCTACATAGAGCTTTCAAAATAGATATTCTACTTCACCTGTTCCAAGTCTGATTTCAATTCTCGTCACTGTTTGGAGTTCAGTGGAGTTAATTGGATCCTTACATGGGTGTTTTAGTTTCTCATTTGTTTGTCATATTCAGTCTTTGAGGAGGGACAAAGATTCTTTTCACAAACAGCAGTCTAAGTGCGTGCATCTTAGAACTTACCCATTTTCTGGTCTTTGCACAACTAAGCCTCTCATAAGAGGATTTTGAGTTTATGACAGGAGTGCAGGACTGATCCTGCAAAATTTACACTGGCAAAATTCCCACTGAAATCAGGGAGGGTGCAAGGGGAGGATTGCAGGATTGGGGCCTCAGTTCATATCTATTCATCACTTTGTACAGAAAAAATAATGTGTTTTTTTAACATTTACAGCATTGTGTGTAGATGGTTTCATTTTACATTGTCATGCATTGTTCCCATTTTGTCTTACCTTATTAACATTCATATTTCATTCAAGTTCACCTCTTTCTCATCTTTATTACCAGCTACTGTAAATGCTACTACTCCTACACCACCCACTGTCACCACTAACATGCCCGATACTAATAGAAACGATAAGCCAAACAATGGTAAGAAATCCTGTGTTACATTTTTCCTTGTACTGTGTCTAAAGCAAATTTGTTGTATTTTAAGGTGTGTTTTTCCTACCATCATAATGTCAAGGGTCATGTCTCAGTTCTGATCTCATTTACACTGACTAAATCAGGACTAAATCTCTGGACCGTGTCAGAATGGTGCAAATGAGGACAGAACCAAACTCACTGTTTATTTGTATTGTGTTTGCCTGGCTCTTCTGTGAAAGGGACCAACTTTGTGTCACCCGTTGCATTTAGCAATGCAAAGAACAAGGGAAGAGAGAGGGATTTTTGAACAGGGTCCGAAAAGAACCGTGCTATTGAAGTGTGTCAAGGCTGCAGATTGTCAGATGTTGTGCAGCTCCCACTTGTGCATCCAGGGTGGTAGTATGCTTGGATTGTCTGCTCCTCACTAGTTCCTTGCCATTCCTCAGGCGCAGGAGCCAAGTGGAACCGTTCCTATGGAGCAAAGCCACTTCCACTGAGTCAACAGAAATCTTTCCACTGACTTAAAGAAGAGCTGGATCAGACTTTACTAGGGAAAATGTTGACAGTATCAGATATCGTTTACTTTTCATTTAGAAAGATTAAGGGAAAAAATAAGGTAGTAAATGAACATATTATTAGCACAGGAATAAAACCAGGATTTCTTTTGAGGTTTTCTCAAACCCTGTGATATCACTGTCTCCTAAAGACTGAGCATCATTTTGTGAAGTGCTGCTAAAATACTTATTAGTTTGTTAAAGTTGGTTGTTAAACACAGAGATAGATTTTGGCAATTTTCATCGCAGGTCTAAATATATATATTTTTTTAAGATTTATTTTTTCAGTGTACTCCACAGACATAAATTAGACTCTGGGTGGGGTTTGTGGTTTGGTTTTTAGGTCGGTTTTTTTTGGTTGGGTGTTTTTTTCCCCAATCCATCAGTTGTTACTGTAGGATTTAAAAGTCTTGGAGTGTTTTTTCTCTTGGCAGATCATGTGTTGTACACTGGCAATCAGGCAGTACAGTACACAATGTGAAAGAATTTATCTGAATCCAGACTGTTTGGTTTAAATAAGCTGTAGAAGTAAGAAGAAAATATTGAAAATTTCTTCCAAGTAGGGTTTGCTTCCTTTTTGTGGAGCCACTCACTCTATGTTCACCATGAGCACTCTGATTGTTTTAACAACAGGATGTACTAAATCTTATTAATATTGGTATGAATAAAAATTGGACAATTAAGTCCTTTCTCTAGCTTTGAAACTCTCAAGAAAAAGTAGAAAGACTATGAAAATAAGTCAAATTCACTTATGGTAGAAGCAAATTAAACTTTCACTCAGCTAACGGGCGTCGTTTTCCACTCTTGGTAAGTTGATTTTTAGACCAAGAACAGACAGCCAAGAGCAGAGAGTTAAGTTACATATATTTTCTTTAATCCATTAACTATGTGGCTTGCTACACACAGACCTGCAGGAATTCAGACTTCCTGCTACGGTTATCTTCAGAATGAAGAGAAATTCACCTGAATTTTCCCATTCACGACCACAGTGGCAGCAAGAATCTAAGATAGAAGGGATCAAAACAATAGGAATTATCTCAACCCCAATTATTTGGCCAGTGAAGCAAAGGCCTCTGCCGTTCACTAAAAATTCAGCAGATGATAACCCAGAGAGAAAAAATCCATACAGCTTGTTCCTTCCAACCTTGTCCACATCAGCTTCTTCTGAGGAGACCAGCAACGAAACCTTGTCTGCTTTCACAGAAAACATCAACCTAGATAATACGGTAATGAATCAATTGCCAAATGAAAATATTTTGAATTATTCGAGAAGTCCATTCCGTGGTACTTCTGATGCAGCAGATGCAGTTACAGAGCCGCCTGTGAATGCAGCAGTTCCTCTTCTTCACAGCAGAGATCCTAATGCGGAGCTAGCATGGGCTTTGGCAAGCAGGCTCGGTCATTCTGACTCCGAGCCAGCATTCCGCTCTCCCGTTAGCAGCAGCAGCAGCAGCAGCCCTGCTTACGAACACAAAAAAGAAACTCTGTTGATTTCATCCTCCAGCAGCGACACAAACAGTTTCATGCGTACAAGCAATGTCTTGGAGCCTGTGAACTGGTGGGATGACACTGTATTTCATCATCATATCACCTCTGACATTCAAGAAGACAGACATCATTCCCTTTCTAGCTTGTCTGTATCACCTACACATGAGAAACCACCATTCCAAAAAAGTAGGTTAGATTTGCTAGACTTGGCACCTGAAAATTTTTACCTGGAAATGACAGAAGGCAATGCTGATAGGAAAACTTTTTCTACGCTAGCAACAAACAGTGCATTTCAGTTTAGAAAATCTATGCACGTTAAGGAACATCACTCAGGAGGCGTTACAAATTTAACCTCTGTGGAGATTCTACATGAAAAACCGACAAGTTTTTTTCAAAACATGAAAAAAACATACACAAAATTTATGCCTGACATCCAACTGACAAATTCAGTCCAAGGACACAGTAGAGAACTGTTAACATTTTCAACATTTCTGGTAGAACCAGGCTGGACAAGCTCAGCATTTAAGCATGTTGTAACAACCCTGCCTGTTTATCAACAGCTGTTGACTGACACATATTTGAAAAGTGACAGCATATTTATATCTAGTAGTAATTATTGGTCTCTTTATTTACAACATTCATTATACTTTCAAAAGCCAAGTGAGACCCTCGGAAATGGAGCACTGGAGAACAATTTAGATGCATTTCATGATAGTCATGAAGAGTCAGCTTTTTCCGTGTTAGAGCCAGAGAACATGAATCCAGCTGGTGACTCCTGGGACTCAGATTACTTAGATTTTCCAACAAAATATGTAGATATTTCCCCCCCTTTAAGAGAAAGTTTCTGGACTGTTTCCCATCATTTGAAAGAAGCATCTCAAGTGTTTTCCAGGGAGCCACCAGAAAATTTCTGGCTCTCGTTCAATAAACTGCTTTCTTCCCCAACAGAGAGAATGCTGTCCTTTAGTTCATATGCTAAGTCTGACAGTATCTCTGAACAAACATCTGCCTTTAGATTATTAGGTCAGAGAGCTGAAGAAATTAATTTTTCTAGTCATATATTAACTTGGGAAACACAAATCTTTAGTTTGTTTATTCCAGGCATTTCAAAGAGAATTTCAGAAAGTAATGCCAGGTCAGTACCAAAATTGCAGTCAACAATGAGCTTTGCAAACCGAACTGTGATTTCCAGCAGTGAATTTTATTTTGATTTTCCTTCCCCTTCCCTGGAAGCACCTTTCCCTCAATCCTCTGTATGGGCACAGGTAAGTCCTTTTGATCAGGTGCTTGAAAACTCCACAGATAGTTTGCACGTGCAAATTGGAACTGACACAGTAAGTGATCAAACTGACATGACCTTCCTAAGCAATAGGCATCAGCCTGTGTCTGTCTTTCCAACACATTCAGGAACCCAGCCTTCTTGTTCAAGGGATAGCCGAGCTCCTTTCTTGATCAGTACACCTGGGACTCAGGTTGCTTGGGTAGTTAAGAGTTTGATAAGCAGTACAAGAACACACAGAACACCCCAGTCTCAAAGTCTTCCGGAGGATGATGCTGCAATAAATACCATTGATAAACCAAGAAGTAAAGTTCAGAAAGATGCAGGTGTTTTTTTAGAAAACATCAGTTCAATGAGTTCTGACTTTCTTCCAATGCCTTTGGAATTAAGGCAGCTTCTTCATTCAGACTCAAAACACAGAGTCAGTGTACCTCCTAACAGCTATTCCACACCTCCACTCCCGCAAAGTTTTCAGAACCATCTTGATACAATTTCTCCAAGCCTGCTCCCTCAGTGGGATGTAGAAGAGTTAAACTTGCCAACAACAGAAACACCAAGAAGTTATCTTACTCTTTTAGGACAAAAGTCCATTGAAAATCAAGTGGACAGTCCAAAATACTCTCTCTGGGCAGTAAAACAAGAAATCATTGGCAATAATAAAGACATAAGGGATTTCACTGCTCTGGCATCAGCACACATACCAAGGCTTTCTGAATGGAACTCAGAAGTGGAGGTGTATGGGTCCTTTAGCAGGAACAGAGAAGCAGTGTCTATCCTTACTGTTAATGCCTTGGATTTTGGAAATGCTGATTATGGACATTTTGCAAATCTCTCTCCTGTTTTGGAGCCATCGAGAACTGCAGTAATGAATTATGTGGTACCTTTGCCATCTTCATATAGCAGACTCTTTATTCGGCACAAAGAGACCATCCTGACAGGCACTCTGACAGCAGCTGCAGCAGCCATCCATCACTCTCTCACGCAGACCCAAACACCAGTTTCTTCTGTGACATACCACGAGTCATCAGTTTCAGCTCATGTTTATTCCTTGGCCAGTTTACCATCTGGGACAAGCCAAAACAGCACCTCCTACCCACCACTGAATCAACTCACTAGCTCTGCTGCGGTCCTTTTGCCTTGTTTATGTGACTCCTTCACTGAGCCGGGCTGCCTGTGTCGACCTGAGGTCCACTACAGTATGTCAAGCCATTAAGTTAGATGTAGAAAAAAACCCAGATCATCTTATCTGTTAGATATTCAGTTTGTAGACTGAATGTAGAAGTAGCTGTCTTTCGTCCTTTAGATATAGGACCGTTTAGGATTTGAAGATGTTTTGGAATAATAGTATAGTTACAGTAAAAGGGAATTTGTAACATCTTAGTGATAGTAAATTTATGTGTGATTTCTAATATTTGTGTACTTCTCTAAGACAGCTCTCATGAGACTGTGAGGATAATATGCTGGTTGCCATGTCTTTTATATAATTTAATGCTCTTTTATTGTTTGGGAGTGTATGAATGTTTTTCGCTGACATATTTTTGAGGATTTCACTTTCAAAAAGAAAAGATTTTTCAAAACTAAATGTTTGGCTAATTTTCCCAACAGAATTTTAAAAAATACTCATATTTCATCGATCATTATATTTTTGTAGTTGGTGGTGAGTGTAGGGAAATTTGTTTTCCTGGCTATTTTTTCCTCTTTTTTTTCAAATTGTCTTTGGCTACTTTTCACCAGTGTTATACTCTTTTGCTTTCTTCCGTTCAGCATTTTGAGGTGGGATTTCAACTGTTTAATTTGAAGAGGGATAAATAATTTTTAGTTTTTACTATCTGCCACTGCAGTCTCCTGAGAGTATTTTAAAATGTAGATTAGTTCTTGTTCTTTTTTTTTGCCTCATTAAAACATGCTTTGGGTCACCATCTGATGGAGATCATACTGTGTATGACTTTTAAAATACTTTGCATATTCCTATTTTAAGGTGATTTTGTCACTATATATAATTATCTAAATAAGGTTATAATTAGACATATAATTATACATGATTTTTTAAGAATATATATAATGCACACTTTCTGCATGTGTGTATCTGTGTGGCACATATAAAAGGCATAGATTTAAAATTGAATATGTGTTTATACAGAAATATATACGTATAAAGGACATCCAGGTCTTGCAAGTATCTTCAACTTGCCAAAAGTCCAAATTTCTACTTCTAAAGACTTAATTTTTTAATCATTTTTTAAAATTTGAAACTATCACAGTAATAATAAACTAAAGTACATTTTCAGATTAAACTATGCACCAAATTTGTATGCCTCCTGAGTTAAGAGAGGGAAAAAAAGACAACAAATTAAAATGAAGTTCATTCTGCTCACATTAAAAATGTAATCATAGCTTACCAAAGAAGGTAACTAGTAAACCATCTTCTTTAGTGTTTTATCATAGAGGAATTTTTGTACCAATCTCAATGTTCATATAATTAATTCCACATTGCAAAGAAAGAACAATACTCCAACCACTTCATGAAGAGTAACCAGTGTATGCACACTTAAATTTGAAAATACTGGCTTCAAATTTTTTTCCAGATGCCTTTATTTCTAGCTCTTGTACAATAATTATCTATGAAGTTGTAAAATCATGACATTTGCTCCACTTGGAATAAAAGGTCTTTTATTTAGATTCAGAAAGATAGAGCAGTTCCTTTCCATTCAGAAAGAGAAAGGGATTTCTGTATAATTATTGTCATGTCCTGCTCCGTGCTATGTAGTGTCTCTGCAAGATTTACATAAGATTATATAAATGCAAATTATATTATCTATCTGTGATCAAGACCCACAACCTTGGTAACAGCCCAAAATCAAGCAATGCCACACATGTACATACATGCAAGTGAATTGGTCCAGAAGTTCTTAAACCTCCCCCACATCCTGGGAAATTTAACCCAACTGGAGCTTACAGAATGTTTAGTAGCTTAATGAAAAAAAAATGGCTCGTGGAAAGTACAGACTTTTAACACGCAGCATAACTATGAAATGATTTGATGTTATTTATTAGATGGGAAATCTTGTAATGCTGCCTACCCACTCATGAGCTTAAAGAGAATTGATATTTACCCAGTGCCATTTCAAAACAGTTTTCTGAATATAAAATTGCACCAAGCCAAGTGTTACACATTTTGTGACTGAAAGATGGTTTGTTCAGCTGCCAGTTTTGTAAAGCTAATGTGGGTTCTTCTACTGTCTGGCCATTGCCAGGCCTGAGAGCAAGACTGTACTTTGGAAACAAGAGCTCTATATCCCTTCTCACACCTAATTCTGTCCTCACTTACCTTGCTACTTTTAATTGATGAGCTTTATCTGCTCTCGCAATATTTAAACTCTACTCTGCAGTGGTTCAATTCTGGAACATATAACAAAATTATAACAGTGTGCCTAGGAGCAGAATTTATCTGTGTTTCAGACTTCATTAATTATAGTAATTTTTTAGATTCATGACATTTTCACGATCTTGATTTTACACACCACATTAGAGGCGTATGCAAAATACCATTTTTATATATGTTGTCCGTGAGTTTCCATGTCACTTTTCAAGTGTCTCTGAAAATATGGAGGGGGAGGGAATTCTTGACAAAATCCACAGGACTAGTGAGAATGGGCCCAAACCTGCAGGGCTTGTTCATTTCAGATTTTAAATGCCAACAAGAGTGTGAGGTGGCCTTGTATCTGGGGTGCAGCACAATTTTTATATTAATCATGAAGCTAAAGTCTCATTATTAAAAAGGTAAATTTGCTCAGTTTCTAACATTTTAATGCTGTTTTTAATGGACAGGTGGGCTATTCTACAGGATATCTATAATTGTCTCTAGTTCCAACCCCAACTCAGTGTCGAAAGTACATGATGTCGTTGCAGAATGGGTAAGTTTTCTTTCCTGTGTGATTACATATATGAATCTGGCCCATTGCTGTTATCAGTTGGAAAAGAAAAAAAAAAAGAGACTCCAAAAATACCTCTTCACATGTGTCCTCTAAATATTTTTCTTTTATTGGTTTGTGCAGTAATGAATTCAGGTCTAGCTGAGGCTCTTCAGCACTATGGATAAAATTTTGAAATTCCTGCACTATAGTAGCTAGCTTCTTAAGAAATGTAGATAGTAGGTGAGATTTTGGAAAGTATGGAGAAATCAGAATTGTCCACCAAAAGAGGTACATGTCTGAGTTCCAACATCACTATATAGGACAAAAATTTTCTCCCCAGGTGCTAATACGGTTTTGAAGTTCTATTGTGGCAGAAATCATAGAAACACCAGGCACTGTTGATTTATGTGAGGCAATAAACTTTTCCAATTTATCCCAACGTCCTCTACTTCAGAAGGTTTCTGCCATAGGTCACTTGCTGAGATTTCTAATAATCCCTGATTTTTCGGCCCATTTTAGCAGACATAAGTTCCTCTCTGGATGAGGGATTCTTGAAGTTCTTGCCTCTGAGCATTCTTCCTGTCTGAATAAAGATATTCTCTGTCCTTTCTGACAGTTCACACTGACACAATTTGTAAAACCTCTATACCAACTACTTATGCGAAAATATGATCTTATGAAATATGGCAATTATTATTTATTTTTCTTTTAGTAAACCTGGAGATTTCAGCTATCAGAAGCTAAGGAATCTATAAACCAGAATATATATATATATATATATATATAGTAATCTACAAACCAGAATTGCAGTCATCCACACCTGCCAAGGTTGTTCCCTTAGCAGCAGTAGCCAGGCAAACTACATAGGTGCCTGAGCCAAAGAATCTAGAAAGGTGTCCCTTGGCCCCAGCAGAGTATGCAAAGGTGTCTCTCAGGGGAAAAGTGAGCAGCTGTTGAACACTCAGAATAAAGAGTACAAAAGTCTGAAAAGAAGATCGTCATAAGTTTGAAGATTTTCAGGTGAAAATTTAGCCGGTAGCTTTTTCAGTAAATGTATTCTAATCAAAGTGTATCCGAGAATTTAAGATGTGGAAGAGAGGGAGTAAAGGTCAGCATCCTGTGCACTCACCTATTCACTGTGTCATGGCCTTATACAGATTTCCTTCTGTCCACAAAAAAGCCACATCTCTCACTACCAGATGTACAACAATCACCTCACTGAAAAGTGAGTGTTCTCTCTGCTTTGCAAAACTGAAGGGGATTTCTCAAGGGGCAGAAGGGTGAAATTCTAACACTGCCTTAAGCAACAAAGAGCCCCATTAACATCTCACCATTCATGTGATCAATGTCTTCCTGTTTTTCAGCTGAACCGTACTTTCCAGAACTGGAATTACACTGTGTATGTGGTCAATATCAGGTAAATTACGGAGGAAGATATTTATGCTGTATTCCTTTGGAGAATTAATCCCCCCTAATTAATGTCTGTTTCTTTCACAGCATCCACCCTGCCTCCATAAGAGAGGGAGCAAGACAAAAAAGAAGTATTAAAAGGTAATATTTTGAAAGACATTTTCTCAATGGAGGCAACAGCTGCTATTGCAAGTGGCTTTACAACAGGCTTTATTGTCTATTATTGGATTCATTGCCTATTATTTGGCATATGCAGCAAGTCTGTAAATATATGACTACTGGCAAGCTCGGTGTTCTGAATGCGCTTAGAAACCTAATACTGGTAATCATGTTTGTTTTGGTTTAAACCTATTGAGCTTTAAACCTTAACAGATCATTTTTTCAGAGCTCAGGTTTCATCTGTCACAAAACTGAATAGATACAGGATATTTAAGTTGTACAATACACCCAGCTTTCTTTAGCGACAAGCTTTGCTACGTTGGTATCTGTCTACTGTCTCTGCATTTGTTCTCTTGAACCAGAGCCTTTTGAGTTAACAGACATCTTACTAGATGGAAAACACTGAAAAATCATGCTAGAATTGACAGCTAAACGAGTGTGAGTTAAACTATTTACCATATGCTCTCATTTCCTGACTTTTGCTGGGCTTGGAGGCGCTGGAGTTGGAATGACCTCAAAGGCAGCCAAAGAAAGTTAGATGGTTCACCCTCCCGGAAAATCTGGCCTACATGGGCTTCTTTGAAAGCAGAAGGCTGATTTCTGAGGGATGTCTGGGGAAGGAGGGAATCTTAGGACCAAATTAAGGAGAGGAAACCAAAACATAATTAGTCTTGTGAGGATGGGGCAATAAGTGGGTATGGGATATATCTGTTTACAGTGTAGGCAAAAGTCCTGTGAGAAAAGACTTTTAACTGCTGACTCTTGAGAACTGCCATGATAATGGCAGTAAAAGTTGGGCTTTTAAATATCAGAGATAGCCCAGTATTCCCAACTTACCCTCAGGAAGTAATTAGTGGTGCTTCCAGTTTTCAACAGTTTGCCTAGACATGAAAAGATCTGTAAAAAGGTGGTATCTCCTTCCCACATAGCCACAGGAGAAAGACAGCTTTTATTGGCAAAACCATTTAACTGGTACACTGTAAGCCCAGTCTCTGAATGGGCTATTTTGCTGCTTGACCTACATTTACAGTAGGGTGTAGTGATGTGGGTAGGGGTTTTTTCACACTTCTAAATGATATGGTTTTGCCAGCAAGGCCTTTCAAGTGGAGTCCATGCCTCAGGTCTTACTAACAATCCAAGACTGCTGAGGAATGTAAAGCTTCCCCCATCCTTATTTCTGTATCTTTTATGAGTCTAGCAGCTGAGCTGTACACCTGATTTCTTCTCATCTAACCTTCCCACCATCCAGCCTTCTGGATTTTTTTCTTCTCCTTAGTCTACTCAAAAAAAAAGTTGAAGAGGGAGAAACTATTTTAGTACTTTCCCTTTCCGTTCCCTTTCCTTTCCCTCCCTTTTTGACATGGAGTGAACATGCCACTAAATTACTTCTCATAATGTATTACTCTTATGGGGAAGTAACCCCATTCCTATTTCTTTTGTCCATTATATGTCATTTCAGAGGCAATGGAATTACATGTTCATAATGTAATGTGTTTTTTTTCAAGGGAGGCCTGGTTTAATGAGAAGCTAGCCTTCTCGTGGGCTCTAGTGCACTTTGTGTCAAGGTCAAATGGCATTTTTTCATCATTCTGAATAATTTAGTATAAATGCCGATCATGTCACACCAAATGTTAATGTTCTCCAAATAATCAGGAGTGTCATGCTGTGAATGTTTTCTTAGAAAACAAAACCAAACAAAAAAGACTAGTCAAGATCCTGCCCAACCTAGAAACCCAGATGGGGTAATGCAAGGATAATTAAAAATTTGAGTGAGCTACAAGATACGTGACTAACAAAAATTTCACTTGTTACACATTGTATATGTACATACACATATATAGGAATATATATACACATGATTTTCTGCCTTTTGTCATATAGCTTTCATGTCTTGAATACATTTTCATGCATCATTTACCTCTTAAAGAAGAAACATTTGAGAAATGTTGGTTGAAGCATCTTTAGGTCTTAGGTTTTCTGCATGTATATCTATGCTTGTACATCCCTCCCTTCTGAAACCAAAAAGGGATCAGCTTCCCAGTAGCATTCAGTGTTCCTGGGTTTAGTCACCAGATCTTTAATTCTTTGTGGTTCACACATCTGTTTCTGAAGTTTGCGGGGAAGAAATCTGTTGAATTTCTGAAGATCCGTAAAGCAAACCTTTTTTCCTACTGCTTCTGGATTATTGCTGTCAAGATTCTTTGTTAGACTTTCCTTGGATTTTTCCTGGTTAGGATTCTTAGGAAATCCTGCAAGACGCTAGGGTAACATTTGAGAATATAAAAAATTAGCAGGTTCGAGGTTAGAAGTTCTAAATACCGATGGAAGTAATCATAAATCCTGACTGCCCAGGTGATCGACTGAAAAGTTATGGCTGAATTCTTGTATGTAACCTGCTCACAGTGTGATTTCATGCAGTTCCTATTAGTTAAATGCTCCTATGTAGTATTTCTGTGTATAGTTGCCCAAATATTTTCTTATTTCTTCATTTTGGATAGTCAAGGATAAGTCTGTTGCAGTCTTAGGCATTCTACTTTTTCCCTTAGTTTTTAAGTACTTCTTATTCTATTTACCTTCATGTTCATCTGAACATAAATTCATTCCACAGTTAAAATTTAAGACCTAACAAAAGTATCATGGCCTTAACTTTATCTTTTACACAAGTGAACATATTAGTCTTAACTCTTAACTCACTTAGCCTTATTTCTCTTTTCGGAATTTTCCACAAGATCACAGCCTTCTTATTTCCAAGGCAGTATAATAATTCTTGAAATTGCTCTTTGAGAAGGTTTTTCCCCTCTTTACATGAATTCATGTTCTTGTAATTCAGATCACATATTTTTTGCTTTCCTTCTGGATTAGTATTTTATAGAGCAGTTTAAAAAAACCCCAAACCAAAAAAAACACAACATCCCCCAGCCTGTTCTCTGCCTTTTGCTTTGCTTCACCCTTATTTACCACACTGCTACCTCATCAAGGAACTCCAGCTGTCACTCTCCCCTTCTAGCCTTCTTTCATGTGAAAGAGGATGAATCGTTAGAGAGAACGATTCAGAGAAGAAATAGAAGCTGGAAGTGGGAGGTAGGAAGCTGGCTTTTTTTGTCACATTAAAAATAGGTGTTTTCCAAAAAAATACTTTAAACTGTACTGCATTCTGGAGAAGAGCAAAACAAAACAAAATTACTGAAGTGGATTGTTGCTCTTTCATTGCTGTGTTCGGTGAGCTGCAGAAATCCAAAGTACACTGTGCTTATGAGGCGTTTATGTACCCAGTGATGAGAGACAGAGTGCCAAGTCCAAAAGTGCATATTATTATCAGCACCTTTAATACTGTGACATCTCTCGATGACAGCAGTATATATCAAGCTAATACTTTGGTAGATTATTAACTACTTTAATAGACAGAATTTTATCACAGATATGTTTGACTTTATGTCTGTATTCAATTTTTCCTCTGGTTGTATTCTTTCCACCTCTTAATGAGAGGGCAGATGTTCAAAATAGACAGGAGTTCAGCATGAACCATGGATATAGCTCTTTCTTTGTCCCTCATTATTTTTGCACAAACCTTTGAGAGCGAAACCAATTTGTGGATTTTATCCAAGTGAACCAAGTTTGTGGATAAACTGTAGATGTGTTTGTTTCTTTCATTAATTCTTCACCTTTTATGACTCTGCAGCTTTGTCAAAACTTTCTGTGACTGCTGCTGCTGCTTTTCTCAGAAAGGTCCTACTGATCCCAGGTTTTGTCAGATGACTACATAGGGTTGCCTCACAGTAGGGAAATTGGTCTTTAATAAAGAGTTCAGCTCCCTTGCTTCTCCTTTCTTCTCTTATTTTGCAAGCAATTTTGAGAATTCAGACCCCAATTAATTTATGAATTTTTCTCCACTTAACATACAAAAAGTTTATGCTCGTTCCAACTTCTACTGCTTGATTGTCATAATTTTGGCCTATTTCCAGTTTTTGGTTGCTCCTACTATGGGAAACAATATTAATGTTAGTACTGTTAAACATCTCATCCAAATTAAAAACCACAGCGGTAGCCATCTGCGTAAAACCTACTAAATCTAGACAGAAATCCCTTGTCTTGGGAATGAAAATAGAGAGGAAAGCAGGAAATCAGAGCTACCCATGCCTAGTCCTGCTCTTTTGAAGTCTGTGGGAGTTTTGCCACCAGTGTCAGTGAGGCATATTCAGGCTCCTGCATGCTTTGTTCTTGGGTGTTGTTTTGCTTAATGGAAAGTTTAATGCACTTGGATAAAACATTAATTAGATTGTGTAATAGTTTTAGACAAGAGTTAGCAACACTAGAGCAGCATAATTTTGCTTTTCTAGTCCTAAGTAAAGTATTAGGATTTTTACATTCTTTGTAGATTACTTCAAATTATTTGTTATGAAATAATTATGCTATTCTTGTTATAAATGAACATGTCTGTGATGTCTATTCCTGTTTCAAAAATTTTCCGGGTTTCTACCGGTGAGGTTTTAAGAAGGACCTGGACCTGTCCCACCTCTACTCCCCACAACTTCACCTTGAGTGTTACTGAAGGTAGTAAGGGACATCCTTTACCAGGGCTGAGAAAATTTTGTAAATGCCGCATAACATGTACATTATGTGTAATATTTCTGTTTGGAAAACCAAGCAAATAAGCACCAGGTGAAAATCCTCAGGTTTCTCCACAGTGCCCTGCTGGCATCTTGTGCCCATGACCTGTAAAGAAAGCCTCCATCACAGATGGAAGAATTTGGGATTTCCTTTTGAGTGACTGAAGGATGATCCCTTCTTAGTCTCCTGCTGAAGCTTCCTGCCCTTTTCCAGCTTCCAATGACTTTCTTTGTTTTCCCACTGACTTTAACTAGATTTAGTGTTGGTCTGTCATTGTGTGATGCTGTTTTTAGATCGGGGAATGGGGGTTTTCTTTGTTGTTCCAGAACATAGTGCGAGTGTAACCAAAAACTCATTTCATCAAAGGCCAGCTGTTCCATGTGAGGGATTCCAGTCCTTTCTGGTTTGGGTCTTTGCAACATTCTCTAGTAATGAATACCCCTCATACCAAATTAGCGCATATTAGAAATGCTTTCTGTTGAAAAGCCATAGTTGATTGTATTCCCACACCAGATCTGCAAGAAGGAGCAAGACCCAGAGACATGAACACAGGCACGAGGCGTGACCATGGTGCTTGCAAAATTGTTCTGCTACAACGGTCATTAACTTAAAAGGAAAACTTAGGATGCTTTTATTTTTAGTAGTCCAAAAAATAGCTGCAATTTTCGGTTTTGTGTCATGAAGTCTCAGATTTTATATTCTAACTATAACATCACCTTCTCCAGGGAAAGGAAGCTCTTCATCCTTGACATTTCTTTGAATGCGTCTATTATGTCAAGTCATATTTTTTTGCTCCCTGCTCTGAACATTTAATGTTTGCCATCAAAATCACCTCAAGTAAAAGATTATGCACAACTGAGATGCTTTTGTGGAGTGCTTTTAGTTTCCCTCTGCTTTCATACTTATTTCTGTCTTATTCTGTGTGTTTTCTAACATTTTGTCTGCCCTTTGTATTGCGTCTTCACTAGTGACTTATGGAACAGTCAGCTCTTTTCTTGTCTGTCCAGTTAATGTGAAGGAGTTAAAAGTGTTCAGAGATGACTCTGTGGGCCTACCTGTGCTGCCAGTCTTCAGTTATAGAGACCACTTATCTTCGGAGCCAACAGAACAGTAAGATTAGTAAAGAATTTAGTGTTGACGTTTTAAAACTATTTAAAATATGCCAGGGTAGTTAGCACTGAAATTCCCAGTGCTTTTTAGTGGAAATTTAGATTCCCTGAGTATTTAGATTCTTTTTAAATGGTTCTTTATATTCTTTAAATCAAGTAATATTAACTATGAAGGAAATTAATAGTGATTTGTGAAACAGTTTGACAACAACAGTAATTCAGTATTAGCTCAGCCTGTCTAGTACAACAGAAAGGAGAAATGTGCGTTGCTAGTTATCAACCCCGTCTCTTCAGGTGCAAGACAGTCAGTGCTGCAGGGTTTGCGTGGTCTGCTAATCCTTCCTTTGGGCTCCCCACATGGCCCAGCAGCGCGACCACAGCCCGTGTGTAGGCACAGTGTCCTGGAATAGCTCTGAGTCACACTGCCAGAGAAGAAAGCTGGCTTTGTGGGCCGCGCCATGGCAGCACAGGCTCCACCACCACCTCCTGTGCCTCTGATGAGGATGCAGCTTCGTAAATTCCTCTCTCTGAGCCAGCTTAGCTCAACAGACCAAGACAAAGTGGGATAGACACCAGTCTTCCCCAGCTTTCCTGCTTGCTCCGGCTGTCACCATTTCAGCCAAAGAAAAGAGCAACATACTTATCCCTGTTGTGTTTACCTACACCACAGTCCCATTTTTTTATTATATTGATGGCAGTAATGTTGGCAGTACAGGTTACTGAAGATGATGTGTAATTTGTAATTGATTACTGCTGTGAGGATCTATCTGCCTTTATATGGCACACAATAAAAGATTTAAAGTTCGGTGTAGCAAATCCGGTGACTCCAGCAGAGCGTGGCAGCATTGCCATCTATTTGAGTGCAGGCCTACTGTTTCCCAAATTGAGAATTTGTTCTTTACCATTATAATGTTTTCTTTCTGGGATCTGAGTGTGACAAAAGTGGAAGGAAGCACTCAACTTCATATTGCGTCAGCTGTCAAGTTAAAAGGTATTTATTTACTCTGGGAAGCTAGCATGAGTCATTCTGAAAAGTTTGTAGAAATTGTTTTCATCATAATATGGAGTAGGCTCTTATTATACAGTATACGTGACTTGTGCTCTAAGAGTTTCTCAGAAAACAACAGATTGTTTTAAGAGATTATTTTTATCAGTGCTTCATAATCAATACTTTTCTCTGTAATTTGTCAATATAGCTGCAACCAGTTCTACCTCATCTATCATTATCCCTTCCATTTTGTTGACATTATCCCTCCTCACAGTTATGGATGCTAAATATCATTTTGGTTAGTTGGGAATCCTGAAACAGGCAGCTAAGCAGTAGCGGTGACTGTTCAGAATGTCTGTTCTGCAGCCAGAGTGCTGAGGTAGGGAGTGGCATCAGTATATTAAGTTTTCCTCTTCTGAAGTAAAGGGAATAGACGAATGAAGCCAGAATCTTTTAGGAAAGATGGTTAACTGCCAGGAGACTCTGGGGCTGAAATACTGGAGGGCTGAAGGAATTGGCAATCCCGTAGGCAATTTCCATGCTTCTGCTAAAAATAAATGCTGTAATAAACTTGTGCTTGTAATGTATCTGAGGTATACAGCAAAAGCCTGCTAATGCATATCCACCCTGCTGAGGCTGTTTGCCATATACATGTTAAACACTCCACAGAGACCAAAGGAATGTTAGGAGGAACTCAGTATCTCGGGGAGCAGGGAAGGAGCGACCTGGCCAGGGACAGCTGGAATTTCTCTGCTAAAATGCATCCACTGGGAAAAGAGAAAGCCAAGCCTGCAGGTGGTCACATTTTTATCTTTCTTCTCCAGCAACATGTTACCAGTAAAACAGTGAATATGTCAAGAAAATTAGGCACATATGGAAAGTGCAGTTCTGAGCTGTCATCATGGGGATGTCTTTCTGAAAGATTTTTTTTAACTGAAGTCCTGATCTGTCTAGGAAGGAGTGCCTGAAAACCCTACTAGCCCTCTTCAGAACCCCTACAGATTTTTTTTTCTGCTACTTTTCTTCCTGTAGACCACAAGCCCCTTTAGCTCACTGTTGCTTTCTTGCATGGGAGGCCACAGGTGAAAGCACCCCTGATGGGTGTGTGCCCTGCTCACTGTATGTGTGCTGGCAGTGCCACCACTGCCCAGGCTGCCAGGGACAGCTCACAGACTCCAAAGGTCTGTCTTTATTCAGGCTGATGGGTATCCAAGGGCAAGGCTAAGGTGAAGACAGCCCAAAGTAGGTTTGCTTTTTCCTTTTTTCCACATCTTGACTCCCATGGACATCCAATGTTCCGTGCTTTAGTGGCTTCCCTCCTACTAGCTAGAGCCAAGCAGTGCTCTTGGGTACCGATGTATTCTCATCTCCAACATGTGTGCCCTTTTGTCCCAGGAGGAAATTTCTGGGCCTTCCACTCTGGGCTTATTTCCTGTGTCCTGCTAGAACTGGTTTGCTGTTCATGATTTCCCTTCCAGAAAAGCTATGTTTTTGGACAAGGGTGGGGACTGTTTTATTTTGTTCACAGGAAAGAGGCTTGGGCACTTTGAACTACTTCGTATGTCCAAGAAAGTAGCAGTGGGCTACAGTACAGAACAGCTATTAGTGCTCAAACTTCAATTACTCATCTGAGGAACCCGACTTTCCTAATTATGACTAAAAGCTTCAGAAGTATGTCAGGGTGTTTTTCATTCCATAAAAAAACTTAAGAGATTTAAATGTTAGGCATCTGTTCTTTGTTAATCTCCTAGTCTTTCCCTGTCGTCAGTGTAGAGGTGGATCCTCTGGAGGATGACTTGTCCCACCCTGACAAGTTTTGTGAGGTGGAGTGAATCAGCTCTTAAGTTCCTAAGCCATCAGGAGCCAGATTTTTAAAATTAATTAGGGCCCATTTAGAACTTACAACTCTATGGTTTCATCTTCTGAACTCTTCTGAAAACATTTCTTAGTTCTTTTGATGAGATGCTTCTTTAATGGTAACTAGAAGATGAAATTTCCCAACCATATATTCTTGTCATGGCCCTATATATACAAAAATAATAATTTACAGATAATGAGCAACACTCTTGTGGTGACACTGCTCCGTATTCAGAAAACTAGAGTTTGTCAGATATTTTTGTTTCCACACATTTGGCCTCTGCTGTTCTGACTGAAACGCTTTGATAATTTTCCTTGCAGTTTTAGTGCTTTGGCTCTTCTGGTTTATAATTCTACCAACAACATCAATTTAGAAGAGGAAGACATCCGACAGAAGCTCATAAGTAATAATCGAACCATGGAAGAAGGATATCAACTTCATACTGTGGATGTTGATCCAGTGGGTAAGTAGTGTTCAGTTTTGTTACACGACAATTTTTTTTTGCTTGCTCGTAAATAAGCATCTTCTGTGTTGAAATAATCACACATTTCCAAACAGTATGACTCTTTCAGATTTTAAATTGTCCCTATAAGCCTCGTTGGTCCACTAATCTGAGAGAGCCATGCTCAAAATACCACTTTTAACACAAACAAAGTTGTCCAGATTGCTTTAGTCAGTGTCTTGCTGTCTGATTCAAAGTGGCTGGGACAGTTCCTGACAGCTCCTATGATGGTCTGAGGATAAGGAAATATGCTTTACAGCCAGCGCTAAAATGAGACATTTTGGACCTCCAAGGCCCTTCATGCCCGCTTCTCAATGTTGTCTGTGCTCCTGACAGCTGTTGCCCTTAATCAATCTTCTTTTAGCTCTCATCTTTTCCCATCCAACTTCTACCCAAGATTGTCCTTCCTTTGGGAGGGAGGAGGTGGAGGCTGGTGGAGTGCAGATGGATGCAGCATCTGCACGTTCAACTCTTTCCCTTGAGAAGCAGCAGCATGTGTGATCCCCCGTTGTGCACCCCTCTTGCCACTGCATTGCAAACAACCAAGCATTTCATTTGAAGACAATTTCGTGCTGTAGACTGGTTGATGAGCTGAGGACAAGAAATGGAAGATGATTAGGTGAAGAAATTTACTATTAACACTGATATACTCATTTTTACAGAAAAATGTTTAGCTGAAGAAAACCCTCCAAACTATTTTTGGCCAGATACCAGGCCTACTGTGACCAACATC
This sequence comes from Mohoua ochrocephala, assembly GCA_013398855.1. NCBI lineage: Eukaryota > Metazoa > Chordata > Aves > Passeriformes > Acanthizidae > Mohoua > Mohoua ochrocephala. Next base: position 84,752 of record VZTA01024606.1, read on the forward strand.
ACATTTTGCCATGGGAGCTCAGTTCAGACTGCATCAAGAACCTGGTAGGTGTTCAGATATCTGAAAAGCTGGGTTGTTTCAGATGCAACTTTCTGGTTATATATAGTCATTATTTAGGTATATATAATGGTTGCCATTGGCTGGGATTGTATTTCAGGAAGATGCTTTTTACACTGTGAGAGATTAGGTGGGCGCAGTAATAGTATGTATTTCATTGATAAGAAAAAAAAATCTACCACTTCTGTAGGGCATATTGGTGCCCACAATTAATACATGTTCAACATGACTATAAAAATAGCACCTTCTTACAGAATGAAACTGTTTTATTCAGGTCATAGAATCATAGAACGGTTTGAGTTGCAAGGGACTCTAAAGATCTTCTAGTTCTAAACCCCACTGCCATGGACACGGACACCTTCTGCTACTCCAAGTTGGTCGGAGCCCCATCCGTCCTGACCTGGAACACTTCCAGGGAAGGGGCATCCACATCCTCTCTGGAAAACTTGTGCCGGTGCCTCACCACCCTCAAAGTAAAAAACTTTCTTCCTAATATCTAACTGAAACCTAATCTCTTTCAGTTTAAAACCATTTTCCAGTGTACTGTCACTACATGCCCTTGTAAAAAGTCCCTGTCCAGATCTCTTGTAGCCCCCTTTACTTGCTGGAAGTTCCCCAGCACCTTCTCTTCTCC
>VZTA01024607.1:0-91763 GCA_013398855.1 Mohoua ochrocephala
ATTTCCTTCCAGCGTTAGTGGCTGCACCAATTCCCCGGGCACCTTCATTCCAATGCCTGTAACAACTCTTTAAGTGGTTTTTTTTTCCTAATGTCTAATCTGAAACACGTAACTTCTCAAAAATTAGTTGTCAAGACAAGGGAAGACCTGGAAAAGCTGAAAAGGGAGTTCTTCCCTCAGCTCCCAGGTGTTACGAGGATGGGTTGGGTCTCCCACCTCCTCACAGGAGGAAAAGGGCAGCATGAGCACAGACGAAAGGTCTCAGAAAACTCTCCTTTGAGGGTTAACAGAGATTTTTCTCGCTTAGTATTTGCATGCACTCATTCTTTCAATGGACTGTGTTCATTAATATTGTGCAGTGTCGCAGTTAGAAAACAGTAAGAGGAAGCAGGAGAAGGAACAGATGGTATTTACAGAGATTCCAGCCTCCCAGAGAGGCCATTAAACAACCTAAAGAAGAAACAGGCTACATAAAGAAAGGTAAAACAGTCCCATGAATGGCTATGAGAGGAGTTAGAAGCAAATAACCAATTTTTAAGTCTGGTTACTACAATGAAGAAGAGGGAAAATGAAGAAATTGAGGTCAAATTGCATTTGCTTTTCTAGTCACATGCAAAAAAAAAGAAAAAAAATCATTTGGAGTTATTGCAAAATGCTTCAGTGCATCCAAAATAGGACATTTCATTTGTTGAATGATGTCACTCTTTTTAACCCCTTAAAATGTGGCCTATTTTGGGGCAAAAATAAATTCACAGAAGATTCTTCAAATGATAGTTTCCAACATGTTTATTCTCCACAAAAGGCAATTCTCATCTCTGCACAACAAAGGCCTGGGTAGTGGGGTGAAGACATCATTTTGTGGTTATTTAACACAACCAGTTTTGAACACTCTACGTGAAGTGGCCAAAACCAGAGCTGATGAAGGAAGACAGAACATTGAGAACATTGTAGGTCATGGTTGAGAGCCATGAAGTCACAAGGCTCATTTCCAAGCATTCACTGAGCTCTAGCAGGTCCCTGGAGCATGCCCAGGGAAACTTTATGTGAAATTAATAATACTGAAGTGATTTATTCGGAGACAGAGTCAGGAGAGGAAATGCTTGTGTCACTGTACACGTTCAGTATGGCTGAGCATGCCAGAGACTCCTTGCAGTCCAAGTTTTATTTTGATAGATGTCTAAAATACACAAGAGCTAAACTTAGCCTTCCCCGTGCGGTATGGAAATATCGGAAATTCAGGTTCAGTGGACGAGTTTGGAGCTACAAATAATGCAGTGAAGCAGCACCTTGGGGCTGGGGGCCTCAGGGACAGAGGTGTTTAGAAGATGTAAGGCGTGAGAAAATAAACTACTTTAGTTTTTGTTTTCTGTTGCAAAGGGGGAAAAAAAAACCCAGGTGGAAATTGTGAATGTCATTGTATGTCAATAACAAAGGGTTCAGGCTGTCGGACTCAGCTGGCACCGGGCAGAAGTTTGGAAACCAAGGGGGTGCAGGGAACCTGCCCCAAGAACCCAGGCTCTCTGGACACAGCAGCAAGAGAAGGACCTGCAAAGGAAAATAAGCAAGTGTTTAGGGCAGAAACGGCAGTTTCACCCACGGCATGCTCCAGCAGAGTGAGGGCAGCCAGCCAGCTCCAGGGGCTTCCACCATTTGGAGAGAAGGTGCTGTCCCCCACATCAGGGACCTAGTTTCCCTTTGCATGTCCCCTTTTGTGCAGCCCCATCCCCATCCCCATCCCCATCCCCATCCCCACCCACTGCCACACAAAAGCTGAGGGTCACCTGGGAATTCCCCACTCCAGACCTCCCAAGAACACAGGGACAGCCCAGCTCACCCTGTGCCCTCTCCTCCTCCTGGCCCTGCTGCTTTGTAAACACCAACTTCAGCAGCTGCTTTTGTGCTGCTCTTCAAACCAGTGTGGCCTTGGCAGGAAAGAAGACACTGCTGGTTCATCTATCCAGAAATATTCTGGCACTCCACACTTGCTGGTATGGTTAAAACAGCAGCTGCAGCTCCTTCACAGTTACACCAGTGTAAAAGCGCTTGCAGCAAACACAGCTCATTTCCACTCGGGCAAGAATAACCTCCCAGCAGGCAGCAGCTTTCCTTACACCCGTGGTGTCTGGGGTTTCTCTGAGATGGTGACCCCTGCAGAAAGCCCACCTGGAGAAAGGGAGGGTGGTCCCACTGCAGAGGAAAGGGAGTTGTCAGGGCAATGAGGTGCCCCTCCTGCAGATCTGTGCCTAACTCCAGCATGCAGAACCTCTTGGGGCAGATGCCAGCAGGCAGAGAGGACTCATCACTGCTGTTTGTCACGGTGATCTCAGAAAACACACGCACCCTGTAGGGGAAAGTGCATAAAAGTGACAGAGGCTGAGAGCTGACACCTCTCTGTCGAGGGAAGCTGCTCTTGCCCACCTGGCTCAGGGCAACCAGCTCACCTCCCTGCCAGCACCAGTGTGACCAGTATGGCACCCAGGAGGATGCTCTTGCTCCCCGCCTGCTCCCAGCCCAGTGAAGTTTTCCCTGCAGAGTTAACCAGGATTTATACATTTCCCGGTGGACAAATTGCTTTAGGAAGCTGAGCTTGGGAATTGGCTGGTGGTGACTAATCGCTGCCTGATTACAGAGCAGCAGTTCCACAGGTATGAATCAAAACCTGCAATTGTCAGCCCTCCCCCAAAACAGGGGCTCTTTCTTGCCTGGTTTGACACAGTTGAGCCATTGTGCAGCAGTGACAGTTCTCTCCTCACACTCGCCGAAGGGAAATATAATTACGGTGCATTCAGGGGAAGGAGAAAAGGATCGATATACAGAAAAAGAAATAATTATATACAAATGCACAACCCCTGCAAAGAGAGATGTTTCTGAAATCGCAGGGAGGAGGGGAAGAATGGGCCATTTCAATTTCATAGCTCTGTCTGATGTTGGTATCCACAAATGTGTTTCTATCCTGGAGCAAAACTGTCTCCAGAAGAAGCCCCTGAAAAGAGGATGCTTTTCCCTTGATCCAGAGATCCACAAAGGAGCACGAAACCACCTTGGTTTTCAGAGCACCTTCCTCTCCTCCACAGGACAGTTTCACTGCTTCTTCCCTATTCCAGGCACTCTGCCAAAAAGGCTGAGGGTGCCAAGCCAACATTTCCTCAAAAACATTTCTCCATTTTCCAAAGCTGAGTTTGCAAACCACGGGCTCTTGCTTCCTGTGGGGGCTCCTGGGCAGGGGAAGGGCAGCCCCCATCAGTGACCCCTCAGAGTGGCTTGGTTTCCTATCCAGGGAACCCAAATCCTTGCCTGGTCACATTAGACACTGACAGGCAAAGCTGAGCATCTGCCTGCCTGGGATGAGGGGCTCAGAGGGAAGGAGAGAGCAGCAAAAGCCACCCCCCACCCAGCCAACTCCTGCTTCCACTTTGGGAAGTGGGGAAGCTGGCACGGGAAGCAATTAGAAGGGGTCATAGCTTGGCATTTTGGGATGTTTCCCCCTGGAAAGGGGATAAGAGCAGTCATTGCCATCCCATTTCCCATGTAGGTACAGAGAAAGGGATGCTTAAAAGAAGTCTAAAATGCACCCTGTGAGTAGGTGGAGCTGGATATTTGAGTGCTAAACCAGACTTCTTTCAGGACTTCTGCAAGTGCACAGAGCAGAGAGAGCCAGTGGAGACATTTACTGTAAAATGCATTTTAGGAACACTTCGCTGTTCAGATTTTAACTACAAATGCTGAAACGAGCGTCTCAGCTCCCTGCTTCATTTTTTTTTTTTAAGCCCATAAACTGCTCTCCACTTGGAAGAAATAAAACCCTGTGCCCAACCTCATCTGCAGATCTTTGTGCTTGCCATCCTGGAACTGCCATCCTGGGATTACCATCCAGCAGCCCTGCGAGAGCTCATGAAATTTTAATCCGCCGGTACTCGGCGCGTGTGTACGCAACGAACGCTCGCGCTCACACACTCACAGCTCTTTGTCACCCCCGAGCAGCAACACTCACCTCCTAGAGACACACGTCCCTGTTAGTCAGCGCTGAGACTTCCTGCTCCAGGCCATCAGAGCGTGTCCACGCTCCAGATCCCAGCCCTGTGACTCGTTTGTTAATTGACAGGCTCGGGCATCAGACGAGTCGGCGCTTCGTCACACTCAGCCTCGTGTGCTGTCAATAACTGGTGCTTTGTCATGCAGCGCTAATATTCCTACCAAAATCCATATGCAGTTCCTCTCTCTCTCTCTCTGTCACAGGGATCAACCCCACAACTGGCATTTCAATAATTCCCCCGCAGACAGGCAAGAGGAGAATTTTATAGCGGAGTTTAAACCATTTTTTTCTTCATGGAAATTATGACTTTGTGCAAGATGGTTCCTTCTTCCTATAGTTAAGGCCTCCATACGTTGTTTTTTTTTTTTATGTGTGGATACCTGAAACATGAGCTTTAAAACTACATTTTGTATCTTAAAATAAACATTTTAAAACTACATTTTGTATCTTAAAAGAGATTCATAGAATCTGTTCTTCATAATACCTCAGTCCTGGGGAACTACTGTTGAAGCTGGGGGATGTATTTCCAAAATTCAGGTTCTTTATTAGACAACGGAGCTAATAAAGGCTGGCTTCCTATGAATTTTGCTGCATAGTCTCACACCTCCTGCCAAAATAATCCCAGTTCATCCTTAGCCCTGTCCCCCACCTAAATCTCTGTCTGTACCCAGCAAAAGGCTTTTTCTGAGTTTTTCTCTGAACAACAAATGCAGGGACAGATCAGTGAGATCTGGATGCCGAACGGCACGTACACAGCATTTCTACTTTTGCTTCACACTGCCCATGGCACCACTTTGGGGACATCCCTTGTCCACACAGCCACAGACCCTCCTGAGGCACGGAGGAGCATCATTCCTCTGAGAGATACCCTGCACTTCTGCCAGGTTAGACTGAGCTTGGATGATGAGTTAAAGGGGAGATGGAGTCAAACTGGTCAGTAGAACCCTTTCTGCCCTTTGGAAACAGGTTAAAAAAACTGTCACTAGACATAAGCTGGGCTCAGCTGCTGGCTTGCCAGGGCACAAACAAACACCAGAGGCAGGTGCCACCCATCAATATGACAGGAGATGTCACCTAGTCCCCTTGGTGACCCGGGAAGGTCACAGGCTGGCTTTTAAAAAATTAATATCCAAGCAGGCACATGTGGACAGAGTGTTAACCATGGCAGAGGTTCCTCCCTGCTGAAGCAAGGTGAGCAATAAGCCCTGGTAAACTGCAGAAACCTCTGCTTCTTCACCAACATGGAGGTTATTCTCCCCTGGAGGTCTCGTGCTGTTTAATCCAGTGTGTGTTTCTCCTGGTCCATCCCCTCTCCCTCACAGGGCATTTAGTGATATGAGCAGAAATCAAAGATCAATGAATTTCAACTCAATTTTTTCACCTCTGAAAACAAATGTGAAGCAAAACTTCAGGAGCAGTTTGCTGTCCTTGACAGCTTGCAGGAGCTTCAAAATATGGGACAGTGCACACAGTCACACAGGGATCACGAGTGAGGAATTTAAGCCTCAGTTGTTCAGAAGATGCAGAATTGCAGCCTCAAAGAGGTGTGCAACTCTGAAAATGTCCTTAAAAAACAATAACTTCCAAATCAGGCAGCAATAATATGTTTTCCCACTCTAGGGCCTCTGAGGAGTTATTAAATACAATTTTCCAGGCTTATTCAAATGTCAACTCATTATAGCCTGTGCAAATAGGAAGGCAGACCATGGGATTTGTGTTTTTGTTATAACTATTTTTATATTAAATCTATAAAATGCATAAAGGAGCATTAAGCCCTGTTATTCTCTTTCTCTTTTTTTTTTTTCTTTCCCCATAGCTGCCCAACCTCTTTTTGAAAAGGATCATTCAAAAGCAGCCAAATAATAAAGGCAGGATGAGGACATTCCAATCCCTCCTTATCCACTTAAAAACACAATATTTCAAAGGCCCTTCTGGAGTGCTTCTTTTGGCAGCTACAACTGGAGCCATAGTAGAAACCTTTCAGTGGGTCATCCTGATGGATGGCCTCTTACATCAATGAGCCAGCTGTCCCCATTAGGAGGGGGAATCATCTGAGCAGTCCGAGGGGACTTCAAAGGAGCGTTTATCATACAAAGGAAGAAAGGTGCCTTGCACTTGCACGGCTCTTTGCAGCAGCAGATCTCAAAAGATCTGCAGAGAGCTCGGGTTTGTTGTCAGGCGATGGAGAGGTGGAGACCTCCCAGGCCAGAAGGGCTTGTTGAAAGTCACCCTTTGGTTTGAGCAGAAGAGCTGGAACTAACACACTCAAATTCCACTGTTTCATCATCCTCCTCATCATCCTCGAGCCTCCTCATCCTCCTCCTGCCCACTCCCTGTGCAGTCACAATACCTAACTAAAGCTGTGAACACATTTGCGTTTCTTTCTCCCTCTCCTGCAGACTCTCGTGTTTTTTCCAAGCATTTTTGAGCGGTGATTCTGCAGCTGACAGCAAATGTCCTTTTGATGACTTTGTCAGACTGCCAGGGCTGTGAGGACATCTCCAGAATCCTCGGCTCTGCCTCCCTGTCCTTCCTCTTCATGTGCCAGTTCCCACCGAGACGTCCAAACGTGCACCAGCTCCACCTCAGGAGCTCTCCCAGATACTCCAGGGCAACCCCACTTCTACAGACACCACACATCTGACCACAGCAAGGGCTCACTCAGCCTCACTGCCTTTATCAAAATTCCGGGCAGCAGCCAGGCAAAGCCCAGCATCAGTTTATTTTAGGTGCCAAAAGGGCGTTTTGTTTTATTTATAAGGTTTTGCCAGTCTTTATCTCCTTGAAAACAGATGAGCATATTTCATGTGGAATGATAAAAACTGAACTTGCTGCTGAGGCAGAGCAAGAAATCAGTCTTATTTCAGCTCAGAAATTAACCAGTGATGAAGCCCTGTGCAACCAAAAACGACCTTGACTGGAAACAAATGCCCAAGTTCCTGCGAGTCCAAAGGGCTTACACGAGTCCCTGGGGCTTTGAATTCGTAAATTTCTCAGAAGTTCTGGGTTTTCAAAATAAGTACAGTAGCAGATAAACAGGATTAGGGACTCTAAGAGCAGATTTATAAACCTTTCCAGGGCTACCCAGGCTGTGCCCACTAGATGGTTCCTAGAAAATTAGTCTCCCTTAAGATTTCCTGGACTGGTACAGACTTAAAATTTAATTTTCTTTAATAACAGTCCCACAGAGTAATTGTTTGCACATGCATGGGCATGCTGAGATAGATGTGGTTATTTGGCTCATTTAATTGTCTGTGCGCCAGGGATCTGGCAAGAGGACCTGCTGTGTCAAGCAGTGTCTAATCTCCCATAAAACCCAACACTTCTGGCACACACGCTCAAGCTCACAAGTTTTAAACACCCTTCCTCACCAGTTATACAAGCAATGTGTGATCCTCCACATTCTTCCAAGAAAAAAAAAAAAATCTGGGAGTTGTCTGACCAGCCCTGTCCTCCCAAGACCTGTCCTGCCATCCCACATGGACCCACGGCCAAGACAGCAATGCAAGCACAGGTCTCCTCACAGCTGGTGGATTTCTCCAAATTCCACTTTTTGGTTGGGTTTTTTTTTTCAGCTTTTTTTTTTTAAAATCTGGATCTCAATTTTCTCTACTTAAAAAAAAAAAAAAGTTTAGGAGAGAAAGTGTGATGGTAGAGAAAAAGCTTGAAAAAATACCGATGCTGTGACATCTGAAGGCAAATAAAATCAGTCAGAAATATGTACTTTTTAAAAGTTCATGACTTGTGACTGTTGTGATTCTTGGGGTCAGATTTGTGCTTAAAAACCCCTTTGAGTGGGTTGAAGGCCGTGTGCCTAAATAATGTATTGCTTGACCATCCATGCTGCTGTCCCTCAGGGCTGTGGTTGACCACGTGGGTACAGCCTGGTGCCTTTCTTTGTGTTGTCACCTCTTCCTTGCCTCAAGAAGGGCTCTGTGAAAAAGGGGGAGTTTCGCCATCTCTAAAGTATGCAGCAAAAAAGCTCAAAGAGTTCGTGCTGATTTAAGTCTGAAATGCCGCAGAAAAATGCAGCCTTGCCTTCAGGCACCTGATCTCATTGAAAACCAATGTGTTCTGGGGAGGTGAGGACTGGTTTTCCAAAGCAGGTTGCTGGACTGGTTTTCTGCCTCAGCTCGCCAAAGGCTGTGTGAGTGCTGTTGCTGGCACGAGGGAGAGGGAAGGAGCACGTGGCTGGGAAGGTGGACAGAGCTTCTCCTTTTTCCAGCAGGCGGGACTGTGGTGCTGCGGGGATTGCCAACCCGCTGGTGGCAAAAACACAAATCCCAATCACGGGCAGGGGAGCTGGCTTTGGTCTCCAGATGCTGAGAATAGCCCCTGAACAATAGGACATCGCTCCCCTCTTCCCGGGACACAAGCACAGGTCAGAGGGAAAAGCAGCCTTCATGCCTTCTCCAAGTTCCCAGATAAGTCATTAGAAATAATAATAATAATAAAAAAAAGAAAGAATGAATATCTGGAGGCTCTTCTGTTCCAGCTATGTAATCAACAAAATGCTGTATCCTTCCCCACTGACGAGCATTTAAATGTTCTGTCCCCTAGTTGCAGCCTGCTAATAGGGATCATGAGGCCCGGCTGTGCTGCCAAGAAGAAAGCTCCAGCACGGCTTTTTCCAAATCTCCACGGGTGCCTGATCTGTGTGCAAATGCTTTCTGGACTGGTTTGTAGTGTTCTGCTTCGTTAGGTTTTGCACTTCCAGATAACAACCCCGGATGGCCACGTGTTGGCCACGAAAGGCAGGAGGGTCATCAGTGGGAGACCTGGATGCTCTTCCACCATCCACCACCAAATGGGGTTGGGAGGGAGCTGAACAGAACAGCCTTCACCATCTTTGTGGGTTAGGCTTTTTTCCCCTGGTTTTCATTTGGAAGCCAGCATGAATTAGCATATTTCTCTCTCCTTTTACGTGGCTGCAGCTAATTATTTTATTAGTTGCAAGAACAAACCGAATTTGTGATTATTGATGTGGGTATAAATCTCAGTGCGCTCACAGACATGCTTGGGAGGTTTTGCACTCTGTTTTAAGATAAGCAACAAGTGACTACAGCAGTGATTACGACTATTGCTTTAATCTCTCTCACAGCTGGAGAGTTCAGTGTCCACGGCTGAGGTCTCATTCTCCTCTTTCCCTGCTGAAAGTTCTCCCAGTTCAGTACATTTAAGTGGGAATAGGGACAACGAGTTCATGTCCCTACAAAGGTTAAGATGTCCAGTATTTCTTTTACGTACACGGTATTGTTACTCTGGTTTCACAATCAGTCAGACACAAAAATGTTAGGTAGTTTGCCAGGGAAAGAAAGGGGAGAGAAAGGAGGACGAGGAATCCAGACAAATGAAATGGATGGTGCTGGAGAGGTGCTGCCCCTTTGCAGCTGCAGCTGCAGCCAGCCAAGGCATGTCAGGGCTGCATCCCCCACCTTGCGCTGGTGCCAGCAGCAGAGGAGGGCATGGACACCCCCAGAAAGGCGCTTCAGCCCTCATTTCACCTCTCTTCCCTCCTGTGAGCGTCTATTTTCTCTGCTGGTGATGAGGCAGACAGGTCTCCTCCAGCATTAGCTCTGGCACTTCAGTGCAGGGGCTGAAGGGAGTCTGGCTGAAGTCGGACCTCAGCCTGGTCATAGCAAGAGTGCTGCTCTTGCACTGCAACTTCAGCTGCTACCAGGCACGCTGCAGTAACCTGAAAACCAACCACTTCTTCCACAGTGAGAGATTGGCAGTGCAATTAGGCACAAACAAACCATCAGAAGTGGATGTGAGCAATTCAAATACTCTCACACACATTCTTGAATCGGTTACCTCGTGTCTGTGTCAAAGACATTGATATAATGGTTCTCAAGCAGAAAAAGGCTGCAGCAACTCAACAACCTAATGTCCTAAGCTGATTTACAGCCTGAACGAGACCGAAGGATCTCCCATGACTTATGCCTGTGCTGAGAGGGAGAATGTGCTGAGTGCAGGTTTGTCTTTGGTCCAGCATCATGCCAAATGTGGCGACACAACCACTCTGCTTAGGACCTCTTAATCCTAAATCTTGATTCACAATCTCCGTGAAGTTGTTTCAAGTCCCTCTAACCGAAGCCTGGTGCAGACATTAGGTGTTGCACACATGTTAGAGGTGCCTGTGTGAACATGTCTGGATAGCACAGAAAGAACTGATGCAGAGACACCCAGTTTCAGATCCCCAGACTTTCCTACTCATCAGGCCGAAGAAAGGCAGAGGAAGGAGGAAGAAACCCCAGAAAAGGAGAAGGAGGACTCTTCATTAGCAGCATGAACTTTCACAACGATTTTATCACAGGACACCAAAACCACAGCACAGTCATTGGGTGGCCGTGAGTTAAGACAATATTGAGCTCAACCTTCAGCTAATTAAGTTCTCTGGAAACCACAACTGCAGGAAGGCAGACATTTGCTAAATAGATTAAATTTTTCTTTGCTCACGTATTTTTGATACCTGTCATCTCCATTTCCACCGGACAGACTCACCTTTTCTGTTCCACTTCTCAGCACTTGGACCATCCAGATACAGAGCACAGCTCTCACCAGCAAAAATCCCACACCATGTGGGGCACAAGTGGCCTGTGCCAACCACGGGGTGCCTGCTTTGGGCAGGTAAATGGGAATACAGGTGGGGGGCACTTCCAGCACCATCAATATGAGGGTGCAGCTCTGCACCACTGTGAGCAGACAGCTCCCGAAAGCAGAAGACTGAACAGAACCACCACAGAAATACATAACTGAGCTGGCTCCTGCCACCTGAGCTGGGATTCGTGCTTGGGTGGAAAACCAAGTGCCCTGAGAACCCCAGCTCCTGCGGGGTGTGCTTTGGTGTCTTTGTTCATCACGTACAATTCCAGGAGCTCTGCATTTCAGCAGCAACAGACCACATCTCAAGGGGCTCCTGCCTCCCAAGGTCTATTAACACACCATAAACCCCTTCTGCACAGCTGGCGTGGCTGAGATGTGCCTTACACCTGACCCCACGAGCTGCTCAGTGGAGTTTCAGAAGATGCTTTTCCTCTCCCTGAAAGGAAAAAGAGAAGGGTTTCTGTTGGATGCGATGAGAAAAGCCTTCCCCGGCCAGCTGCACCCTGCAGGGCTCTGTTTGGTACACATAATTATCTGCTTTGTAATGGGGATTTACTGCACATGTGATGGTGTGCTCTGTTTATAAAATACCTGGTGAAGGCGGCACCTGAGCGCACCTGCATGTAGCCGTGCTGGGTGCCTGCTTGGAGGTGACTGGTGCAGGCTGCCCTGCAGCCCCTGTTTTGATAATCTGTCCCTCCATTATCCCTGCTGTTTCACAGGCACCGGAAGATAAGAGTGAGGAGCTGCAGCAGAGCAGCTTTGCATAATGACAGCAGAAGGTGCACACATGGAAAGGATAATTGGCGATGGTGAGGGGGAGTCAATAAAACCAAAGCACGACAGCCCCAGAGCTCCCTGTGGATGTGGCAGGGATGGACATGATGGATATCAGGCTCCGTGGTGCCTTGGCTTTCTCTGGGGACTGCTCATCCAGCACAAGATGTAACACACATTCATCTGTATGCAAAACTGGGGCTGGGTTTCGGAGAAACAAAGGAGGCAGCTGTGGAGTGCAGCAGGCTACCAGAGTGGTGAAAGCCCAGATGGTGAGGGGAGAAGGGTCTTGTGCATGCACTGGGCACCAGCAAGCGCTGCTGGCAGGGAGGGAGAGGTCGGTGGATTCGTGCTTGCCCTCCAAGAAGCAGCATATGACCTGCACAACACACCCCCTGCACGGCACGGGGGGCAGGACAGCGAGGGCACGTGTGGGGTTTCTTTAACCTGGGTTTGAACTCTCAGTGTGCCAACCATGTTGCTGTCATGGCTTCAGCAAGAGCAGCTTCCCAAGCCAAACCCCTGCAGTTTGGTTCACCTGCACCCTTTTCTTGCTCAGCAGTTTTAAACTAAAAGGGGAGAGATTTAAATTAGATGTTAGGAAGGGAGTAAAGAGGTACTGGCACAGGTTGCCCAGAGAAGCTGTGGATGCCCCATTCCTGGAAGAGTTCAAGGCCAGACTGGATGATCAGATGCTTTGAGAAACCTGGTCTAGTGGGTGGCAGGAGGGTTTGAATGAGATGATCTTTAAGGTCCCTTCCAACCCAAACCATTCTGTGATTCTATGACAGCTGGCTGAGGCACAGAAAGAGTTAAACTATCAGGAGACTCAGGACATGGAAAATGTCTATCTATCTGCAAATGGAGTGAGAGGGGCTTTTTCCATGGTGAGAGGATCTGCAAGTGGCCCTGAGGAGCAGGACTCTGGGTTTGGTGGGGCTTGGAGCACAGGCCGTGGGGTGTCTGGGCCCGTCCCCCACAGCTGACCCTGCTGCTCACACCCAGACCAAATTTGGGGGTGTTAAATGTGGAATTTGGGTTCAGTCCCATAGCACAGACATGGTGGAGAGCTGGAGGTCTGGAGGTGCTGCTGTGGGAGCACACTGACTTAATTCCATGGTGCTGGGGTCACTCACAGGGGGCTTCTGTACAGGGATCCTCCACCTGGTGCCAAGACAAATGATGCTGTGGGCTTTACTGACCCTCATGGATAAAGCAGACAGATTCAGCTGTTTCAAGGTAAAAAAAGAGTGGGTAACCATCAACCTCCAAAAACCACCCTCGTGCTACACAACCACCTCACCGCTCAGCCCCTCGCAGTGCGGGTGCAGTCCTTGGGCGCTCTCCCTGAGCCTGGACACTCTCCAGCCCAGCAGAGGCAGCGATGGCTCCCCACATTTGCCAAGCTTTGTTTGCTCTGGACGGGACTTTCTTGACGAAAGGCACGCGGGGCCAAGGCGTTTTTCACGCTCCGCGTGGCAGATCGCGAGTGGCCGGCCCAGATGAGCGGAACGGTTTGCACGCAGTTGAGGTAGGCGAGATAAGGCTGGTGCAAATCAAGGGTCGCCAGGCTCGGCTGGATTGGGATAAAGCTGGCAGCCTCCTCGAAGGGCTCTGGCAGCGCAGCCCAGCTCGAACCTGATGCAATGGGCGCTGCGGGCTCGTGGTATTTTCACAGAGCGTGTTATGAGGTTGATGTGTGCGATTCGGATCTTTACGAGTTTGTTAACAATTGTATTCGTGCCTAGATGGGCAAGATGAAGGAGCCAAAATTCCAGGCAAGCGAAAGGTAATTAATGCACATCTCCAGCGCCAGAAGTCGTTGGGAAACTGCGGCCCCATCTCAAAAAATGGGCAGAGTCCTGTCTCACTTGGGTAAAGTCCCTATCAGATAAGAGACCTGGAGCTGCACAGCACCAGGGCTGAGCAAAATCTGTCACTGTGGACATGGGGTCCAAGAGGGGCTGCACAAGAGCCCTGATCTACCCATTTCCTGGGAACGTGACAACCCATGGATGGGCTCTGGGAGGAGGGTCCCGTTTTAAACAAAGGCAGAAGAGGTACAGCACAATCCCTGGGGGATTTGTTTGGGGGATGCCAGGCTCCCCAAACACCCAGGACTTCTTAAGAGTACAGAGCCAGGGGTGGGTCTGCAAGCACATGCAGAATATTTAGAAAACATTCATTCTGCACTGAAGGGTGCAATATAATGAGCCATTTTTAAAATTGTCATTTATATATTTGATTTGATTTCAGGTCATTTAAAAATTGTATTTCTTCCACAGTGAGTAAGCAGGCATGACATACTGGGACAAGTGAGTCCAAACTCCTGTCATTAATATCTTACAGAAACGGTCAAAGATTAAAACAAATGACTGAAGCCAAATACATGTATTCATTACTAGGAATTTCCCTACAATATCACAGATTCTTCTTTTTCTTAAAGGAGAATCACTTGTTTAATCAGCTCAACTCTACTTTTCCTCTGAATGCTTTCTTTTCCCAGCAGTAACCCATCTTGTTGGGTGGCTTATTATTATTATTATTATTTTTTCTGGGTAGAACCAATTTCCTAGATTTTTCTTGTATTCATGACAGAGCGTGTGTAGGCAAGGTAGAAAGGCTGTGGTAGCATAAAATTGTAGAAAAGCATGGTCTTAAAAGTGGGTCCTTTACATTGTTATTATTTTAATCAGGGATATTATTTTTAAAGGGTGCAAGACTGTCCACAGGCCTTGGCTTATGCTCAACTATTTAGTCATAAATCTTAAAAAGAAAACACCAACCTTGTTTGATTTTTTCCCCCTCACTTTTAAAAATAACCTGTTTTAAAATATTTTGCAGTTGCTGATTCTGGATGAAATAATGAGTGCATTTAGCATGATAAACAGTATACACTCACAACTGTAAGCAAGAAACTGCTATTTACAGATCTTTGCACACATCTGCAATCCATTCCACCACATTTCACGCACACAAAAGCCAAGTTAAACAGCAAAAACCTCAAAAAAAACCCCAAAACAAAACATGAAAAAGCACATTCATCTAGAGTAGGATTGCAAAGTCTTTGACTACACCAGGAAAGGACTGAGTTTATGCAGTTTAGCTGTTCCAAAGTTGCTAAATAAGCTGCATCACAGCATACCTTGGTCTTCCTGATTTTTCCCTCCAGAATGGAGTAAAATGCCTCAAGCAGAGAACATGAAGACACCCAGGACTCTGGACTGTTCTCTCTGCCTGTGTCAGTCCTCCTAGGCACCATGAGGTTTTTAAGCAGCTCAGATCCTGAGCTGAAGCGGTCAGTTCTGAAATCTTTATCTCGCTGCTGCTTCCCTCTGGGAGGCATGCAGAGCACAGCTCATTAAGTTAGCATTGGTTTCTGTGGACCAGCCATCTGCTGGGGAATCATCACGCCTCTGTCTCGTTCCTTCTGCTCCAAGGGAGACGGGATTCCCTCTGCCTTCATCGCTTCACTCATCTGCAGTCACCAGGAGTGTCTGCTCTGGGCTGGGGTCGATGAGAGCAGCTGTGATGGCTGGGCCGTGCTGGGCCAGAGGGCAGGAACCCCCTAACTCAGTTTGCATCTCCAAGTTACTTTTGAATGTTCCCAGGAGTGCAGCAGAGAGGAACAAGCCCCAGTGGGGCAGTGGGGCAGTGGGGCAGTCTGCTTTCCACTCTCTCAGTTGGATCAAAAAGGCATTTATAGCTGGCGTTCTTTAGGCACCACCAAATAGTTGTTAGGATTGAGACATTCACCCGAGCATCCTTGTTCCTTCAGTTTCCTGAGAGGAAGGAAGTTGTGTCATCTTCCTGAGTTAGGCATGGGGGGGACAGGGATTTATCTCTGACCTGTGGGACACCTGCAGTTCACCCATACCTGTCTATGCTAGACATTCCTTGCAAGAAAGTGGAGAGAAATGTCCGTTTTTTAAGCTCTGTTCACCCAATCTGCTTTATTTCTGCTTGGGGGTATGGTGAGCTGCATCAGCATTTCAGATTGGTTCACCCATAGGCTCTCCACATGTTCTGAATTCTTGGTGCTGCCATCAGTGACTTGAATGCCTGCTCCTCAGGAAAGCATTTGACCAAGAACTGTCACCCTGACTGAGAAATGCAAAGTATTCAGGGGCATCTGAGCTGGACGAGGCTGTTCTGGATCTCCTGGTGAGATCTGCCCTCAGCCCGAGTAGTGCCGACCTTGGTGATGAGCAGCTGCCTGTGCCTTTGCCCTGCCAGGACCCTTGAGTGGCACAGGGGAGTGCTGGGGTGGCTGTGAGTGCTGCTGACAAGTGGCATAGGAATCTTACAGCAGTTTTCCTTACAGAGAAATCCACGTGTCTGGTTCCTGGGAGATGCAACGCACACGTGGCTGCCTTCAGTGAGGTTGGGACCTGACAGTCTCTGAGGCACCGGGGATCCCGGGTCTGTGAGAGTCTCCCGTGTGCCTTGGGGTGTCTACAGGGGTGTGTAGGAGCTGAGGGAAAATGCATCTGCCCTTCCCCTGAAGTCCCACGTGTTTTTCTTGCAACAGAGAGGGTCAGGTGAATAATTCTGATTCCCCACGCTGGAGTCATTCATCTCTTGAACAAAACAGAACACGGGAGCAGGGTGTTCGCCCTCAGTCTGTGTATTTCCACCGGGAAAGTCAACCTTTCTTCTCCCTCCTCTCCCTCTCTAGCCCATATCACCCCCTCCATCACACGGGAGCAAAGCAGCTCCACTCACAAACTCTGTCAGATAAAGCAGCCTGTCCAAGGGAATCTCTTGCCACTTCCATTGGCTCCGTGCAGTGAGTGCCAGGGAGCTCAGAGGCAGGGCTCTGCTCCTCTGGCATGACTCCCCCTGCACTGAGCAAGGCTGCCAAGGTTCTTACAGGATTAGGAATGACCAGCACTCAGTCATAACCATTTCTGATCTCTCCACCCTCTCCCAGCACTCGGGGCTAATCAAAACACAGTTACCACATGCATTTTCCAGGCATTCACTGGAGAAATGCTGCTTTCAAGCCCCCCCTCCTCTGAGAACAAATGCAGCACTTGATCTCAACCCAAAAACGAGGCGTTACAAAGAAAGTCTAATAGGGGAGGAAGGTGTGCTATTGTAAAAGTTGAGAATTAAGCTAGTTTGGATATTTCCAAAAAAATTTCCATCTCATTTCGCTGTGGGATGTTCCTCATCACAGCTCCATGCAAAGGCTGAACTCCAGTGCCAGATGAACTGTCTCCCTGTGCTTGCAACCTGAACTTAATCACAAACACAATCCTGGAAAGAACAAACAGCTTCAAATGAAGCTTTTCTTGAAAACCAAACCCAGAACATCAGCATTATGGACAGAGAGATGATCTTGTATCAAAGGCACAGGACTTAAGAGTTTTCATTTTGTTGGGGGAGTTCTTGTGTGTCTGGGCACAAGACACTCATCTTAAAGCCTCAGACCCTGTGATGTGGGACAGAGGCTACTATGGAACACACAAACATGGGACAGTTCTTTTCTGGAGTGTTGTAGGAGGGCACAGCAACACCTTAAATAAGGCCAGAGACCTGCTGCTGATTGGGATGCTTGGGAAGTGCACAGTTTTTCTCTCATAGCTCTCATTTTGTGCAGTCAGGCCTTTCCAAAGGGGTCGTGTTGCAACTGCAGGGTGCAGATTCTTTATCTTGGTGACCTCGTCCCTCTGTTATCTTGGTGAGCTCTGGCACAGCTTTCTCCATTAAAACTGGACACGTGTGTCTTTAGTCTTGGGTCCCAAAGGTCCCATACCCAATGAGGAGTCCTTGTGCAGGAGGCACTTCATAAAGCACAGGGAATCAGCTCAGTGTGAGGAGAGAGAGAGAGAAATGAATTCCAAACCCTCAGTGTCTATGTTCGTGTATATAACAAAGTGACAATATAACAAAAAGGGGTCACCACAATATTCTCTCACGCTCTTTGGGAAATAAGTGACCTTTCAGCAGGCAGCTTTATATTAGCTGATTTCTTAGGTATGCAAGCTATCTAAAAACAGTTGCTCCCTAATCTGCTCTCATCGGCTCCAGGTTATGGGAGTTCATAAATCCATGTATGTTTGACGCTAATGGAAAATCTGCATCGTGGCTCCCTGGGGTGACCCAAGTGTGTGACAGTAACGAGCGAGCTATGCATTGCTCGGTTTGCCCACAAAAGCACAAATTGAGAGGAATGAAACGGAGACAAAGGAAAGAGGTCGGTAAGATGGCAGCATTTGTATTCGTTCTGCCTGAAGCAGCCTTCACTTCCCAGAACCAGACTCCGCTTTCAAAGTCCCCGCCGACACCAACCGCGGTTACTGAGGGACTCTCCTCATTTGTCGCAATGCTCTGGCTGGGCAAGAAAGCATGATTTCAGACAGCTGGAATGGCAAAGACCTGAGGGGATGGGGAGTATTTGCTTTAATACATCTAATTTATCATCTTCTCCCCACAGCTGCAGGAGAGGGAGAGAGAGATACTGAACAGATCAGTGCAGAAGCGTAATGAAACACGGCAGATGAAGTGGGACACGACGTGGTTCGCCGTTCCCACAGGCTGCAGACTATGTGGAAACAAGCTGTTTCCAAGGGCTCCAGTTTGGAAACTGTCCCCAGTCTCTCCCCAAACTCCGGCTCCAAATGGTTCAACAGAAACGTGAGGAAACCAGGGCGCAGCAGGGAACGGAGAGAGATTTTTGTCGCTCTTCAAATGTGCAGTTTCTATCACAGCTTTATGTTGGGAAGCACAAGAACAGGGCATCCTTGTGGCACTGAAGCTACCAGAAAACATAACCAACAGCAAGTTTTGTCAAGCAAGCGGGGTCCCCTGAGCAGAACCTGTGAGCTGCTTGGCTGTGTTTATGCAGAAAGCTGCCTGTTCTTTCAGGGGAGGGGGAGGAGAAAGTCCAAAAGGCTGCTGTGCCAGGTTAGTTTGTAAATGGTCAGACCAGGACAGCTGGAATAAGGGGCCAGTCAACATCCAGGCCAAAGAATTTAAAAAAAAACCAAACCAGAACACCACAAACAGAAATCTTTTTACCCAGTATTCATGCTTTCCATGACTACAGACCCATTTGAAAAATTGTCTTTAAGACCTTCACAAAAATCAATATTTTTCTGATGGGAACTTTCCTGGCCATCCGTGCCAACTGGCCACAAAGGGATAGCAAATCACTTGGCGCTGCTTTCAGTGACTATTTCTCTGCTAAGGTCCTTCAGGCCCCAAAAGATGACTGACTCAAGTCCCCAGCCACCCAGTCCTGTGCAGAGGTGCTGAGGAGCAATTTTTAAAATGTATAACGGACACAGATGTTTCCCATCTGCCAACGATGCCATAAGGAACAACATCCCACAGCTGAGGCCATCTGAAACGCTTCTCACACGCGCCAGAGCCGTGCCCAGCTGCAGTCCCACCCAGCAGGAGCGTGTGATGGAAACTGTCAACAGGTACCGAGTGTCCCTGACATGAGGCAGCAGACTGAGTGACAGAGAGGGCAGGAAAACAGAAGTGGTGATGCAGCAGCAGGAAAACCAGCACCTGGGTCACTCAGACTTACTTAAAGGGTTTTGTTGAGGGTTTTTTTTTCCTTTTTTTTTTTCACACAGGCGCAAATGTTTAAAGCTAAAGTCTAAGAAGAGTCAGAGCTACTTCACACCCATCCGGTGCAGAAAGCACTGCTCTTAACACCCCAGTGTGTGTTTAGACTAGTATTTTTATTAGAAAAGGGGGAGTGCAGGGATGGGGAAGGAAGCTAATGGCACCCTGGATGGAAGAGATCCCATTAAGACCCCCTGCTGTATAAAGTGTTGAAACCGTGCTGGGCTGAGGGCTTCCTGAGCTGCTTCTATTAATACAACAGAAACAAATGGGCTTTTGGCTGGATGGTCTCAAAGGGCTGCATGGTCTTAGAGCAGAGGATTTCAAGCCTTTGTTAACAATGAGGACAGTATATGCAGACAGACTTATTTATTATTTAGCCACCTGTGGTACAAATGGCTGCACACCCCTCACCCCTGGGCTGGGGTTAAAAAGTTGCTTTGCTTCCTTTTGCTAACCGGGGTTGTGGAGTTGCACTTGCCTCTGCCATGCTTCTGCTGCCACTGTTGACATCTCTTTTTAATCACCTATTTCTGCCTTTTCCTCTGCTCATGACTGCCCTGTTTTCTTTTCTTTATTTCCTCCCCATTCCTCCTTCCCCTCCAGTACTTTTCACCTCAATGTTGACCCTGTTGCCGCAGAATATCCAAACAAAGCCAGAAGTAAAATAAAATTTAAAAAAATAAGTAAAATAAAATAAAATAAAAATAAATGTAGGTAGTTTGTCGACTCCCAGCAAAATTCTCACAGCACCAAGAAACCAGAAGAGAGATGGGGCATTTGCTTTGCAGCATTTGGGATTTTGCAACAGTTCTCATGAATTGAATGGCAATTTTCTCCTACTGGTTCGTGACCCAAGCATTGTAAGGAAAACAATGGCTGTCACTGGTGCCAGTGTGTGTTCCTGGTCCATAACCTGAATGTCAAAGCAGCAGAGTTAGGGGATAAAAGGCAAAATGGCACAGCTGACTGAAATTTCCTAAAGGGCAACAGACAAAAGTATGAGAATAAAAGAAGACTTTCTTCAGCACTTCAGAGAAATTCTGATCGGAACTATCACAGCTTAGACACTCTCGCAGAGGGACAAGAGCAATATTTCCTTCCTTCCTTCCTTCCTTCCTTCCTTCCTTCCTTCCTTCCTTCCTCCCTCCCTCCCTCCCTCCCTCCCCTCCCTCCCTCCTTTTCTTTCTTTTCTCACAAGGTATTAGAAGCAACATCTTGTCTCCCTTGCCTGGTTGCTTTCCTCTTCTGAGTTGGTTCTTTCCATTTGGGATCTGGAAGTAAAATCTGTCCCAGGAAAAGCCTTCCCAGAAATGGAACTGAGATGGGCTTTTCATTGCCAGGACACCCATCCTTATTTTACTGATAAATTTTGATGCACAACCAAAACTAGCTCGGCTTCTTGATTTCAGCACAGCCCGGCCAACTTGGCATCCCGAGAGCATGAAATGAACACGTTGAACAAACCCTGTGTTCAAAAAGCTCTCTTTTGTTCTCTAAACCCCCAACCACAAAAAGCAGCGTACACAAAGCTCAGGGAGGTGTGGGACAAAAGGAGGACGGTCTCTTTCTGAGCCTGTGGCCTGTGAGCCCACAAAGCCCAGGCATGCGTCTCCTCCCTGGAAGACACGATTCCCACACGGGGTCTGGATCAATCCTAATCACACACTGGCTTGCCAGCTGTTCCTTCCAAAGTGACAACTGGCTTTAAGCACATTCTCTTTATTCTCCTTTGCCCTCATCCCTCACAGATGCCCATCACAGCCTCATGCCAGAATGGAGGGAAGCATTTGCTGTGTCTCTGCTGGTCAGGGAAAGCCCTTCCCACACTGAACTTTGGGACTGAGTCCAGGCACCATGTCCACAAGCCCAGTCCATGCTCAGCTGCCTCCCAGTCCCTCCTTTTCACAGCCCATGGCACTTTGTGGCTCATCTCAGGGACCCAGTGATTCGAGGTGCCTGCCTGTCTCTGACACAGAAGGATGTGGTGGCAGTGGAGGGATAAGTGGTCAAAAAGAAATATGCTGGTGCTCCTCCAACAACATCTGGAAATGAATGCAACCATTTTAACTTCAGCACAGCCCCCAGGGGAGTGCACAGAAGAGTGATCTCCAGCAGATGGGCTTGGGACAGAAGAGAGGTGAGAGGGCCGGTGTGAGGAGTTAGAGGAAAGGGTGTTTCTTGGCTAAGGTTTTCCTAAAAATATCGAAGCTATTAAATTAAAGATATTAAAGATAATTTCTTATCCTGCAAAATCTTCCCACAGATGCCATAAAACACAGCCCAGTTGCTTTAATAAGGAAGGCAAGACTGTGTCGTGGCTGACAGCTCAATACGTTGCCGTGGGTATTTTGTAAATCACAAATGTTTAGCTTTTCCCTCAACCAATATTCATTGAAAGCATTTTTCCATGTCTGTGGTCTACTGCAAGCTAATAGAAGTTGTACTATGGGCACGCTGCAGGTTCTGTGGCTCATTTGAGTGCTTTCACAGATTTCTTTAATCTGTCCGAAATTGCAGGTTTCAAGTAACTTTTAGTACTTGAGCCAGACGCCTCCAATTAACTCTGCTCCTTCAGCTGAACGTACCAGGGAGGCCCAAGGCTTTAAAACCAGTTGCAAGAAGAAGAAACCTACCCAGAATAAACGTAATTACAACCTAAGCTTACTGTTCACAACGGGGTAACTCACACAATTAAAGCACTTTTATTTTTTCAAGAAAACAGACAAGGGGGGGGAAATTAGAAGAAAATGGAGAGCCACACACGGTGCCTCCCTCGGTTTCCCCCCAGAAGTGCTGCTCGCTGCCCATCCTCTGCCGGATCTCCGCGTCCCCTGTGAGACACCCAGGGATGTGAGGTGGCAGCACCCCAAACGCTGACCCAGACCGGGGGCTGAAGCCCCGCTTGTGCTGCTCCTGTGGGATTTGGGGCAGCATTCCCCAGCCCAGCTGCCGGCAGCCTGGCGTGCCCGGCACCTGCCCGGCTCAAGGACACGCTGTCCTCGCCGGCTGCGAGATAAATGCGGGGCTTATCGCCTTCCACAGCCGGGCTGCTCCCTGGAAATCCGGACACCTGCCTCCAGTCGAGCCCGAGGGGGCTGCAAAGACAAAGGGTTTCTGTGGGCACACGTCGAGGGGTGATGCTGGAGGATGGCGTGGAGGGGGAGACCTAGAAATTGCAGGGTTTTGGCAAAAAATGTGGTTCCAAGGCAGGCTGGTTCATCTGGCTGCTGGTTTTGTGGGCACACGGCAGCTCTGGGCGGCTGGGCTGAGCCAGCCCTCCAGCTCCGAGGTGAAAGTTAAAGAGGAGAGTTGGGGGAAAGGAAAAAAAAGAAAAAGAAAAGAATCTGGCGAGAGGAATTGCAGGAATGAAACGCTTAAGTAAAAACGACACATTTTGTTGCTTTGTCTCTGCTATTGTGTCCTCTCTTTTGGTTAAATTGGGAACTGCTTATCACAGCAGTACCCAGTGCTGGCACCACAGCCTGGGATGGGAGTGCAGCCTTTGCATTAGGTTTGGAAGTCAGCTGGTGGAAACGGCAAGAACAAAAACTTAGTGTATATATACAATTTCCTTTTTTTATTTTCTTTCAGGTTTTGGACACTTTGGGTGTTGGATGACCCTTTTCCTTCATATTCTCTAGGGAAAAAAATCCCATAGATGCACGAGTCTTCTGCCACTGTCTGAACCAAGAGCAGTGGCTCTTTTTTCCAACTTTAAGCAGAAATGTAACTTCCAATAAAGGCACTGAAATTACAGTCCTGCAGATGAAAGTCTCTGTAGACCCAAGAAGAGTTTTGTGATGAGGGAAGCTGTACCCACCAGAGCAGTCTTTGTTCATGCTCCAGGCTGACCTGATGTGCAGCTCTGCCCCAGCAATGGGGGTCATTCCTCTGTGCCCATTTATTTGCCCAGACAACTTTCAAGGGTGCCCCATGCAGAAGGAGAGTGACTTTCTCTCTCCCATTGCAGGCAGATATCCTGTGGGATTCTTGCCAGCAACACAGACCCAGCAGGAGGAGAAGCCTGGAGAAGCCACTTTTTTGGCTGTACATGAGCCATACTTATCCTTTTCCCCCTGGAATGGGAATTGCATGTTTGCTGGTGCCTTCACCGATCTAAACCCTGAGGTCAGCGCTGTGTGCATGTGAATCCAGGCTGGAACAAGCCCAGAGAGGAGAAAATACCTCGAATTCTGTGCTCAGCAAGCCCTAAGGAATTACCTATAGCTCTGTGCCACCCAGGGTTGCTCAGAAGGAGCCACATCCCAACCTCCCATCATGCCTGGGGGTGGCCCCACCGCACATGGATGCCAAGCAGGGAGGCAACAGGCCATCCTGACGGGCTCAGCAGCTTTCCTCCTGCCCCAGCTCTGATGACTTTACCTTCAGGGTTGTGGCAGGGAGATGTCTACTCAGGGAAGGGGGGCTGGGGCTGAAGCTTCTTTGGTTTCTCCTGCACCAAGACCTCAGCAGCTACACGCTCTTCCCTGCCTCTTGCAAACCTCTCTCCCTCCGTGCCCAATCCCTTTCTCCAGTCCCTCAGTTTCTCAGCCTTTGCCTTCCCAGCACAGCTGGCTGTTCCCAATGGAAACACTGGAAATGTTTTGACTGAAAACCCGCAGGGATGCAGAGTGTGGGCAATTTCGGCTCAAACTGTTCGCTTCTGGTGAAGTCCAGATGGAGCAGGAAGAAAGTCTTTGATGGAAAGGGCCAAGGAAGCAGCCAGAGGCCAAACTCTGCTCGTTGAGGGGAGGAGAGCTGAACTCTGCCAGCTGGGACTGAGGAGGAAACACCACATGAGGTACGGGCTGGCAAACCAGAGGACAAACAGCAAGCACCAGAGCTGGAGAGAGAGGGGAAGGAAGGGATTTCATCTTCTGAGGTGCTCTCAGACCTATTCATAGGCCTTATGAACTGACTGACTTTCAGAGAGCAAAGGAGAAATCCCAGTGCTCGTGGCAACAACAAAGAGCTAGGTTGTCTCTCTCCCTTTGTCTTTCTTCTTCCTTTCTGCTCTTTTTCCTCCAAGATTAGACACCTGCAGCTGCCCATTCGGGTTGTTCAGGGAACAGTTTTGCTGCCTGTGACTGGAGATGGGGATAAATGGACAACCCAGCAAAGACCAGGGCAAGCACTGCCATCCGGCCTGGCCTTGAACACTTCCAGGGGTGGGGCATCTCGTGCCCTTAAGAGAGAAATCAGCACCACGGAGGCAACTCTTTCAAAACTGCAGCACAAATTCTGAGCAGTCTGAACATTTTTGAAATGTCAGAGGGAAAAAAGGAGACAGACGAAATCCAAAGCCACTTAGAGAGAGCTAAAATGCTTGGTAGGAAGCTGTGGTTGTTGGCTCAGCGGTCCTGTAATGCCACATTATCTGCCCTGAGCCCACTCCAGTTTCAGGCGAGGAGCCTGTGTGCAGACACTGACCCTGGGAGCAGCAGCTTGCTGCCAAGCAGGAACTTTCCACTTTCCAAGCCCAAAGACGCCGGTTTGCTTATGGCAAAAAAAAGTACTGCCCCAGCTCAGCAAGGAGCCCAACCACCCGCGAGAGGTGAGAACAGCTGAGCTCTGGGCTTCGTCTGGTACCAGAGGGGGCTACAGCTTTGTCCTCGCAATCATCTGTTGCTGCGGGAGGTGGGTGAAAAGCCGGCAGAAGCACAAAAAGGGAGAGCTATCTGAGAGAATTAGCTCAGAAAAAGACGACTAAACCAAGGTGGGTAGGTAGGTGTGCATATATATATGGATACGTATATGAATGAAGGACTTTTATTCAAAGTCCTCAGTTCGTGCCCAGGCTCGGCATGGCTTTCCCATGACAGCAGCAGCTGGCTCCCCGTGGGGTGTGGGTAAGCAGGGCAGCCCTGTCCCACCACGCTGCTCCCCCAGAGATGGGATAGGTTATTTAGGAGGGGCTTTTCGGTGTAAATTCATGGTGGAGTGCCATCTGCTGGGCTCACGCAAGGCTCTTCTGGCACAGGAGAGGAAGAAAGTGAAGAGAAACCCCAGAGAAACGGGCTGTGTCTGTGCTTGGACATCAAACTTCCCTGAGACCCCTCCCCAGGCAGCTGCCAAGGAGCTGCCACAGCCAGGCTGGCTCACCCTGCAACTCGGCATGGCCTCTGCAAAATGCCTCATGGAAACGTCCACTGGCTCCCAACAGCTCCCAAACCACCTGGGAGAATTTCTGGGGAGTGGATCCAAGCCAAAATCAGGCTAGGGACCCTCCTGGTTGTGTGGATATACCAGCAGCAGCCAATGCCTGGGGATATCCCATGGCAGTAATCCATTTGTTAGCACAGATATTGTCTTTGTAGGACGTGCGTGTGATGGACCAGGCCCATGCCAGGGAGGAGGATGAGCAGGTTTCATACCTTGCAACCTTAACTACGAGTGTGGAGCAGCTTTGAACCACATCTGGAGGTATCTGCTTCTGTCCAGCATCTACTCAGGGAGTTTGTGCCCCTAAATGTGCAGGCACTTCAGCTGACTGCCCGAAGCAGGCTGGGTGAATCCCTCCTGTTTAAAATCCCTAAAGGGAAATAAACCACCTCCCTTTGAGCCATCCCTGCCTGCTGCATCTTCTCTGATTCATCACAGATGGTGGCATTTATTGAAACCTGAATCACACTTGCATTGCGCTAACCCACCTCTGATTGCAGCGTGAGTGAGGAGCACAAAAGGAGGAGGGAAAGGAGCAGGGGAGAGCGGGAAGCGAACTGCAAATTAAAGGCAAATCACAAGGTTGGTTTAGGGTATTGTGTAAATGAGGGTGGCTCAACTTTCTGCTGTGCTGGGAAGGCTGAGAGGCCAACCATAGTGCCAAAGATCTTCAGGATAGCAGCCACAAGACCCCTGGTTTGTGTCCTGTTAGAGATCCACCAGCCTCGTGCACTTCTGTGTTTCTGCCCCACCACCGAGGAGCCTGGGAACCAAAGGGAAAACAGACAGGGGCAAACTTCGTCAAGGGCTCTCAGAAAATGGTTATGAAAGGACTGAATCTAAATCCATAAATGCTTTGCCAGCATTCAGTAACCACTAATTCTAGTTTCCTCCGTGAAATACGTCAAAAGTAAGCTTCTTCTCCATCGATCAATCGTCTCCCAAAAGTAGGAAAGAGACCTTGACAGCAGAGAATGGTTAAACTGAACAAGCGAAAAGTAACACGTCCTTCGGAACAAAGCACATACTTTCCTGACTGTAGGGTTTTATTCATGTGCTTCCAGCTCATTCCAAACACAAACTTATCACCCTCGTTCTCGTGTGCCAAATCAATAACAGCTTGTGCAGCGATTGCGGAATGCTACATCTGAAAGCCTCTCGCACTCTTTGCTGAAGTAAAGGACTGATAATAATTAATAGCTGCCAAGGACATTCAGCCTTGTTGAGTGATTGTTAGCATGGTTTTCCCCTGGACACAGTTTAGACTGAGCCTTTCCAATTTTCCTGAACAGTGTATGCAGAACAGGAGATTTTTCTGCGTTTTTGTGGACAATGCCTGGCAGAAGTTGAAGAGAACATCCCATGAAGCCCTTGGACTGAAAAACTTGCTGAGAACTGGGTCTGCACCTCTTCCGAAATCTTTTCCCCGGTTGCACTAGGAAGGCACAGCTTTCCCACCCGTAAGGCCATCCAGGCTTTGGGTAGGTGAAGTAGCTCTGGACAGGCTTTCAGGTCACAGGGGAGTATCAAAACACCGCGTGCCAGAGGCCGAAGGATTTGTTCCAGATGCTTTCTGCTTCTTGCTCTCGTTATTCAACTGCTCTGAGAGGGTTAGAAACCTTAGGAATTATGCCTGGATCGTAAGCTGCCTTTATTTCGCAGTCGTTCTGGAGCTGGTCCTAAAAGCGATGCTTTTGGGAGCAACAAGTCTAATAACATCACACAGCACAGTAGCTGAAGGAAGCAAGAGAGCTGAAGTTCAGCTCCTGGCTCAGCAGCTGACTTTTGTCAGCTCCTCTCAGACCAGAGGAGGCAAGTTTCTGAAACCTCCCCAGTTTTAATTTTTTTCCTTGGGCCATCTGGAGGCAGGAGACCTGCAGAGTCAGAGGGCACAAAGCCCCTCAAAGGCAGCGGTCTCGCAGAAGGAGGATAAGCTGGCAGGAAGCCAGGAAAAATAAATGACCCTGTCTCCAAAAGCCTCCCAGGCAAATCTGGGTTCTTTAACATTTCTCGGCAGGCAGGTGTTTTCACTTCATCACTTCAGCTTCAGTTGCTGCTTCGACTTTTCATCGGAAACGCTTGTGACAGCACGGGACACACCTCGGTGGGATGCAGTACGGAGCAGTGCTCCAGCAGCTGCCATTTTCCTCGTGGTTTTCTCCCTTTCACGAGGCACAGGTGCTCCTTTGGAGGTGCCAGGGCTTACGCTCGGGCAGCTGGAGGAAAGACCTTCAAACAGATTGCATTCCTTGGTTTTCCCAGAGATGTGTGGTCAGCCCCAGGCTGTAGGGTCAAGATAAGGGATCAGATCGAGTTCTGGCTGAGTGTGATCAACGAGGAAGCTGTAATGGGAAACACACGCCCAGCAGCCAGGGGATGCTGGCAGGAGGCAACAACTCTAGTCCTTGGATGAGTTACTGGGAGAGAGAGCTGCTTGTGGCAGGGCCCAATCTACTTCTTGTTCTCAGCAGCCAGGGAGACCAAAATCCAGTCTACACTAATGCAATTTAGTCCATTAGCAGACATCAGAGAAGCTACCTGCCTTGACAAAACCCAGCTGTGTTTCCAATTAAGCAGGGATGCCTCAGAGTCTCTGTTCCAGCCACTGCGGCTGCAATCCCAAATCCCCACAACAAATTACCTCCCCTTCTCACTGCAAACAGATTTACCTGTTTGCCTATCACTGTTTGCCAAACGCTGGAGCACATCCTCACACAGAGGTGTTATTGTAGCCGCCACCTGAGATTTGTTTGAGCAGGGCTTGTGGGTTTTGGTTCGTCGACACGAGAGTCCACTTACAGCCTGAAGGGCAGGAGTTTCTTTTTGAGGGTAAACAAAAGAGGTCGGTGGGAGTTCAGGCATCCCTCTCCTTGTATTTCTTTGCTGTTCGTGGTACCAGCAGCTAAAGAGACTTCCCTTTGCTGCCAGTTCCCAGGCAGAAGTGAGGGAAAGCCACATGCAGGCAGGTGCTCCTGCAAATTGGCTAAGGCGGGTGTTTTATCCAGGGCTGCAAACGAAAGTTGCTTTACCTTAGCTGGATCAGCCTGCTTGTTTGTGCTATAACTGAAGCACTAATACATAATACCCAGGCTGGAGCTAAACCAGCTCGCGTGGGTAGGAGCCACAGCAAAGCCACAGCAACAGGGAGCTCACTGCCAAGCCCTCTGGAGATCCAGGGAGTGCTCAGGTGGTCACTCCTGCTGGGCTCTCTGCTCCCCAGGTCCCATCTGTGGACCTGCTCTTGGTTTTCCTCACGAGCAACGGAACGAGAGCACATTTCTCTCCTGGCTGCTGTTTGAAACCCCTCTCCTCGTTCCGATCCCGCCGCCTCAGCCGTGTGTGACAGCTCCAGGACAGCGGTGTCCGGCCCGTCTGACCTTCACGCTCACACAGGCAGCGGTGCAGCGCGATTGCTCTGTGACGGGGAGTGAAGGAGGAGTGAAAGGAAAGTAAATCCTGATCTGCTCAGCCTCAGGTGGATAAGTACTGTGAAACAGTAAAATGACATTTCCAAGGTCCCAAAATGCAGCTTGGACCTGGGTGGCAACTGATCTGCAAGAGACGTGGTGACAGTCCTTTTCCTTTCTGCCTAGTTTAAAAATAAGCATTCTTGCCGCTGCAGCGGCGGCACCGGTCAGGGTTCATTGCCTCCCAGCTGTCCAGTTTCACCCTTGCTGGCAGTCAGAGGGATAATCCTGCTGTCATCTGTCCTGACAGCACCTCTCCTCCTGACGTGGTGGAGCTCCCTGCCCGTCCCGGGGTGCCCCGTGCTGCTGCACCACAGCGAGGAGGCTCCTCAGTGACCCTTTCACCAGAGCCCAGAGGGAAAGAGTGGAGCGAGTGCTTTTCCAGAACTGGTGCAGGGTCCCTGGCCTCCATGTGAACTGGGAGGTGGCTGTTTCCAGCTTTGGCTGCAGGGATGGCTGGGCTGGAGTGGCCTCCACGTAGGTTTGAGCCCTGCATCCCTGCTCCATGGCTTCTCACAGAGGGAAACGGGAGGAACTGGCCGCTGCCCACTGGGCCAAGGACAGGCACAGCATGCATGGCTTGGGAAGAGACTTAGCATGGGTTTGAGCTTGGCTTAGCTAGCATGAGTGCCTTCAAGGGAAAGCCAAGTGCTGCTGCAGCAGGTGGTGGGGCTGGCAGCAGGATGATGGCATCTTCCTCTGAGTCAGGCACACTGGCAGGTGTCAATCACCGCAGAGACAGGCACACCTGAGGGACTAAGGATGCTGAACTCCCAGGTAGAACACGGAGCACCAGCAGACCTGGGTTTCTGCCTCTGTGTGCGACAGGGAAAACATCCCCTTATTCACAGCTGCCTCAGCTGGGAAACCCAGAGGCACGAAGGATTTGGAGTCTGCAGGAGATGGAGAGGGGCTGAATAGGAAAGAAGAGAGCAGCAGGGATGTGGGCTGACTCTTGGGAAAGGAAGCAGAGCAGGCAGGGGTAGCTCCTGGCAGGGGCATGACCTGGGGTGTGTGGAAGTGCCAACTGCAGGAGGCTGGGGGCACAGGGTGGACAAGGACAGAGGGGACGTTGGATGAGGAGACGGAGTGGAAATGGCAAGCAGGGCACAGTGAGGGACTTTCAGCAAGGGCTGGGGCCAGGAGAGGGGAAGGGCTGAGTGCAGAGAAGGACAAAGACTGTGCAGAAGGTGAAAGGTGTGCAATGGGGGCACGGGAAGGCACGGGAGAAAACAAGCCTTACCCTTACAAAGAGTGTAACTTCTATTTTTTCTGTTAGAGCTTTTTTATTTCAATTGCTATTCAATTTTTCTCCTGGCTTTCTCTGCCCATTCTTCCCCTCCTCATCTTTGACCCTCTCTTGGTAATTCCCCTTCAGTGCTTGCTGATTTTCTGTCTCTTGCTCTGCCAGTAGGACTGTCATCGCAGGCATTGTGCTGTGTCCTCTGTGGAAGGATGTGGAGATAGCAAACAGTCTGTACCTACAGCACAAAGGCTGCTCTCACCTCTGCTCTGGCAAACAGCTCAGAACTCCCTGCCTGCAATTATCCTTTGGTTCTTCCCTCTGTCCTCTTCCATTCCTCCACTTTTGGTTTTCCCGTGTGTTTTCTGCAGTCTGGCTTCTCGCCAGCTTCGCTTCCCCACCTGGAGCTGAGTCTACCTCTATCCCTGCCATCACTTGCAGCACTTCTCCCCCTTGCCCAGGCCAGGGAAGGGAGTGGTGTGACAGGGAGGACGTGAAGAGCATCCACTGCAGATCTCTGTGGTCAAGGCCGAGGTCAGGGAGCCAAACATTTATGGTTTGTGCGTGGGTGTTATGTAAATAACAGCAATTATTCACTGTCAGAACTTCACAGCTGAGCCAAAACTCAACCATTTTTGCTGGACTGTTCACAGAGGCTGCTCCTTCTAAAGGCTCACTTGCAGCCAGACTTTAGCCTTCCTCTCACAGATGCAGAATTGTTACTGCTATTAAAGAAGTCACATTTATAGTGAACTTGCCACACCATCCTCTCCTGCCACGAGAGGTGTGATCCTGCTAGCTGTGGTCCCAAAAAACATATTCCCTTATTTCTGTGAATATGTGAATTTGTGAATCTTTCAGCTTGTTACAAAGTGACGACAGCGGTCTGAAAGTGCATGAGCGCAACAGGGCATCGCTTCTGGGGCTGTTCAAGGCGTTTGAAGTGCTCCCACTGAGATGAAGGGAAGCACCTCCCCATCAATTCAGCAGGTTTTAGACCTCTTGCACTGAGGTGTGTCAGCCTCGGTGTACTGCTCAGCCTTTTGTTTATGAAGTCCTGTGAGGATGAGAATCTGTATTTGCACTACACAGGAGGAAGTGTCCAAACTGTTTGAGTGGTTTCACTGGAGACAGACACCTGGCTCACGCAGAGACGGCCTCGTTTTCTTCTTTTGGACTGGAGATTTGGAAATGGCATTGGCTCTTCAAAAGCCAGTGGAACCTACCAGTAGCTGGGTTCCCTGAGTAAGCAACAAATGCTTCAAAGGGTGACAGAAAGCCATCAGGAATTGTGACGGCTTCTGATGACCCTTCACTTACCCCAAGGTGGAGGGTGGAGTTCCTTTGTTATACCTCGATGCCCAAGAAAATCCCTTAGTAATCCCCATCCATACACCCTTTGCAAGAACGCTCCTCCATCCTCCTTCTGCCATCACATGCAGAGTAATCCTCCTTTTCCTGCGTCACCCCTTTGGTGATCCTTCTTATTCTGCAGGATCACATGCACAGCGACCTCCCCCTCACACTCACAGGGCTGGGGAGAAAACACCCTCCCCTTCTCCTACACGTTGCAAAGAAAGCCTCCTCTCTTTTGTTTCTCCCCAGGAGTTCAGATCCCCTTTCTTCCACCTTGATGCCACAAACCCCCTCTTCTCTGAGTGGTACCAGCTGCAGAGGTGGTGTTTGTTGACTTTTCCAGCTGACTTTTGCCAGCGCTTTGCCTCGATAACCTTTCCCACCCACCCTCCTGCTTCTCCAAGGCCGTGAGCGAGGCAACGCCGCGCTGACGTTCTCTCCTCTGTCACAGCCCTGAAAGGACAGAGCAGGACTAGGTAACCCTGCCAGCTCCCCCGTGTCCTCGTGCCATTGCAGCACACAGAAAGCTTTGTGTTCCAGACCAGGGTGCTGCTGGCTCACAAGGGAAGCCTGTGCAAGCTTGTAGCCTCAGGTAAAGAGCTGCATTTTTTCAGTGTGAGAAACAGAGGGGGGAAATCAAGAGAAAATGCCCGGTGAGATCGCCTCCCTCAGTACGTAAAATCCCAAAATGTCAGGGCTCACAGACCCTCTGCTCCCGTGTCACAAACCCCACTGCAGCCAGCACGAGTCCTGAGTGCCCAAGGAAGTAACTCTAAACATTCACCAAGCAGCTGATCAGAGGAGAGTAAGCGAGCTCCAAAGCTGCTGGCTTCTAGATTATTGTTATCTCGTGACTCCAACGGAGCAGCAAAATTGGGATGGAGGTGATAAAACCCAAAAGTGACGGTGGTTTGCTTATCTTTCCCTTCCTCTCCCCAGCACCCATACAAGAGCCTGTCTGTGCCTCTCCCAGTGCAGTCTCTCATTCGGTGGAGATGACTTAATCCAGAAAGGGTGATGAGAAGGAGAAAGATTTAAATCAAACCCGATTACTGGGGCTTGATAGGCTTCCCTGGCAAGCTGTTCTGGGACTGACCCAAAAGTTGTCAGCTCACTGCCTGCTCCCTTGACAACGCTGTTCAGGAGCCTTACGAAATGCAGCTGTCCTCTGAAAGCTCTTGTCAGCTCCAAAACCTTCCCCCTGGCAGTGGGCAGGCGGGCTTCGAGGGTCACCAGGAGCCTGAGCAGCGTGTGTCTTTGTGACAGCCCTTTGGCTATTGCTGGGCAAACAGGGGGAGAAACAGCCCCGTGAGTGCTTTGAGCCTCCTGAAATGGCATCCCCTCGCTGTGGCTCTGGGAGTAATCCACCTAGGAAATCACTCCGGCCTGGCTGTGAGATAATCCTGCCAAGCCATTGCATGTGCTCAGCCGCCATTCCCGATGTCGGGGCTCTGCCCGGCCCTCTCCCAGGCCATGTGGATGGCTCGTGGTGGCCACGGGGACCTCAGGGCAGGCACCAGGCAGGATCCAGCCTGTAGCCACTCCTCATCCTGGAGAGTGGAGGCTGGCCTGAAGCTTGGAACAGAGAGAAGGTGTCACCACATCCCTGTCGCTGGCCATTGCAGGCACCGCTCTCCACGGCAGGCATGTCCCTCCTGGCAGAGGCAGGAGGCAAACCCCTAACTTTGGAGCCCACAGAGTTTATCGAAAGGGTGGTAGGAGATGGTCATGGCTGTAGCAGAGACCTGAGCTCAGTGTCTTGGATGGATCTCCCATCCAGTCTGCTGCAGGAGGAAAAGATATCTACAGGCGCAATAGGAATGGCAGAGGGACAAGCCCAGGGGAGTTGCAGAGCGGTGCAGTGGGAAAGTTCTGTGTCCCAGCAAGGTCAGCAAACACTGGCCAACACACCTGAACCCCCCCAGGGGGGATACAGCCCATTAAAAGTGACAAAGAAACATTTCAGACTCGATTTTGAAATGAGCTGATTACACCCTTCTTCTTCCTCGATGCAGTCATAAACGCAGCTATGAAATCAGATTATGTTATAAATAATTTTAAGAAAAAGGCGCTGGGCTAAAGCAGCATGAGTGATTTATCCTTATTAAAAAATGGAGAGCAATAAAGTAAAGCTGTAATAATAAAACAAAAACATTGACTAATATCTGTGAAAAATTTGGAGGGCCATAGAGAGAATGAGATATTGTGCTTTGTGGTGGGTGGGGTGCTGGTGAAGTGTTTGTGGTTAGGACAAAGACACTGAATTTTGCAAGCAGCCGATGAGTTTTAGGGTTTGCTTTCTGCAGGCTTGCTGCACCAGTGAGGAAATTGTTCATGCTCAAGAAAGACCGACTTTTACTGAACTCACCAGAGTCTCTTTTGAGGGTCTTTTTTTCTCCTATTTCTTTCTCCCCCCTTCCACCACACAGTGCCGTTGATAAGATACATTTTAATATTGCAGAAAGAATGGCAGTGACCAAGAGCTCCTTGTTCTCAGGCTGTATCAAAGCTCTCGCTGCAAACCCAACAACCCTTGCCATGTTACCTTGCTGAGCTGGGTTGGTGCATGGGAGCTGATGAGACCTGGCTGAGGAAAGGCTGCGTCTGTGAAAATCTCGGTGAAGTAAAAGTTCAAAGCAGGAGAAGGGAATGGGAGATAAGAAAGCTTCAAATCTTCATTTAAAAGGAAAAGAAAATCTGATTAAGATGTGCTGGCTAACTCAAAACACATGAGCCTGAACATCAAAAGGTTCGTAATTCGTACACGTGCTGTAGATAATTATCAGTTTAACTTGATACTTCCTACAGCGACAGAACTGACGTCAGGCGGCTCCAGCGACCGACTTTCAAACCAGCCCCTGACACCGAGCGAGGGCCCCGCTGCTGACGCCGTTCCTTTCGCTGTCCCTTATGTCCCTGCGTGCACGTGCCTGCCAAAAACCTGCCTGGACGCCCTCCTGGCTGCCCTGAGACCCGGGAGAGACCGAGAGAGGACGTAGTGCCTCTCCAGAGCTCCGGCCATCTCCCGCTGTAGAGGACCTCTGGTAGATCCCCTGTCCTGCAGTGAAAGGGCAATGACAGAAAACCTAATTTTACTTGAGAATCTGTCAAAACGTGGCCTAGAAAATAAATGTCAGACTCTGCTTCCTCCAGGGATGGCTGCAAGCTGGCTCCTCCAAAATTGCTCCCGTGCTGCCAAACAGGGAGGTACAAGGGGCAGCTGGTGGCCCATTCCGGCCCTGGCTCTCCTTGCCCTGCTTGGCTGGTGGGAATGGTGCAGCAGGGCCAGGCTTGGGGACACCGGGAGCCACACACACAACCTGGCTGCCCCGCGGCCAACTGCGCTCCCGTGTCGCAGTTTGGAGCTGATCTTGAAACTCCCTGCACATTTCTGAAGCCAGAAGGTCGGGGCAGAAGGTGGGTAATGAATCCCAGATTTTCCAAGAGAGTCATGTGTAGCAGAAGAATAATGTGACTTCGGGGAATGGCAGAGCAAAGCGTTTTCCTTCCGTATCCAAGAGGCTTCTGTTCAGTCCCAAGCTCTCCCCAAGAGCTGAAATGCCCTTCTGTCTGCCTGTCCACGGGAGAGAGAGACAGACAGAGACAGACAGACAGGGCGTAGGCAGGGGAGAGGTCATGCTTTTGTTACAGGGAAAAAATTCAAAAGCCTGCTGGTGAAATACTCCTAATCCCTACGACTCCTTGTATGGTGGAGCTGGGAATTTTCTCGCTCTCTCTCTCCCCGTGAGCAGCCCCACGACAGTTTCCTTTCATGAAGAGCTCCGTGTGCCTCATCCACAGCCCCAAGATCACCTTCTCTACATTCTTTTTTAATTTAAGGGTTTTATTGCTTTGAGGGAGGAGGGGGAAAACACTAAGAATTACATCTAAGCCCCCCACTGGGCACTCTGTCATTACCCCATCCTTGTGGAATATGCTTTTTTTTTTTTTTTCCATGTACTTAATCATTTATTTAATGGACAGCAAATGGCAGGTGAGGCTTTGAGGTCTATGAGGAATGAAGCCCAACCTGCAAGACACTCCGGTAAGTCAATTGTTTACAGTAAGCACAGCAACCCACTAAACATCCTTCTGAAGGCTCTTGAAGATCTGTTTGAGGCCAATAAAATAGTCTGGATTTTTTTGGGGGGGGGGAGGTGGAGAAACACAGTTACGAATGCTCCTTCCTGTCTATGCCAAGCCTGAAATGCAGGCAGGTAACACCTTGAGAGAGAGCCAGCTCACTTTATAGCAAAGTGGATTCACACTTTGTTAAATATTAGACACACACGGACTGACTGACCTCCCCTGGAAGTTCAGTTTTGTCCCACTTGGTGATCAATCTCAGCACTTCAGACAGCACAAAGCATCCTGCGTTTCAGGCAAAAGGAACTCCAGATACAGAATTTAAACCTGTTCCTGTTCAATGGTGCTTTAATCACCCCAAAATGCTGGCAATAAATTTACATTTTAATTAAGGGGAATGAATTATGCATGAGTGTGTAGTACTTTCTGTGTAAGTCGTAGAGGAGCACAGGGACAGGTATGGTATGGATTGCAGGGATTTATCCTGACAGTGCAGGAAAAAGGCCATTATTTAGGAAAAGGGGTCGCTCCAGGCAGGCAGCAAAGTGTGAAAATGGTCCTGTGACAAGCTACATGTTGTATTATGATGTCTGAGAACTGAGTCCAGCTTCTCCCTGTCACAACAACACAACACTGGAAAATCACATCACTGGAAGTTTACCCCTCCTGAACACATTTGGGTTGTATGTGTAGAAAAAGTGATGGCAAAATGCGAAATATCTGCCATCCCCAGCAGGGACATGCAAGCTCCAAAGTGACTGTTGGTGTTGCAGACTCCCAGGATTTTGCCATGTTTTGGCAGCTCATCTGTCACAAGTGTCACTCATCCCCACATAAAACCATAGCATTCCTCTGAGGAGGAGGAGACAGGAAGAAGTCAGATTTTTGGGATGCAGAAACCAATATGCAACTGTGAGTACATGCAGACAGGAATCTTGGAAAACAAAACCACTGAGGGACATACTGGACCTCCAGTGGATGCTTGATTTGTGACTACTTTGGGGATGTTTTACATCAGGAGTTCTTAGCCGTGGGAGGGGGCAACAGAGCATGACTGTGAAATTATTTGAGATTTCTCTACCACTTCTGCCTCTCAGAGCTTTGACCTTCAAAGCAGTTTCTGTTTTCAAGCAAAAAAGATGCGAAAGGCAAGAAAAAAATATTAAAACCACCAAGGCAAAAACCCCAAAGAATTGTGTCTGATGGGCACCACCCTGTCTTTGTGTCAAACCAATTTGACTGAGTTCCTTGACTTTCATATTTTAGCTGTTTGCTTTGGCATGGTGATAGCAATTTCCTTCTTCAGCTGCAGTGGGATGAGTGCTCCAGCCCTTCCCTGTGTGTTGCTGGAGACATCACCCTCTCGTGTCCTTGTCTGAGGGGGGACAAGGATACCTTGGGGACCAGGGAAGTGGCACTTGAGCCCCGTGGTGAGGACACGCTGTGACCTCGGCATGGACAAATGGGTTTTGAGTACCTTGTTGATGAATATATAGAATCACAAACAAAACAAAGGACAACAGCTTTAGTCTCTTCTTTCATCCTGCTTCAGAAAAATGGAAGGTCTGATACTACCAGCATGTGTAATTCTGTTATCCAAAGCTGACTGAAACCAAAGAAATGAAAGATTTACTGCAGAACAGAAGTTTGGGAAGTATTTTAAAATAATTTAAAGTGTCAGTGAAAGCCAAAACTGAATGTTACTGTTATTTTCACCTTTTATATGGTGGACTCAGCAGAAACAGAGCTCAGCACCATAAGACTCATCCAAGTTGTGACAGAATCCTGCAGCAGGAGCACTGGTTTCTCCACTTCTCAAGGTACACAACATAAAGCTGCTGCATCCTTCCAGACAAGGTGTTCTTAGGAAGTTGTGAGGATGTTGTATGGAAGATGGCCAGAATTTGGACACTGCTGCTACCTCACAGCCCATTAAAAATTATCTCCAATGGGCAGCCATGCCTTACTGGCAAAATCAAATCTTTTATGTTGAGATGTTGCAAACAGACATAAGATCCTTTGCCAGCAATTCTGTCCTAAAGCTCCACAATTCAACTGCAACAATGAGGACAGTTCAGGATTGAAGAGGTCTGAATAATTTAATAAAGTTAATTACAAAAGACTTCAGAGAGCTTTGTTATTCATTTCCACAGGCATCAGCTCACCAACAACTTTAAAAGTTTTAGTTGGGGGTTATTTTTTACTGAGCATATAGCAGTTGTCTATTTAAATTAAATGGCTACAAGAGACTCTCCATTAACTTCATATAGGTCACTGAGCAGCCACCAGTAGAAATTTTTATCTGTTTCTAACCTTACCTGAAGTCAGGCTCGTGACCTTGAAGCACGTCAGTATAATCCCTAGCCAGCTCCCTCGGTGAGACTCTGTGCTTGTTTCTCTTTTCCTCCTTGAATTTTTCTTTTTTTTTTTGTGTGTGTGTGTGTGCTCCTGGTGACATTGAAGGGTAATTTTAATTGGTTTGGCCAACAGAAGGTACACCTAATGTCCCTTTTGAACAGTTGCTCTCCTCGAGGCTGGCTGTGAAAACACACGTGGAAAGAAAACTGCTGAAGCTTTTGATGATGGAAGTGGTGGGAGGTTTCAACATCTCTCTGCTCCTTCACAGACCTCGAGGTGATCAGTTACTTTTTGATCTCAGTCAGAGTCTTCCGGGCTTCTGCCACGGAGAAGGCAGAAAAACCATCCACTTTGAGCTGCTGATGTATTTGCCTTTGTTTTGCTTTTTAACCAAGCCCTCCAGCAGCAGAGGGGGATGTTTGACTCACACCAGTGTGACTCTGCATTTCACACAGCACGGTCCATTTGGTTGCCGTGGCTTTGCTTGAAGCAGGTCATGGGGAAGAATCAGAGACAGAGAAATCCCTCCAGTTGGAGCAGGCTTAGCCAAAGGGAGAGGAGCCTGTCTGTCACCTTCTGTGCAGCTCCAGGTGTGGAGGTAGCCTGCAGGAGTCTCTAGCAGGACACTGCTGTAACGACCTTCACACCTCTGGATCCTGAAATGACTCAGAAGATCTCCAGGTGAGCTGGGCTTTCAACAAAAAAGATGGCATTGCCCAAATGCTCCTTGAGCCCCATCAGGCTGGTGCTGTGACCACCGCCCTGGGGAGTCTGTTCAGTGCTCAACCACCCTCTGGGGGAAGAACCTTTTCCTGATATGCAACCTAAACCTGCCCTGACACAGCTTCAGGCCATTCCCTCGGGTCCTGTCACTGTCACCACAGAGCAGAGATCAGTGCCTGCCCCTCCTCTTCCCCTCACGAGGAAGTTGTGACTGCGGTGAGGTCTCCCCTCAGCCTCCCCCTCTCCAGGCTGAACAGATGTCCCCACCTGTGGAAGGGAGTTGGATGAGGCAATTTTTGAAGGTCTCTTCCAACCCAAACCATTCTGTGATTCTGTGAATGACTCACACTTCCACGGCTGGGGAAGGAGTGCAAGAATTAGATAAACAGGCTATAAGAGAATCTGGAAGAAAACAGAGTTTCTAAAGGAACCAGGCAAAAAAAGTAATTAGAGTGAGGTGAAAGGCATTTCAGGTATCTGGGCTCATTAAGAGCAGGTGCTCAGTGGAGAGAGTGTGGCCAGAACAACTGAACAGGACAGGACACATTTCCAGCTATAGGGAAACTCTCAACAGAGTGAAACTGGAAGCACCCAGATCTCCGAGATAGTTACACTTATGGCTGAGAGAGATTGAAAGAAAATATTTGAGAATTTAACCAAACTGCCTGGTTGGTGCAAATATGTTTCTTGGATGGGAAAAGAAATACCCACACCTAAATCTTTCATGGAAGTATAAGCACTGCCTAATATGAGTTATAATTCTTTTAATGAAGCCAAAGGGAGACATCTGAGGAGACAAAACTCATACCATTTTTTGTGTCCTTGTGCTACAGCAAAGCAGGAAGAGGCCTAAGGCATTTGACTTGTCACACATGCCACAGATATTAAACCAAGTCAAAGGAAGATTATCATTAAAATAACAGAAGAAAATGAAACATAGATTTGCTCACATCCTTCTGAGAAAGCTGAGTTTATTCCAGGATATTGCTTTTACTGTACAGAGACAGCCCAACTAACAGCCCCAGCTAAGCAGGGGCCCCCAGCCCTATTCCTGGCAGTTGTGGTGTGCCAGGCAGAGCCATTCCCAGCCCAGCACACCCCTGCAGGCACCTGGGCTGCAGGTGTCTCACTGCCACCTTTACTGTACTCATTCTAGCACGAGGTGTCCCTGCCCATGGCAGGGGGGTTGGAACTGGCTGATCTTTAAGCCTCCTTCGAACCCAAACCATTCTGTGATTCTTTCCTCTTCCCAGATAAACCTGGTGTTCTTCACCAGGGACCTCCTGCTCACGGGATGCTGCTCCCCACCTGCCCCAGACCTGCCCCCCCCCATCTCCCTCCATGTCCCTCCACATCCCTACAAATACTTCTGTGTTCCTCCACCTCCCTGGGCTGCTACACCCTGGGAAAGGGAGGCAGCATTAAATCAACTGCTCTGCTGGGACAGGTGCAAAATGTGCTGCTTTTATCTTTTCCTTTCTGCGAAGATCAGGGAGGAATGCCAGGAACAGCCAGTGTCACCCTTGCCCCCGGGGGTGGGGTACACCCTCATCCCGATGTGTTTCTGGAGCCCAGCTGTGCCAGCTGCCCAGGAGGATCATTCCTTACAGATCCTGGCACCGAGATCTGTTCCTGTTCTCGGTCTCTCGGTGCTCAGGGTGGTGTGCACCTGTACGGCAGATGAGGAGCTGGGAGGTGGAGCTGATGGCAAGTGACACAGGCCAGCGTGCAGCGTGCCAGCTCCGAGGGGACACGGCTCAGCCTGGCAAAATCAGATGCAAAATACCTCATTTGGCTAGAGATAACCAAGCAGATGAGGGAGGATGGGCTGGTTAGGCAGTGCAGATTCACAGTGATGCCTGGAGCGCAAGGAGAGAAACCAGACACAGGAGTTGCACTGCACTGTGCATCCCGTGCGGAGTCAGTTTTCATCCTAGCGCTCATCACCCTCTCCCTGAATGTCCTCTTCAAGCAGTGCCAAGACTGAGAGTGAACCAAAAAGGGAGACAAAGTTCAGTGGAAAAGGAAAAGGGGCTCAGGGGTGGTCACAGGGGGAGCTGAGCCTCCAAGCTGCAAATGAAGCCCTCAGGAAATGGTTGCCCAGGAGGCAGGCCCTGCTGTTCTCTGTCCATGGCAGCGCAGGCGGTTCCAGCAGGGACAGCAGGGATCAGGTGTGCAAGGGAAGGGGAAGGAAAAGCACCGTGCGCTTAACAGGATTACCCTCCACTGAGAAGGAGTTCCCCAGATAAATAAACCCTGCTAGGAGGCACGCATTGGGGTTTCTGCTGCCTTCTCCCAGCTGCTGCTTCAGTTCCCACCTTGTCCAGTCTCCCAAATTTGCCAGACCTGTGGTGGCCTGGAAAAAGGCACGGCAGGCATGGGAACCACAGCAGGCACGAGACAATGTGAAGAGCGAGCAGAGGCTGAAAGCAGCTACAGCACCACGCCATTCCTAAAATCCAGAGTGATTCCCTTGAGGCCTCTTAGGGGTGGGATTTATTGATTTATTTTCCAACTGAAGAAGCCGTTTGTCAATGGGAAGATGATGCAGGCTGGGCACCATGCTCAGCTGATACCCTGCATTCCTGCTGGGACACGAGATGGAAACAGAGCTCTGACTCCTCAGCTGGTGTTGGAGGCACAGCTGCATTCAGGGTCACCCACCGCACTCACAGAGGCTGTCAGAGCTTCTGACTGGGCTGATATTATCCTGTGAAACAAGGAGCTGTACAGATACTGTACCATACCTCTCTCCTCCTTCCCACGCCTTTCCCAGTTCCCCTCCATTTTTGTACCAGCGCTGCCAGGGAAGAAACTGCATTGTCTAACCCAGATTTGCACTCTGAATAACAAGTGGAGCATTTCAAGGAAACGCAGGGGGGGAGGAACAGAGCAGGGGGAGCTCCTGAGGTGCTCAAGAACTGGCAAATCAGAGGAACAGAGCAGAGAGAGCTCCTGAGATGCTCGGGAATTGGTTAATCAGCAGTGCACAGTTTCTGGGAGCATGAACAGGACTACCTGGGGAGCACAGCAGCCACACACTAAGAGCTGCCTGCACTCTGTAGACCCCTGTAGGGGACCCATGAACTCGAGTCTTTTCCACACTGTGTCTCTCCTACTTTTCAGACAGTGCCTGGAGGGGTCACCTCAGCCCAGGTGTAAACCCACAGAAAGGCCAAACCCAGCTCTGATTCTGGACTGGGAGATGGGGTGCTGCCCCTTGCAGCAGTGGTGTGAGTGATCTGGGCTCAGGGAAGGACTCTCAAGGCTCCTTCCCGGGGTACCTGCTCCTTTGGTGTTTCACAACTCAGCTGAGGCTGTACAAGCGACTCCTGGGGTAGAGGGCATCTCCAGCACCATTAAAGCCCTCCCTGTGCCAAGGGCAAGCAGTGTAGACGTCCTTTTTTAATCGTGTTGGGGGATTTTCTCACCTCCACATCTCCCTTTTCTGCTGAGGCATTGGAGCTCTCCTATTTAATCCCCAAGCAGAACTAAAGGGGGAAGAAAGCAGAGGAAACAGGACAAAAGTCTCAACACCCCCTGTGTAAAAATGGATGGGTAGATAAAGCACCTTGATATTGGGAGGAAAGAGAATGCAAGGAAGAGAGGGAAGAAGGAGATGTGCCTGTGAAGCTGTCACATGAGCAGAAACCAAGAGGGATGGGACAAGCAGGCAGCAAGAGTGGCTTTGTTGAGGGGAGCTGGTGGGAGTCCTGGGAGCAGGGAGGAGCAGGCAGGGGGTACAAAAGGAGCTTGTGAGGGTAAGGCATCCCTGCTGTGGGAAGCCAGGCAGGCCTGCAGCAAAGTGTGGCACACACAGACCTGTCCAAGACACACACGGGCAAATAGCAGCCACTAGGGAGGGGCCTCGGTGTGTGAAAGTCCCTCAGAGTTTTGCAGTGGAGCTCAATCAGAACCAAAGCTGGATCTTCCTCATATTTTTGCAGGAGTTTTCAGGTTCCTTTAGGCTACAGACCCTATCGCAAAGTGCTGGGGGTGCTGTTCCTTGCTTGCTTTAAACTAGAAGCAGTTCCAACAGCACAGAGCCTGCTGTGGACAGCAGAAACTCAAAGACTTACACTGAGAGAGGGAATTTGGTGGGGCAGATGGAGGCACGTTGAGTCCTACAGGAGAGAAGTGGTGCAGGCTGTTGGGCTGAGATGGGGAGATGGAAAAGGCTTTGGTGCTGGGCTGCATCCTGCAGGGAATATGCAAGAGGATAAGGTGAAGAAGATTCTAGAAATTACTGCTTCGGAAGCTGGCAAATTTATGGATTTATTCACTCTGTCCGCAAGCTGTCCTTGCTTTTCTACACCAATATTGGAAGGAGCATTGCACAACTTTGTCCTACTCCTTACCCTGGCCTCTCCAAGCCTCCGGCATGGCAGGCTGATGGGGAGGCAGCTGGCCCAGCCCCTGTTCCTCACAGCAGGACTCTTTCCAGTCAGACAAGCCCCGACCCGATAGCACACAACGCTTTCGCTTTGCGAATTACTCATGGCATTTCCTGTAAACACCACCAGCACCTATGGGCTGTGAGCAGGGAAACACAGTGACATTATAAAATGTCTTCTGAAAGGGCAGCCCTGCCTCCCTTTTCCCATTATTTGCCAGTTTCCATGTTTGGGAGAGAGAGAAATTGGAGCAGGGAGTGGAGTGTGAGGGAATCCAAGGTTGCTTGGGAGGAGGGCAACCTTATCAGAACCTCAGGACAGTACTTTCCAAAGCTGTCCAAAACCTTGGCGTGGAGCATTTCTTTCCCTAGAAAACTTTGGATAAGAAAATATGAGGAGAGCTCTGATTGCTTACCAGTTTCCCATCCAACTTCTGTACACACTGTGCCTGAGGAAGAAATGCTTGTGGTCTAAATGTCAGGATAGAAAGCAAGCCTGAAGAGGACATACAGGCAAACAGAGCTGCAATCTAAATAAAATATTAGCAATTTCCATGCTTGAAAGTTCCCCAAAATGTAACACTGGATTAAAAAAATGACTTAAGTATTTTGATTTGAAAAGGAATGAGAAAATAGGCAAACAAAGAAACCTTAGCCTCCCGTGAGGTCTACTTATCTTTGCTTTCAGGTTCACTGGGGAGGGGTTTAACCATCTCCCCAGGACCGTGGCACGTAGAAACAGCATAAAAATTGATGTCTCGGATTGTCATGTGACTGCAAACATCCAGGCATTTGGAAAGCAGCAAACATCACAAGATTCAGGATTCATCATAAGAGCGAGGAACCATCACGTAATTTGCCACTAGCACAAAGCAAAGCTGACTGACAGTGTCACCTTACACTGGCACAAACTAATGAATTGCTGTAAAAACAGGCTCCAAGGACTTTTGAAAGTCGAGTTTATTTTCCCCTTGTTTGTTTTATGGTGTCCTCAGTCAGGACAAGGGGAGTCACCTTGCCGGGAGGTTTATAAAGACCCATTTTTTTTCCCTCAAAGGCTCACAGTCCAGTGTGTGATGGGGTCCAGTAAAGAGACTGACAGGACCAAAGCAATGAGCCAAGAAGATATGTAAAGACTGGACATAAATTATTGCTCTGGAGCGCATAGAGAAAAAGACAAAACAATTATCTGCACGATGCACTATCACAAAAAATGTGAAAGTTAAATAGGCACAGGCAGCTAATTCAACCTGGCAAGTTCCATGGCTGTGCTGGGGCTGTGCCAGAAGGATTGGTGCCATCTGGTCCCCGGCCGTGATGGAGGCTTCGATTAGAGGAGGAGCATTAATGGATGGATGATGCCAGGGCAGATGCAGGGCAGGCAGAGGGGGCCAGAGAAGGGAGACACTGCGAGACACAGTCAGGTGGCAGCACATTTGGAATTATTTTGGAATGAAATACCCAAGGCTTCATTTT
Organism: Mohoua ochrocephala; assembly: GCA_013398855.1. Taxonomy (NCBI): domain Eukaryota; kingdom Metazoa; phylum Chordata; class Aves; order Passeriformes; family Acanthizidae; genus Mohoua; species Mohoua ochrocephala. Next base: position 44,268 of record VZTA01024607.1, read on the forward strand.
ATTACAGATTTCTGAGCCCATTTCCACTGGGTTCTGTCCTTTTCTGAGAACAGCCAAAACCCTCTTTCTGCTGCCCATCACAAGGGAGTGTGGTGGTCTCTTGTAGGAGTCCCAATACTCTTTTTCAGACCACCCAATCTGAGACTATCCCAGGGGGAATTTCTGATGCTCTCTGCTGCTGCAGATTTGCCTGGAAAAGGGGAAGAGACTCCTGTAGTAGAGAGGAAACTAGTTAATCTGTCTTTCTAAACCTCCAAGAACCTGGATCTGTTCTGACTCAGCAGGATCAAAACCTCTGTATTTGGGCAGGTTGGATCCTCAGCCCAAACCTCCCACTTCCCCTCCAAAACCGCTGTGCTCCCACACACCGAGTTTTGTGGGGGATGTTTCCTTGCTGCTGCTCTGAGTGTCATCTGAAACCCTTTCCCCAGGTTACACATTGACCCACGGTGTCATGCCCAGTGAGCAGGAACACTGGCAAACAGGCAGGCACCGTGCATGGCCTGCCTGATACACGTCCCCAGGGCGGCCAGCAGCTCTCCCAGGCTCTGAGGGACAGCTTTGAGAAGATTTTTGCCTCCTACCAGCAAAGTCTCCCGGGGAGATGGCAAAGCAAGGGGCTGGATCATCATCCAGCTAGCAGAGAATCATAGGATATTTTGGGTTGGAAGGGACCTTAAAGGTCATCCTGGTCCAACCCCCTGCCAAAGACACCGCCCACTAACACAGGTTGATGAGAGCCCTGTCCAGCCTGGCCTTGGACACCTCCAGGGGAAGGTGCCTCGGTCTTTTCCTGGTATCCCAGCTATCCCAACCTTCATGAAAATGTTTTTTCAGAGGGTACCAGGACAAGCAGGGCCCAGCTTGAGGATGAAGAACCCATTAAAAAAAAAACTCGGAGGAGTTTTGTGCCACTTCCCATTTCAGAGGAGGAGGGCATCAGGATACAGAGCAGGGGGGATGCTCCCTGGAGAGCGGGCAGCTGGGTGCAAGAGTGACCCCAGCACTGGCCATGCCCTCGGGGACAGGCGCCATCCTGCAGGATCCACACATGGCAGACAGACCTGGGGGGTTCTGGAGGTCCATGGACAGCCCCCAGCAGAGTGAGGGGATGAGCCAGGGCCAGAATCCACTCAAGAGCTGAAGGAGACAGGGCCGAGGACAGGGCTGGAGGCAAGATGCCTACAGCACAGACCTCAGGGCTAGCCAAGAGACAGGGCTGGAGGCAGCCACACCTAAACCTGAGGCCAGGAGGAGACTGGAAACCCCAGGTGGGGCTGAAATGAGGCTCCAGAACCCATGGCCAGGGTGTGGGGGGAAGCTCCTGGTGAGACTGGTCAGGGCTGTCAAGGATTATTAAGAGCCCTGTACTGGTTTTGGCTGGGGCAGAGTTAATTTCCTTCGCAGTGGCCGGTGTGGGGCTGTGTTTTGGGTTTGTGCTGAAGCAGTGCTGATGGCACAGGGATGTTTTGGCTGTTGCTGAGCAGCTCTCACACAGAGCCGAGGCCTTTTCTGCCCCTCAGCCCAGCGAGGGGGCTGGGGGTGCACAAGGAGAGGGGGGGGGACACGGCCAGGACCCCAGGGATGTCCCACACCACGTGGTGCCACGCTCAGCACGGAGAGCTGGGGGGAGAAGGAGGAAGGGGGAGAGTTAGGAGTGATTAATTTGCCTTCCCAAGTCACTGTTACCTGTGATGGAGCCCTGCTGGCCTGGGGATGGCTGAACTCCGGCCTGCCCAGAGTGAATGAATTTTGTGTTTTGCTTTTCTGAAACACACAGCTTTTGTTTTACCCGTTAAAACACCTCTATCTCAACCCAGTTTTCTCACTTTTGCCCCTCCAGTTCTTTCCTCCATCCCACTGTGGGGAGTGAGCGAGCAGCTGCGCGGGGCTGAGCTGCTGCCTGGCGTTAAACATCACACACCCTCAGGGCTCTGACAGATGAAAATACCATGGAAAGAGGGGTCCATCTTCTTGAAAAGCAAGTCCTTCCTCTCTCCTTAGCTCACCTTCCTGATGTAAGGTATTTCTATGGAAGTTATCAGCTCCTTAACCAGCGCCTGCAGCCTCACCTGCACGAGGCCCTTCTGCAGAGTGGTCTTTTGTGCAAAGCCTGCCCTCACACCAGAGAAATCTTGCTCATACAGCTCACCTATGTTCTTCAGAATCAGCTCCTTACAGCACAAAATACACCCCTTACAGCACAAAATACACGCTTAAAAACAAAATACACCCCTAAAACCAACGTTGACGGAGGTGCGGAGTCCAAAGTTAGGAAATGCTGTGATTAAGGCCACCTGTGCAGCCTTTCTTCATCACCCTCGTGTGTCTGGTTGGGAAACACTCTCTAATTGCCTGCTCCACAGTGTCTCACTCGCTCAGCTCACAAGGTGGGCAGTGCACTGCTGTTTGGCCTCTGACCTGTTCTGTACCCGCTGACACTGGGCTTTGTGTGCTGCACACTGCTCCAGCCCTGCTTGGGAAATGATCATTTCACAGCTTTTCCCAAACTCCCCATCATTAATGTATCAGGGCACGTGCAATGGGGGTTTGTCCAGCTTCACAAAAGTCCATTGAAAGGTGGCAAACCAGCAAGAGAGGAAATGAATGGATATTCCATTTTTGGCACTCAGACTGGGGGTGTGAAACTCTCAGAGCCTGAGCCTTCCTAGTGCCCAGTGTCTTTAAGGACAGAAACCACCAAATTCAGCTGAATAAAAAAAACCCCACAGCATGTCTGCTAGTCAAATCCTCGTGCTCCCACTTGTAGCCAAACTAAAGGAACAGCTGATTACTTCTGGGTTTCAGCCACTTTTTAGCATCTTAACAAGAGCTTTGCAGAATAGGTTGCAACAGAGTTCTGTTACTAAAACATGATCCTGGACAAAAAATGTTTGACATTCAGACTGCTTCCTTCAGGGGAATTAATGCACTTATACGTACTTTAAGGTACATGTTAGATACACTGAAAGATACCTTATATGTATTTCATACGTCTTGGGTACCGAGCTATACACAACCAAAAAAATGAAATTTGACAGCATTTTTCAGGAGACTGTGTTGGCTGTGTCCAGGAGTGCTATTTTCCCAGCTCATTACACGCTTTTCTTCATGCTCTCTGCTGGTTTGACATCCTGGAGCTGGGAAAGAAGAATGAGAGGTCAGCAAACATCTTTGTTTCAGTCCCATCTTTCTCTCCTTCTCAGCTCCCTGGCTGTTCTCTCCTGTGGTGAGCCAAAGTCCTCGCCATTCCAGCCCTCCTTTCCTGAGCCAGATCCATCAGCCTTGGAGCTGGCTGCCCTCCCTCCCTCTGCCATCCAAGGTCTCACAAGCTGAGTGGTAGCCACTCAATTCACCAGGTGCAACACCGGGTGCCCTCAATTGCTCTGCCAGGCACCAGCCTCTGCCCCATGCCTAAATCCTGCCTTCATCCAGCTCCTAGTCTTTGAAGAAGGTCTCCTTTTGGCCCTTCAGCCTCTGTTTAGCCTTGTCTCCTCCAGGAGACAAGCCAGCCTTTCAGTAATCACTGGGCCCTGTTGTGCCACTAAAGATCCTGCAACACCCGTATAAATCGCTGTTTCCTTGAGTAACCTCTGCACTCTGCAGGCTTGATCTTCAACCATCCTCAGGCTTTTCTCTCAAAATCTCAGGGAAAACCTCAGCTCTCTCCCAGTGATCCCATCTCCACCTCCCTTCCTCAACATCCCCTCCTCCCTCCTTTCTCGGAGTCAGACCAGCCTTTCTGCCTTGCTTCCATGAGCTATCCTCCTAATCCCTGTATTCTTTCCTGCCCTGCTCATGTTTCTAATCCTCCCTGCAGTCTCCCAGGCCTCGCTCTGCTCCCTTTATAGATCTCACTTACCATCTTCTTGTCCAGTTTCCTCTCCTCAGCCTTCTGGCCTTCTCTTTACAAGAGAAGGTTCACAATTTGAGTGGGTTTTCCACAAAAGGGGGGGGGACCACACCCCACAACCCAGGTGTGTACTCATTTATGATGTTACATACCACCCAGGCAGTGATGTGATGAGCTGACAGTGTCTTTGAAATTATTCACATATTTCTGAAAAACTGGACACACGTACAAGACCGGGCAGCAAAACACCCAAACTGCACACAGAGTGAATGCTCTTCCCTTTACTCAGACATTTCTTAGCTTAGGAAGGAAATGCTGTGTCTGTATGTACACAGGACAGGCTACAGGTGGGTGTTCTGTGGTTTTTGTTGTTCACAGGAGCAGATAAATTTGCATTAAGGGCAGACACAAAGGTAGACTGAGCAGACAGATTAGGTACAATCACATCAGGTGATGTAGAAATGCCCCCTTTTTTCCCCCCAGTTCATTATCCATTTAAATGAACATTTGACTAAAAAAACATAAAACCACCAGCAGTTCTCCTTTGTCTAGGCAATGCAAAGCCAGAGTACAACCAGCTCCTACCCTCTCTAAAAGGAGGGTGACCAGAGGTGAATGACAGAAGAGCTGAAGAAGTTTCTTGGCTGATCTTTATCAATCAGCCCAGCATCACTTGGCATAGTTAATTCCACCCACCACAGGTTTGTTTTGAAAGCAAGATGATGCCATTCCTTGTTGTGGATGCACTGTTTAGGCATGTTGCAGTATTGCCTAAGCTCAGCAGGAAAGGGAATAACATTGCTAAGGGCAGGTGATATCATTCCTGACTGAGAGCAAGGACATGTCTTTCCCAGCACCCGTGGGGAGTAGAAACACTGACATCAATAAGCAGTGAGGAAAAGAGGAATTGCTTGGTGGTCCTCATTCAACAGTTCCCAGAACAAGCCCAGTCTCCAGCTCACAGGTAGCCCTTGATTGAGGTTTAGCTCATGAAAAGCCCCCTTGGTTTAGGGTCAGCACTAAATCATGGCCATAACAATGTGTAAATACAAGGTGGAAACCCTGTGCTAAAGCTCACCAGGCTCCCAACAAGGATCCAGCTGTCTGCCACAGAGATGGGGATGGGAAGGAGCAGACCGACTGCCACAGTCACAGTTTATTTCTGTGCAGTGCCCCAATTTGTAACAGAATGCAATTACGTATTCAACGTGTCAAAGAGGCAAAATCCTTCAAGGCAAACAACATTTTCTTTTCCCAGCTGAAACACAATTGTTGTATCAAGGCTCAAACACCCATTTCTTCAAAGAATGCGACCAAATGGCAACCAGTCACCTGGATTTGGGGTTCCCATACATTACCAGGAAGGGAGAAAAGGGAGAGAGTCAATCCCATAAATTTCATAGGCTGGAATCCAACAGCTGACCCAGAGATTTTCCAAGCAACAGTAGATGAGAAGTGATTTTTAAATAAGAGAAAGGAAAGAGAGAGAGAGAGAAAGAAAGAGAGAGAGAGGAAGATTCCTATTTCCTTTGAAAGCATCTATTTTTGGGAACAAACAGGAAGCAAACACCGAAAGAGGACATTTACACCTGAGTTAGCTGCTTCTGGAAGGAGGGGAGAAGTGGGCATTTCTGGGACACAGAAATTTGTCTCGTCCTCATGTAGAAGTCTGAAAGAGATCAGATGATTCACACCATGGAAAATCCTGCTTCTCCTCCCTGACAATAATGGGAGCCCAGAGCGACTGGTGCAAACCCCACCTGCAGTGTCCCCGAAGGCCTGGGAAGGGCCAGTCCCCATAAGAGGCTGAATCACATTGGTTTGATTAAAAAGAAATCATACAGAGTGAGACAATTGTCTTCAGGGTCACCTTTTGCGGTATCCAGGCTTTCCTTGGAAAAATTTGCAGTTGACAGATCTGTGTCTCCTCGGTTTGGGAGGAGGCTGGGCAGAGTCACAGGTTCTGCTGGGAAAGGGTGAAGACTGTGACCTTGGTGACAATAACAGAAAGGAACAGAAAAAAATCCTTCATGCTTCAGAAGTTGCTAATTGAGACTTCCAGCAGTCATTTAAGGAAATCCCTCCTTGCTGAATAACCTTTAAGCAGGAAAGCAGTGGCTGGCTGAGCTTTCTGACGTGCCCTGGTACGTCACTGGGAGAGTAGCGGGATTCACGGCCACGGCAGAACCCCAGAGCTTTGGGAACTCCTTTCAGTGCATCTTCTCCCAGAGCTGGGTGAAGGCAGGACAAAGCCCATGGAAAGGATGCAGAAAACAGCCCATAAGAGAGATGAGGGGGTGCCTTTGATTTCCTAGTGCTTTTGAGCACAACCATCTAGGCTCTCCCTTCCCCTGTCCACATCCCTAGGGACTTCTTTCCCTGGATCGAAATGCGGGCCAGCAGCAAGAGGGCAGGAAGAAGAGCACAGCAGCTGAAACCTCTGTGCTGCTCGAAAGGAAATGTGGTGGTGTGCTTTAGACAGCAATTGTCCTGCTATTCCCCTCACTTAATGGTGCTGGCTCCTCAGGAGGGCAGGCGTGTGGATGTGGGGCTGGATTCCAGCTGAAGGCCTTGGGAAGCAGCCTTTGGGTGCACTTGGGAGGACACAAAGCAGGAAGGTCTTGTTGAACTGATCAGGCCAGGTGTTGGTTGGTTCCGCAGAGAGGCTTTCAAGTGTCTGGACTCAACACTTCCCAGAACGTGTTTTAGCCAAGACCTCTCCCACTATAATCTACTCTATCCTGGCCTTCATTCATTTGATAATATTATTTGCAGACCTTGGTTGAACACCTCTGGTGAACAGAGTTCTCACTGCCCAGGCAGTTGTATCAGTCAACCTTGGCAATTTCCAGCCTGGAAAGTGACAGCCCAGGGAGGTGGCGGAGTCCCTGTCCCTGAAGGTGTCCAAGGAAGGCCTGGACGTGGCACTCAGTGCTCTGGGCTGGGGACAAGGTGGTGATCAAGCACAGGTTGGACTCGATGATCTCAGAGGTCTTTTCCAACCTTAGTGATTCTGTGATCTATGGCAAGGAGGGCTTTAAAAAGAAAGATAACATTTCTGGTTTATCTGGAGCTTGAATTCACGTGTTGCTGTAGTTCTTGTTGCCATAACAAAAAAGAGCTCTTGGTTTTCTAATGTGCTAGTTTTGGTGAGCCTTTTGCCAGAATAATCCTGTGAGGTGCAAGTCCCACAAACCTCAAACCTTTTTACTTATTTTAATAGCAAGGAGTTTACCACAATGAGTTGTCCATGTTTCTGCCTCCTTTATTATGTTGCTGTGCCTTCTCTTTCATGGGAGCAACTCATGCAAATTCTTTTCTTGAATAAAAGAATCACCATCGAGCATTTTGAGAGCAGCAAATTGTATCACCTCTAGGCAGTTTGAAACCCTCCCACCTGCCAGATTTCTTTTTTTATAGGCCTGTGTAACACACAGTGCAACCTTGAGCCCAGTACCTGTGCTTAATGACGCCAGTCTCAATCACAGGCCTAAATTATCAGGTGTTTGGCACCAAGCATTCAAAGCATAACCTTGAAAAATGAATTGTAAGTTTGCAGAACTTAACTAATACTAACAGTTTGTAATCAAAAAAATGTAGGGAAAAGGTGAATAAAGAAAGCAAAAAGTTTCACTTATTTTTTGATAGTCTTCAGAATTTCTACAGGATTATTTATTCAGCACATAGAGCATAAGACTTCCTATTTACTTTTTAAGCGTGTGGATAAACATTTTTCCCCTAATCTGATGGCCAAGCAAAAAAAGTAGAGGAAAGTGTTCAAACCACATTGTGTTTTCAATTTTCCTGTAACAGAGTTAACCAGAAGAATTGCTGGATGCTGGACATCAATATTCCATCTGTCCCAGATAAAACATTTTTCTTTTAGGGCACAAAGGAAGTGAAGAACTCATTTCCTGGGATGCTTGAGGAGCAGATGTGCTCCCTTATCTAATGGCCCAGCAGTCACATCATTTATCTGGGATGCAGGAGATCTGATATTTCCCTTTCTCCATGCAAAGGAGCTTGACCCCACACCTTGTGTCCTTTAGATGACTGTCGTGAGCGTATGAGATGACAGTCCAGGAGCAAAGGGAGCAAGTAGGGCACAGCTCAGTTTCTCCTGCTGACGTTTCACTTTGCATGACAACTTAAAACCTCCACTTAATCGAAGATGAGGGTTCCCATCCCATCTCCCACGAGTGTACCTCTGTCACGAGGGTAGGATTTCATCCCTGCCCCTCTGAACATGGAATTGAGCCCCGGTTCAAATCTGCTCTCCACCCCGCTCGGCCTCCAGGCTTTTAGCTCCAAAGCTGTTTGGGTATTTACTCAAACTGCATGAGCTCAACTCAAACCCGAGCCATGCAGCTGGGCTTCACTTTGAGGGTGTAAAAGCCTGGTTTAGTACTGAGGGTTTGCCCTAATATTCACATTGTGTCGACACAGCTACACCTTTGACGAAACCTGGAGTTCCCCCAGAGACTTCCCACACTGCAATACAGAATCATAAAATGATAGAATTGTTTGGGTTGGAAAAGACCTTTAAGGTCATTGAACCCAACCTTTAACCCATCACTAAACCAGGTCCCTAAGCACCACACCTACACATCTTTTAGATACCTTCAGAGATGGTGACTCCACCACTACCCTGGGCAACCCTTTCCAGTGCTTGAGAACCCTTTTCATGACGAATTTTTTCATAATACCCAATCTAAGTTTGGGATGCTGAGCAGCACAAACCCAGAATCTGAATTTTTGAGGCTTCCTGCACATATCCAGTAAGAACCAGCAACATAGCTTGTGCTGTTGGATGATGCATCAGTTGTTCTTGACTTTCAGTCCAGTTCCACTGAATGTTTGCATTTTTACAGCAAGTTTTAAATATCCATATAGTTGCTAACAACAGGTATTTTGAAAAGCAGCAGGTTATCCAGCCTTGTTGGGAAAGTTTTCCAAGTGTTCCTGATATTCACGGAGCTGAAAGAGGCAGAATCTCTGCGTGTTGGAGTTGGATTAGTCTGCTGGTTGCTAACAAGCTACCAAATTGCCCAGAGTAGACTTTGTGCACTACAGTACTGTGACTCCCATCTCACGTGCACTGTGATTTACAACAGGTCCTAAGACACAAGATAAGAGCCCCTGGTGAGCCAAAGCCAAGAGTCTCACTGCACCACCTGCTCTGTGAACTGACATTTTACCCGGCTTGAGAAAAACCCACCAAGGAGAAGATGGGAAACACTGCGAGCAGTGCAACCTGAAACAAAACCAACCCCTCGGACTCTCAGTGAAAGTGCAGCGGGAGCTGTCTGATCCCTTTGCTCCTTCTGTAGGACCGTGTTGGAGCTGGAGAGCTTTATCTGAGCATCTGAGCTGTGGCTGGGAGAACACGGCCTGCTGCGGTGCTGACTAAGGCTCGGGTTCAGTAAAAAGCAGTGACGTGACCCTTTCTGTGCCAAAGCGACAACAAACACAGGGTCAGAAGCTGGTGAAGAAGCCGGCAAGACCACGCCAGACCATTTAAAGTGGTCTGCTGATACACACCTTGAGCACATTACACAGCTGAAAATTTTTGCCCACTTAAGAATTTCGAGTGACCACACCCAGGAATGTGTTAATACTGTTGTAATTAGGGGTGGGACAGCTGGTTCAGATAAAATAAAAAACAACCTGAAACTACACCCAAAACTTTAATGATCCTCTCTCATCCTGCCCTGTGTTGTTTCACCTTTAAACTTTTTTTTTCTCCTCCACACACCTTTCCAGTTTTGAACAAGGAGGAAGCAGAAATACTGACGGTAGCAGAGCAGGCTCCTCTCATTTCAGTGACCAAAACCAGCAAGTATTGCAAATCTCATAAAAAGTCAAGACCCTAAATCTCCAGCATGTTTTACACAAATGATCTGTGCTTTCTAAAATCTCTTCTGGACACAAATTTTTTAGCCTCCTGCCAGATTTCAACCAAAGAAAGGTCATTACTATTCACTGATTGTATTTGTGGGCACCTGATGTTTGCAGTTTAAATGATCGCATGTTTCTGATGACTGGCTACAACAGCCTGGAAAACACCCTTCTTCCCAAGACCCTTCCCTGCCCCACTTCCTCACCCTGGGGAATACAGATCAAGAGAGGATGTGGGGCTGGAGGACCTGCCTATTTCCGTGCTTTTTTTCTCTTGCTTCTGTGTTCAAGGTTAAACTGGTTATTGGATGTAGAATAAGGGAAGAAAGCTCTCCTGCCACCCTGAAGGTGAGACTGGAGAGAGGATAGGGCTCCTTCCTCTGCCTGTAGCATGGAGCATCGTCCACCTCCTAGGATCCCCCGTGGAACTGAGGACTCGCTCTCCTGCTTTTCTGGAAGCTCAGAGCACTTTTGGCTCCTGAGCTGAGGTGTTTTCATCTACCAGAGCATGGATTTGTGGAGGAGAGATGTGTGGAGGGAAGGGCAGTCTAGGGACTGTGTAGTAGTCCCCATGGCCAATAACTCCTTAAGCATTTGTGTACAAACCTTGTCTAATCTGTCCAGGTGACTCTGGCCATGAAAAGAAAAACAAATGGTGGCAGGAAAATTAAGATAGTGTTGAGACTTGACTAAAGGAATCATATTTTACATGATTTATAACCTAGCCCTGAAAGGTTTATTTTTTTCTTTTTGTTTATGAAACCATTTGTTTGTTTTACCTTGACATTATCAGGAATGCTGCAGGTTCCTCTTTACGTTTTGTTAGTGGTCAGCCTGCAAAAAAACCTTCAGGGAACTCGGCTTGAGACAGCTCCCAAGGGCTTCAACAGCAGCAACAAAGGAGCTGAATCCTTCTCACCTGGGCCAGGCTAGTTTGTCCTTTTGCCCCAGCTGTTTCTGCTACTTGAATTACATTTGGCTACATTAATTAAAGTATAGTAAACTTTAGCCTGACTGGAAACGACTTCCCTTTCAGTTGGGTGGCATTTCTTTAATGGCAAAGCGTCCTCAGCTTCCTATGTTTCTTTCATGGTCTGCACTCTTTAAACAAATAAATTCAGTATGGCAAAACTCATGCAGGAAGCAAACCATTTTCTAACAAGGAAACTGATGTGAAACCATGAGCACCTTTTGGATTGAAGGAAACGTTCTGGATTTGGTCAGGGACTAGTGAAAAAGTAGAGTGCCTTTTTCACCCTCTTTGAGCAAAATTTCCTTCATTTTTCTCTGGCTCAACCATAGACACAAATCTCAGTAAGAACCACCTTCCAGATTCCAATGTAATATCCATATACATATTAAGAGAATAGATCTATATTTGGGAAAAAAAAGTACTAAAAATTCCACGTGCAGTTTACAAGCTTCAGACACTAAAAGTCTGAATTCCCGTGTCACAGGGTGTCCCATGTGAGGGCTGTAAATGGGGTGGGTGGCAAAGCACAGTCACTGACCCCAGCTCTGCACCCCCACATAGGTTAGTTCTGATGAGCTTCGTGTGGGTTTGATCCCCATATGGGCCATTCACTTAAGAGCTGGACTCACTGATCCTCGTGAGTCCCTTCCAACCCAGAATATTCTGTGATTCTCCGATCTGATACCCCAATTTTGAATGCAAAGAGCAGCCAGGAAGCACAAGTGGAGCCCAGCCCATGGCCACACCGTGTACCTACATTCCTGGCTCTTCCCCACACCGCCCTGAAAGCCTCCATCCTCCGAGGCCTGAGAGCACGTGGCTTTTGGCAGGGAGGGCTCCCTGAGTGAGAGGGCTCCTGAGTTCCCCAGGCCCCAAGTCAGCTCCTCCAGCAGGCACCACGCTGCACACAGCTACCAGGACTCTTTAATTCCCACCTCTCGCCGCACATTCTTCCCCCCTTTAATTTTTCTCCCTCTCTCACACGCCATGACCTTGGTGGCAGAATGAACATGCTTAATCAAAAAGGGAAGAAAAACAAGCGCAGCCTTGTGCCACCACCTGTAAGCTGCCCTGAATTCATTACCTGCACGGTGCCAGACAGTGACGTTCCCAGCCACCGTGAGCGAAGTACAAACACTACCTCACACCAAAGGCATGTGCGTAGGAACAAAAAAACAACAACAGGATTCCTGTACACATTACTTCAGTCTTGCAGGCTTTATTATTTTTTTTTTAGCGTTATTTTGCCTCAACATGGGCATTAGAGGAAGGCTCTTGATTTATTTCATCATTTCTTCAGATATGCGTGAAGTTTGTTGGCGGGTTCAGCCGCTTTCTAAAGCTCTTCACAGAGTTCAAAACAGCTGGACAGCTCTGCAAAATCGTAAGCAAGGCTCCTTGTTGGATTAAAAGCTAGGAAATAGTAGAAGATGGCAAACACCAGATCATCTGCTTGCCTTCCAGCTTCTGAGCTCTTGAGGTGCGTGCTATCAAATTGCTAAACTTCCCAGTCATGGTTACAAGGGCTGGAAACTCGTGTAGCTTTTGTTTTAATCTCGCAGTTCCCCCCCTCCCGAGTGGCAGAGCTGAAGGTGGCTCTTGCTCCGTGAAGGAATTGCATGAAAGTTTTAAACACAGGTAGCTTTTAAAACACCAGCCAAGGCAGTAGTTGTAACATGTTTGGCCAGGTTTCAGGAAGATTATTTTCTCATCTTATCTAATGGAATGTGTGCCTCACTCACGGAGGCAGCTACTGGTTTTCCAGAGACAGAGGCATTTAGCAGGAAAATGGCACCAAGGAGCAGCCACTTTCCAGCTCCCCTGTCCTCATTTGCCCTTTGCAGAGAGTTTCAGCTTTCTGTTGTTTGAAAAGCCAGAGGTGCAGCGGGTAGGTTTTCTGGACTGCATTTAAGCTGTTCGTGCTGGGGTATCTGGTGACAATCCCCGTTGCGAAACAGGCCACCACCGCTAACAACTCAGAAGCAGAAAAAGTTTGAGTTGTGCTAAAGTTTGGGCAGTCCTTTGTGCAGATGGGCCACATCCGAGGGGCCCATGCAGCTCATCTGCTCCATTCTCAGCATCCTCCAGGGCTGCCTGGGAGGTGGCAATAATATCTCATGGGTGGCTTCCACCTATGAAGAGCCCAGATTTATAGCCTAGACTAAATCAGCCTGGGATGAGGGATTTGCTATCACATTTCCATTCCTGGGGCACCCAGGCACCGTGCTTGCTACTGTTTCGTTTTTGGTAGTTTCAGGTTCAGAGCAGTAATAAATTTAAAGGGAAAAGGTCACACTTTAATTATAAAAATACCCATTTTTTTCTTCACCACAGTTCTCACTTTTTTTTCTCTTCCCAACATATCAGTCATCCAGGGATCGTATTTTACCACGTCTCTCTGCTGTTTCCCAAGCCAAGGTTTGGTCAATGAAACATTAGATCATAATGAAACAGCAGCAGTTATGTGCTCAGAAATGCAAGAAGCCCTTTTTACTATGGTTTTGCTCTTATCCAATTTCAAAGGTTCACTAGAAGACTTGTGAAACTAACCCACTCAAAGTGTGAATCAAAAGCTTGGTCTGTGCTCATAAGCTGTGCTGGAGAAGGAAATCTGTCTGTCCTCTGTGCTGAGTCAAGCTATTAACCCACCCCAAACATATGTACAAGGAATTTACGGAGCACCCACTTCTTACCACATCTGGCCTTGCTCCTGCCCGTCTGACACAGATCCTGGCTTCCACCCCCTCTCGTCTGCACCTCCTATTTGTTGTTTTCTAGCTGCCCTTTGCACTCTTGCTCTGGTGGAGTGGGAAAATCTGCAAGGCAGAGGCAGCCCGATGCCCACAAACTTCCAAAGTTTAAGCACTGGGCTCCTGCACCTTCCCGAGCCTCAGAGGCTTCCCGATCTCTCTGCAAAACCCACGACTGAAGCCACTGCAATCAACCCACTTCTCCCCAGTGTCTGGCAAAGGAGAGCCCACCACTCAAATGCTCTCTCAGGCTGGGACCCTCTGATCGGCCTGCAGCAGAGTCAGTACCTTCCCCTGGGACTTCCACCTTACAGGTGTTGTCCAAGGCCAGAGGTTGGGAGCAATAATGGGATTTATGGCCTACAAAGCATTGATCTGGCTGCTGTTGCCTTGATAGAAATTAAAAAAAAAAAAAAAAAAAGAAATAATTAAAACTGGCCATAAAACCTCCCCCCTTTCCACAAATGGATTAAAAAAAAAAAAAAAACCAACAAAAACCCACAACCACCGCTTTTTTTTGGCCCAAATTATCAGCTGTGCCAAGAGCGCTTTGTCACTAACATTCGGGGTAGAATTTTCTGTGTTTGATTGAAAATCCCCAAAGCATCCAAAATATTATTTTCAAGAGTTTTTCATAGGATAAAAACAAGCCCTAACTTTATTTTTTCCCTCCTCTTTCTTTTGCACCAGAGGAGTTCCACACACTGTCTAATAAAGTCATATCTTGGGGTGAAATTGTTTGCTGTAGGGAAGGCAAGGCCAGACCTCCTGTTTTGTGTCTACCAAGGGACACACTGTACTGGGAGCAGACCACCACATCTGTAGTTCCAGCTACAAACAAGAACTTGAGCAACGAGCAGTCAGAGACGAACAAAATGTTTTCTGAACGTGATAAATAATAAAAGTGGAGATGGGAGAGATAAGTATCATTTACATATTTAAATACTTAAAAACTTGACTCTGGTTGACAAATTATGTTTTAAAAATGATTGAGGGAGAAAAACATTTTGAAAGGCATTGATATTTTAAAAGTTAGGCAGTGTGTTAATTTTAGAATCGAGCTGTTGTTTCATGCTGTGGACACGTTAAATAGGAAAGACGTAGGGAAAAACTTTGCCCTGAAGACGTGACAGAGTCTCTGGTCTGAGCTTGCCTTTTGCTGACTCAGAACAAAGTAGTGCTGTGTGGAGGGGTCACACTGGAGGAAAGTAAAACCAGCCCCCGAAACATTTCACACCAGAGTTTTGCTCTTGTTATTTTTTCCTGTATTGCAGTTCGGCTACCAGATCAAGGACGTATTACTTACATGTTATTTATACTTTCATAATTAATGGGTATGAGCATTATTAGTGACCTCTTGCATCATCATCAATCGCCACCACATGCTTTCATATTCAAAGTGTATCCGAGGGCCTAAGCAGGCAAAAAGGGAACAAGTTGTTTGTTGTAGCAACAGCTCTTTCATTTTTGCCGGGAAAACTCCTCGTGGCCTCCAGACACTTTATGGAGGGGAGGAACCGCTTTGGAGAAGGGGAAGATGCTGATTCAGTTTCCTCCCCCCAGAGAATGAGAGGGTGAAAATATCCCGTGGTCATACGGGGAAAACACTAAATTAAACTTCTTAAATGTCCGTTCAATTAGGCTTGAAGGAAGGTAGCTTAGCATTCGAGGATAATGGGAGTTATTTACAAGGGATTGTCAGTTATATAAATATTCTCAGGCTGTTATCCAACCATTCCCCATTAATCACTCGGTACTTCAGTTAACTTCTGCAGCTACCCCGCACCGGGGTTGTAGCCCTGGACACACACTCAGCTCCTGGCTGGTTAATCCCTCTGTCCACGCCAGCCTCAGCGTTTCCTGAGTGCTTTTTCCTGCTGCTCCCATCGCCTCAGCGCTCCACACCCTCTCTCACAGATTTGGCGACGACTGTCTGCTCCTGCTACTGCCCGGCTATTCCGCCTGTGCTTGTCCTCATGGGGACAATCCAGCCCCGACTGAAACGCACACGAAAGCCCCAGACAACGATGCTGATTTGTTTATACCCCTCCATTACTAAATGCAAAACCTAAAGCAGCTCATCTGCTGCTAAGAGTTTCCAGCTCCCCCTCCTTCCGAAGCACGAGTTCGGCTTTCCATGGGACTTCTCAGGAAAGAAGGGAGCTCATGGTTGAGATTACTGTCAGAGATTGTGGGTTTGCCCAAAAAAGGAGAAGGGAGAAGGTTTGAAAACCTCCCCTTCTCACCCTTACATATACATTTTTTACAGAAGAGCGGGTCTGGGAAGGTGAGGGGGTGGCACACTGCACTTTCCCAATTGTCAGACAGTGAGAAAACGCAGCCAAACTCCTCAACCAGCAGTGACCCATTTACCTTCAGGCAGAGATGGAGATCTCATTAGATACTGTAAAACATCCCAAAACTTTTCTTTTTTCTTTTTTTTTTTTCTTCTCTCACGGCCTGGATGTTCATAAGCCTCCACCTGTGAAAGCTGGATTCTCACGTGCTCCTCTGGCTGCGCTGGGTTCGCACATTGCAGTGCTCCTTTCTACCGGAAAAATCAGTAGTTTTGAAGAAATCTGTAACACCAAAATGGGCTGACAAGCCATTGAGATGTTCGAAGGTGCTTGTTAAAGCTTCAAGAGCACAAAGTTGTTTCCAACAAGTATAACAACAGCAACAAAAAAATGTCTTGGGCTGCAAGGCCACTGGGCTGGCGAACAAACAGATTTTTGTGAGGCCCTTTTTGTAAATATAGTTTACCTTCACTTCTGTAAAACTCTATTTCTTTGTTCTTTTGTGTTCTTGAAAAAGGATTTCTGCTCCTAACAGAGCGTTTACTTTTAGGTGAACAAACATGCTGTGAGAACTGTGGCAGTGGGGACTGAAATGACAGTGAAGCTCTGCTTGGGGAAAAAAGGAGGGAGTATCCCATCCAGGGAAAACAAGGTAATACACCCACATTTGGGTGATGAATCATGAAAACAAGAAAGAATTAACCCTTGAGGCTTATTTTAGCTACAAAATAAAGTTTTCCATGGGAGAAAAGCAGACAAATCAGGTGTTGGTTTGCAGGATGGGCAAGCTGGGAAAGGGAGCCTGACCATCCCCAGGGTCTGGGTGGCAGCTCTGTCCTGCTTTCTGCAGTCCTGGATCCTAAGGCTGTTTTCCAAACATCTCTTGACAGCACAGGATTCACCAAGCACCAACCTTAAAGTTGGAAGGAGAAAAGAGTTAATGGCAGTGCTGATCTGACCAGTTCATGTCTTTGTTTGGAAGAATGTGCTGCTCTTCGGGTGTTAGCACACTCAGAGTTAGTTTTTAATTCCTGTTCCTTTTTAACCTTAAAAATAAAGGATCTCTTTCACAGAAGACTGTTGCAGCCAATTCAGACCAAGGATATCCAATATCCACCCAACTCCAGCAGAGTCCCTGAGCTGGGAAATGTTGTTATCCAGCCATATAGCAATTCATCTGATACCAATAAAGTGCTGCTATGTAGTTTGGGATTTAGCAACCAGGAATTCGACATGCTAATGTGCATGTGTGTGTGTGTGTGTGTGTGTGTGAGAGGGGAGTAATCTTCCATTGTTTCTTTGCAAAGGAAGCCCATGAGCATCACAAGTTGGTTTCTGAGACAATTTAGGTTGAACAGCTTTGATATAGATTCAGGTAACGGACTGGTGGCCACTGAGAAGTTTAAAAAGTTAAAAGTTTCAGGGTTTTCAATGGAAATACATAACGTTTCAGGGAAAAAAAAAAAGAAGACATGCAGGTTATTGTACCTCGAGGCTTTATCCACCCACCCCAACTATTCCAATTATAAGCAAATTTCAGAGAGGGGCTTACCTTGGCAGAGCAGCTGTTAATCTAAATTCTGATGCAGCTGCTCTGTCCCAGTCACTCAAACCTGCAAAGATGCTTGCTGATCTCCTCCCATGGGAATGAATGTTGTCAGGTGACTGTGATCATAAAGATGCAAAGAAGAGTAAAGCTTTGGGTGTTTCTTTTCTGTTTCCCATGCAGAGGGATAAAGTACCCCAGAGACAGCAGGCTGAAATGTCTTCTTTGACTTGCATCCCAGCAGAACTACCTACTGAAATCCTCCACAGCTTTTTTTTCCTAGCAGAGTCTATGCTGATGACAATGGCTTCTCCAGGTGCCACCAGGAGCCTAATTTATCCAGCAGTACCTTGGTTGTCACCACTGGCCAGGTGGCCTAAGGAAGTAAGGTTCTAATTTTAGTCTGAGACAGAAAAGCAGCTACGAAAATACACCCATTTTCACTTGTCACCCAAATGGTCTCTGTAGAATCCTAATTTTCATATCAAAAGCCCCTTTTCAGAGAAGAACTGCACTGAGGAGAATCACACCGTGTTTTCCAGTCACGGAGGCTGGAGGATACTCACTTGGGAGTATGTTCACAAAACATTTAGCTGCATTTTTATGGTTTTGACTCCAATCCTGAGATTTTCAGAAACATTTCTCCATAACCCCTTATGAGCTTGAGTGCCAAGGTCACATCCACCTCCTGCCTGACCCAGGACCAGTGGCAGAGCAAAGAGGGAGAACATGGATCTTACGGAAACGATGAAAGTAAAACGATGAACTTCCCATAGACCAGGTTATTTTCAGAAACATACAGACATTCATTTTTTATGGGCATTAGAGCTTCATCACAGGTCCCTGCAAAGCCCTGAGAGCATCCTCTGCTGCGTGGGGTCTGAGGATGATTCTAGAGATCCCCTTCCAAGAAGTTCCAGATGTCCCCATTGTCGGACAGCTGCTCCAGAGCATCGGTTTCATCCATAGAGTTGCCCCCCCCACCCAAGGCAGGTCAGACACATTGGAGCAAAGACAACTTTGCTTCTTTTAAACTGAATTCGGTTTCATCACCCTTCTCCAGACTTGTAGTGTCAAAATAATTTTCTCCCCTTTTCTAATTTCTTTGCCGTGTTTGCACTGAAAGACCGAGAGCACTGAGAAAAAAGCAGCTGGGTTTTATTTGAGCCTTTTATTCAGAGTAAGTTTTTCGACACAAAACAAACAAAAAAAGGTCTGCTTGAGTCTTGCTCTGTGTATTATGTACAACAACTCCCCCTCCTTCTCCCTCTGGACATTAAATGCTTTGAGGCAAAGGCTGGTTTGTTCTCCGTGTTGGGGCAGCACGTGGCGTATCTAAAACTTACAATTTAAAAAATACAAATCCCAGGCACCTGAGGCAAGCAAACTGCAATCCATGCCCACATGAGCGAGGGCAACTGGCAACTCCATAGTAAAACCAGCCAGGATGATTGGAAATTGGCCAGATGGCAGCTAGTGCAAGCTAAAAGGATTAATTATTTGGGGATCATGCCTGGAGAGCAGGCGTGATGAATGCAACGTATAATTCCTCGTCACGACTGTATGTCAGCACTGGGAAATAAGGAACAGCCTGTACCCTGGGATACAGTCACAGTCATCTTTGCTCTCTCCAAGGGGTTTTTTTTATAAGACCCAGAAGATGAACAGGGTCTCACTTTTTAGCCTGAAACTGGACGTATGAATGGCTACGGTCTATCAGCCTTTGCTTTCCTGCAATTACATCAATGTCAAACATCCTTATTTATTTTATCTATTTCGCAACTGCAGTGTTAATTAACTATTTTATTGGGTCTGTGTAATTAACCATGCCATGACTCAAATTTCTACAAGGCTGCTCTGGTTTTTCCCCCCTTTCAGCTTAGCACCTAAGACCCTGTAGCCGCCTTTTCTGAGCGGGCATTTCACAAGATAGGCCCTACTGCTGCTGGCCAAAGAAAACTGCCAGCCAACCTCTGAGAGTTCCTAAAATTGTCCAGCCTAATTAAGCACAGTTTGTGTAAGTGGAAAAATCCACTGAGGAGTTTGCTGCCAAATGTGCCCCGCAGGGCTCATCTGGGGTTACCTCTCTGCTGCGGCTCAGCAGCGGGGGCTCGGTCGCCCTCTCCCACCTCCGGCCCGCACGCGGCTGCGGCAGGAGCTGGGAGGGCTGCGATCCTCCCGACGTGCCAAGTGGGGAAATTCCTCTGCACGCAGCAAAAAACACCTCCCTGGCTTTTAATCTAACATATCCTCCTCGGTGCGGAGACAAAGGCAGAGCTCCGCCACGGCCTGTTCCTCCCGCCGGGCAGCGCGGCCCTGGCTGCGCTCCCGTCCGAGCGGCACCGGCGACAGCCTGTTTTTGACAGCTCTGCATAAGCACAGTTATTTCTAGCACAGTTTCCCTGAGCTGTGCCAACAGACTTCTTTTTTTTTTTCTTTTTTTTTTTTTTTTTAACAAATATATTTTCAGACCCCATCTAGCCCAAGAGTGCTATATTCTCCACCTAGACACGGGTGTAGTGTTACAGGCCCTGCATGAGGCTGTGGGGAGGAGGAAGGATGACCTGAGTTGTCGTAAAGCACTTTTACCATAATCTCTGGGGCTTTACCCTCTGACCTGGGCTTAACCACACATGGTGAGAACACAGACAGGGCTCCAGCCACTTTGGCCCTGCTGCCTGCACCTCTCCTCGTGCAAAGCACCGCTTTGCTCCTCAGGTTCTGGCGTGATGGGAGCACAAGCTGTGTCTGAGGGAGATGTTTGCTGAGCAGGGCTATGCGCAAATGCTTGTCGAGCCTGTCCCCCTTTCATCAAACTGCCACAGCTCACAGCAGTGCCCTGGCAGGGCTGGAATGAACTGAAAGGAAGGAAATGAAGCTCTTTGACCAGCTGACTGTGCTCACCTTTCCCTATTGCCATCCCTGTCCCAAACTCCTTGACTGCCACAGGTCTGGGCTAGAGGGCTGCTGCTGTGCTTGTGGGCTCAGTAAGGACATCCCCTACCCTCACACAACCACCCCTTGGTGGAATAAAACATGCTTCTTCAGTAAAGCCACCTCCTTTTGGATGGACTTCGATGATCCTCATGGGTCCCTTCCAACTCAGGATGTTCTATCATCTCACAATTTTTTTAGATCCTTTTTTTGGTGACAAAGGACACATCAATGGATCTCTGTCATTACATCAGTTGCAAGAATTCTGCAGAAAAACCCGGATCTAGCTTCGGCTGCTGGATTGAAGGAGTTTCTGACTGGTTTTTTTTGAGATCTGAGTGTGGGAGAAAGGAGCCCAGATTTCCAGGATGCTTTTGCATTGTAGGGAGCTTCCCCCACAGAGCCCTCCCCTCAGCCCTTCCAGACCCCTCTCTATTTACTTAGGTGTGACTTCTTTAGCTCTAATCTGCTACTTTGCTCTTGTGAAGCTGGAGCTAACACACAAATAAGGCAAACAAAACAGAGAGAGTCCTCTAATGCCTCTCTGCACTGTTACTCCTCAGAGCCAAACTAGATTTTAGAAGCTTGTCTGTGCCCATTGCTGTTTTCTCACCTGAAACCATAATCTTCTCTTTGTGCTTTTGTGCTTTCCGTCACTTCCATAGCAACCAGTTGTGATGGCTCCGAGGATTATCGCTTCAGGAAGGAAATAAGCAGTGATGGAAGAAAGAAAGGACCTGGGGTTTTGCCCTGATCCTGCTTTTATGATGAGTGCAGATAAAATAGTGTTCTTAGCTGATCTCCAGACAGGCCACGAGCTGAAAGGGTAGCCACAAAGTTGGGTTTGTTTCCGCCTTTTCTGTGAGTCATTGTGTTCGGGGCTTCTGGCTGAGCCAAAACAATATGAGAAACGCGTTCACCAAGAGCCTGCTCACCTTGCTTGGCTGACCTGTCCAGCTCAATCAGCTCATGCAATCAAACTGACTTTCCTCAGAAAGGATCACTAGTCTGGCTCTAATATAGCACAAAATATTTGTGCAAATTCCTCAGTAATAAAAACATTCTGAGGAAAGGACCTGGATAATACACGCTCAGTGGTCACACGGTGAAGGCTGGGAAAACAAACAGAAAAGTTTCCTGAGCTTTTGGCTGGGCCAAACTGATAGAAGAGTCCTTTAGGTAAGAGTATTAACTCAGGAGAGAGACTTTTAGAGATCATGAGGAACATCTTATTTCTCTCCAGTGCCTCAGTCAGATCAAGCAACTCATATATCTGGAGTCGTAAGAAACAACACTGAGGATGCTGCAGGGAAAAAGGTGTGAGCCCATCAGGCAAAATCTGCCAGGAGGGTACAGAGCAGTGCAACTCCCCCAAAGTACTGCAGGAGGACCAGGGGCAGCTGAAAACAGGGTCAATGATGTGAGCTGTCAGTCCTGGGGAAACAATCCTAGGGAGAGAGAAAAACCTTTCCCTTGAGGAGAAGGATGGGAAAGGGGGGAGAGCTGTGGAAATCTCTGAGTCACCAGTGAACTGAATTATTCTCTGGGCTGGTAAGGGTAATGCTACCAGGATCCAGAGTCAAACAGGGACAAAACCTCCTGTTTCTCGACTGCCGTCCCTTTGCCGCAGACGTGGCTCGGCAGGGTCTGCCACACCTGGGTCTCCACAGTCATTTGTGTCCCCCCTTGCAATGCCAGGCATCAACACCCACCAGCAGACCAGCACAGAGGGTTCTTTGTGCTGCCCTGGCTGTCCTGAGGGGCCCCTGTAATTTGTATCATTGTTTTCCCAGAAGTGACGGTGTGTTCTGGAGAAATGCGCGTTATTTGAGGTGCTCAACGCGGTGATTTTTTTGTCATCGCAGGTGCAGTGACAAACAAAATGGAAAACAAGCTCATTCCTTCGACAGGGTACTGTTACTGCTAAGCCTGACTAATCACCCCCTGACGGCAGCAGGAATCTGCTGGGGAAGGAGCTCCAAGGTGGGAATGGCAGAGCCCAGGTCCTCTCCTCAGGAAGCCCTCAGGGAGCCGTGCTCTGCCCGCTCCAGGGGGAGCGTGCCAAGCTCTCCAAGCCTGCTGCCGGCTCCCAAAGAAGCCAGCTCCTGCACAAGCCTGTGTATCTCATCCCATTAACAAATGCTCTCTGAAGGGCATAAAACAGCTGCACACTGGATCTGTGTTCTGGTTCAGGGCTGTGGAGGAGGCTTGATTTTTTGGTTTTTTTTGTCTTTTCTTGGATAGAGGTGGTTTGTTGTGAGGATTTCCTTCTGGAGCTGTCCCCGGCAATGTCATGCCCAGGAAGGGCAGCAAGGCTGTCTCCCTCTCCCCCAGCAGCCTGCTTTCCTGGAGAAAGGCCCCCTCTGTCTGGTGTGGAGCACCTGTGCCCTGCTGCATTCCCTGGGAGCCCTGAGGAGCAGGGGGACGTGCTGGCAGCTGGCTCTGGGCTACCCAGGAAGCCCCACCCCACTGTTCTGCCGTGCCCACCCATGAGCCAAGTCCGTGGGAGGGAGTCACAGGTACACTGCACTACCATAGCCATGTGCTGGCAGCCCCAGGCAAAGTGGCTGGAAGGAAAAGACTATTTTGGTGGGGAGGGAGAGGAGTGGAGAGCGGTGGGTTGACGCCTGCAGCACCACTCACAATTCCATTACGACTGCTGGGATTGGCAGGAAAGTTCCAGCTCCGCTGCGTTCAGCAGAGGTCACGAGGTGCCACCATCCCAGTGGGTGTCCGTGGGTTTGGGGCAGAGCTGCTGAGTCGGGTCCAGCCACTCGTGCGGCTCTGGACAGGCAGCGTCACACCTTCCCCGTTTCCCAAAATGCTGCCACACCAAGCTGACAGCACCAGACTGGGGAAGGTGAGGTGAAGGTTTGTGCAGGTGACCTTGACAAGCTGGAGAGAAATCCATTTGCATGTGTACTTTAGGAAATCTCTCCAAGGAGCCTAACGAAAGCTCTAATCACAAACCACCTTCGAGCGTGCAGTAATGACAAAGGGGAGCTCAGAACCACGAGCAGGGTAACGCACTGAACTAATACATATTCACCACCTTTCACGTGGAGGCTGCATCAATCAGATCCGCTTCATTCTTCACAGTCTGATCCAAGACAGGTCATGCATAATCTTTTTTTTTCTTTTCGTTCAGGTCTGTGCTGGAGAACGGTGGTTCCAGTTCTGTTTGCCAGGCTGTGCTGCGAAGATTGCTGAGCTGATGACTTTGGTGTGATGTGTTAGAAAGGATCCATTTCTATGTGCACAGGTACATAGAAAACGACTTTTTTTCTTGTTGAAAACTTCTGGGGCAAAACTAGGCTAGGATATATTTAGCAAAAAGCCCCAAGGGGACATTTTTCAGAATGTTGCTCTTAAACCTCTACACATCAGGGACAGGACTGTCCTCTACATGGAGGTCTTTTCCACCACTTTGACAATGTAAAATGTCCTCCAGGGAACAAGCAGCATTTTGTTTCCTTTTTGCTAAACCTTTTTCTTTTCTTAGATGAAAAGGAAAGAAAGACAAGGTGAGAAAATAATATTGAAAAAAAAAAGAGAGACAACAAGAATTTAGTAGGATTTGTAGGGAGGACAACATGCAAACCCAGGACTGCAGGATCACATAAAAGTGAGGCTGGAATAGAGGTAGTTAGGTCACATGGTCCCATAAAGCAGGACCAGATGGACAGAAACCTGCTTTATTGCAGGTCAGAACAGCCCAAATCTGTGCTGAAAACTCCCTCAAGCCCTCCCTCCCCATAAAAGCTTGCTTTTTCCATTCACCTTTCCCTGTTCCTTTGGCTACAAGATGGCAGAGACCTACAGAGCACAGGTGGAGGAACACAGAAAGCTTGTGGTGCATGCAGACAAAAGGAACAAAAGAAAACACAGAGAAAAGGCTGGTGATGTATGAAGCCAATAACTAAAGCCTTTCACACAAGCTTCTTCCTTAATTACTGTATTTAGCGCCGCTGGCGTAATCAAGGACGCGGAGCTGTGACTGTTCAGTCACTCGTGACAGACCCAGTGCAGTGTAACCTCATCCCCTCTCCCCACTGCCTTCCCTGAAGCCTTCCCGGGAGCATCCTTCGTTCTCCAACCCTGCAGCCTAGAAAACAAGTCAAGGGTGGATACTGAGCTGTACCAGGATGCTCTCTATGCTGAAATGACTACTGTCAACATGCCACGTTCTATCAAACACCTACAAGCCACAAAAAACCCCCAAAGCTAAAACCGACCTGGCAGCATCGACTCTGGCTATCTTTCCATGCTACAGTTCCTTGAGAAGCAGATTTCACTTAAAAGGTGCCCTCCTGCTCTCCTCTCTACCCTACATGCAGCTCCCTCCACCCAGCTGTGACCATCTCTGTGCTTGTCTCTGTGCTTTAAGCTAGCTCTGAAAAATTACCTGGTTTAAAAAAACAAGCAAACAAACAAAATCTGTATTTTGGGGTTTTTTTGGTGAGGGTTTTAGTAAGCTAAGACAATTTAGAGCTCTTTTTTCCTCTATGCTCACCAAAAGCATTGGGCTGGTGCCCCAGAGGGCTCTGGGAATTCCCTTTGGAAACAGGAGCGGTGGTGAACAGAGAGGGCATGGACTGAGCAAGAGGGCTCAGAGTGTGAATTCCCATTCTGTCACTTAGCAAAGTTAAACCTCTACACATGAGGGACATGGCTGTCCTCTACATGAAGGCCTTTTCCACCACCTTGACAACGTAAAATGTCCTCCAGGGAACAAAGTAACATTCCCATTGCCTTTACATTAAGTGCCTTGGCTGCAGGGGGATCTCATCCTGCAGAAACAAGGATCAGATAGTAGCTCTTGTTCTAACATGAAGTACTTGGACTGTGGAATAACTCCAAGCTCATGTTGTTTGGGAAACCCCATTATTATTATTACATTCCTTTTTAATTTCCTGACTTCCTCTTCCAGCCTGAACTTTGCATCCTTTTCTCCCTTTCCCATCACTTAGTTGTAACTAATGAAAGGGAGAGGAGGGAAATGTTAAACATAATTTCAATAGAGCATCAAAATTCCTTACCCACGGTTGTTATTTTCCGACTTCCACTCAAATTTAACAGTCTCACTCTGAAATATCATTGCAGACACACCATGTACATGCCAAGGCTTAAGGGGTTCGTTCAGAATGAAAATAAGGTGGGGAAAACAGCATCTGTGCAGGTACTGGCTCCATTCTGCCCCCTCCAAAGTCCATAGGCACCTTACCACCCATCCCAGTTGAAGCTGGAGCACTCCCGGGAGAGGAGTGTGAGATGATAAACGCCAGGGAGAACAGGGCTGGCAGGGCCATCAAAAATAGGATAACGGGAATTAGCTGAATAAGTAAGACATAAATGTCCTCTTCCTACAGCCCTGTTCCTCATCAGTGCTCTGCAGAGAGAGTAAGTAACTAAATTAGGCAGAAGCGGCTTTAGGAGGAATATGACAGGAAGCGAAATCCTGACAGCGAGGTCTGTTAGGCTCCCAAATGTCCCTCGAGGGAAGCAGCGGACGCTTGAGTCATTTGAACAATGGACTGGACCAAGTGCTGGAAAATGGGCAGGAGGGAATAGATCTGCATTAGCACAGGGACGTCTCAGATGACCTCATAGGTTGTTTCCACCCATAAATCTGGGATTCTGTGACAAGACCTGAGCCAGAAGAGGGCTGGGGCAGCATCACTGGTGGATACACCCATATCATGTACGTGGGAGCTTTGGGTGACCACGCTGACCTATGTGCTACATGAATGACAACTCATATTCTTGGAGCATTTTAGTGTGGAAACTGCTTTCCATCACCCCTGGATTCGGGATCTGACTGGTGTGTGCACCTCACCACCCAGCCCAAGTCCTATTTACGGGGTGAGGGAAGAAACCCGGGACATCTGTGTCACTTAGTTTTCCTTCATAGCTAAAATACTTCACCTAGACCAGGCTCAGGGGCTTCCGGGGCCTTCCAGATTCCCTTTTTTCTTCTTCCTGTGTTTGACTTTTGGGGACCTCCATCTGGGAATTTTTGTGGGAAGGAAGGGCCCACAAGTCTATTGATCTTAAGCCAGGATCAACAAAATGTAGGCCTTTCTCCCGGCACCACAAATTTAAAAAATCACAGTACAGAAGTAAAGAAACAAGCAACAAAGATTAAATGGTTCAAGAAACAGGGATCATCTTGGTTTATAATAATGCACACAATCCACCTGCTAGATTTTAATACTCTTAGTATCAACTTCATCCCTTCAAGGATTTCAATTCTCGAAGAAACCTTCCTCTTCTCGCATGAGTAAAATACCAGCATGAGGAAGCAGGGACCTGTTTCCCAGAATGTGGGAGAGTGAGCATGAGACATTCTCTTCCTTATTGCCTGAAAAATGAAGCTCTCATTCATAGCCATGCATGTACATGCCTGCACACCACTTCTGGTGGCTCAGCCAAGAGTCAGGCTTCAAACCCACCAACAACTTCTCTAAGCTCCCATTCCCACTCTCCTTCAGCTCTCCAAGGGAAAGGGATGGAGTGCTCCACTTCAAGCCTTTCTGTGCTCTGTGCCACCACAGTTCAGCACCACTCCTACCCCCCATCCATCTGAAAGCATCAGGAACCCCTGGGTACCAACAGCAGCCCATCACACTCCAGCAAAGGGCATCCATCCATCCTGCCTGTGGTTCCCCTTCCCATCACTCACCCCAGGAAAAGTTTCCCTCATTGTTAGTGAGTCTTGCAAAGCCTTATTAGCCCCTCAATACCTGGCAGGACTGACAATAAGCAATAATCAATGAGCCATTTAGGCAAAGAAAGAGCTCCTGAGAGTGTCATTATTAATTCTGGGAATATAATTTTGTGTGGTAGCAAGAAATGGCACTGATTCAGGCTCTGGACACAACCCAGGGAGTTCAAAGCACTCCAAGTACCTGTGTATTTGGGCACACAGGCCTGGATGTACACGGGCATTCCTACTCCTGGTGATGCCTATCAGCCAGGGGAAAGGAGGTGAGTTAGTCTGTGCTGCTCTGGTTGGACTGGGCACGTCTACAGCCAGAATCACACCTGATCCCTCACCTTGCCCTGCCAGACACCAGCTCTGAGCAGCATCCTGCAGTGGCAGCCGTCCTATTCCCCTGCCACAGCCCCCTCCTGACACCAGGACACAAACACCCCTTCGCTTGGGCATCAATAACTCAGCCCTTCCCTTCACTGGGCCTGAGGGAACAGCAAAGTTTCCTGCAAGTGTTTAAAAAACAGAGGTGGACATTTAGCAAGTCCAGGAGCCCTTTGGGATTGCACCCCTCACCTGCCTGGGTTAACCCACTCCAAAATTCCCACCTGTCTGCAATTTTAAGAGCTCAGATCCTTTCAGAAGGCAGTCCCTTCCAGACCAGGCATCTGCTTGGCCCCAGGGGTGAGATGTAGGAAGATGAGTTTGGGGAGCTCTCCCTGGCTCCTGCTCCAGCACAGCCCCTGCTGCTGGCACATGAGGATGTCGGGAGGAACACAGCTCATCTCTGCAAAGCAAAGGAAGGCTCCTCTTTGACACTGCAGCCAAGTCCTGTTTCAATGATGCAACTGGGTTTGAGCAGGCAAGGGAGTGACTGGGACGGTCTGGGCACGCAAGGTCTTCTGCAGAGTGCAATTAGGAGCTGCTGTGATTTCCTCATCAGCTTTGGTAAGGGCTGGTGTGACAGGGGAAAAAACTGGTAACACTGGAAGCTTTTATCCTTTTAGTGAGATTTCATTCCTCCAGCAAACAACATGCACCTGAAAGTATGATCTCAGCGATCACAAACTCAGGTGAAAGCGAGCTCAGTGCTCAGGCAAGGCTTGATGGAGGCATTAGAAGCCATGTGCTGGCTCATCAGCCTTGCTGCAATCAGCTCCAAAGCAGCCTAAGTCCTGGACAAATGTGCTGGACACCAGGATGAAACCAAATACTAGCACACAGCTTGCAAGAAAACCCCCAGCCTGTGGTTTGCCCATGTGCCTGTGACATGCAGAGCAGGCATCCGTGGCAGCTGGAATCCGGCAGCCAGCTAAACCAGTGGGAGAGGTGCTGCTGGGGTGCCTGGCTCTTGCTCTGCTGCGTGGAGAATCGAGGTGTAAGGGCACATCCTGCCCTGAGGAACTGGTTCATCCTGCTGGCTCGAGGGCTGAGTGCAGCCAGTGACTTGATTTCATTTACAGTGTTAAGCCAGTAATTGAATCCAATTAGTGGGGTCCTGCATGCAGAGAAGTGGATCCACCTGGAGACCGGGAGGGTGGTTAGGAGCTTGTGAAACAGCATCTGTGCTGAAGAACAACCAGGCATTGCTGCACCCCACAACCCCTGTGTCTGCTACCTGGAGGTGGGAGAAAGTGGATTTCACAGTGTGTGACCAAGGTGGGCCTCTGGGCAGCAATGTGACTCGCTTCCTTTTGAGGACAAACAATTTCCCCTCATTCCCACAGGTCCAGCAGCATGGACAAACTTGTAGCCTGGTTGCACCAACACCTCCATCACAGGACCCCCCTGCTGCTGCCTGGGGCATCCCAGCATCTCCCACCTCTTGTGCCACTGATGGCAGGTGGCTGGGGATAGAAGAGACACTGGCACTGCATGCACCAAAGCTGCCCAGAGAGCCTCTTTCCACAAACAAGAGGCACGAGGGAGGAACCAGGGTCCCTGTTTCCCTCCTGCAGCTCTGATGTTCATCTTCCCAGGCTGAAACACATGAAGAGCACCTTCCCTCTCTTCTCTGCAGAGCACACCTCCCGCCACACGTCGGGACCTCCTTCCCAACAGCAGCCAGCGTGCAGGGTGGGCTGAGTGGCCTGAAGTCATTTGTCCTGTCAGACCTCCTGTTCCTCTCTGCTCCTCGCCCCTCCTGTGGGAACATGACCCACGGGGCCACATCCTCTGGATGCCTGCGACTCATCCTGTCTGACTTTGGAGATTTGCAACAGAGATCTGAGTAATTAAGAGCCAAGCTACATTTCTGTGTCAGAATCATTATGAAGACATCACTGTAGCCTTTTAAAACCATCTTACCTCAACTAATCCACAGGGAAGCCTTTCCTCCCTCTGGGACAGAGGGACACCCTTTCACTCCCAAAATTCAAAGTGCACAGAGAGTGCACTCTGCACCTCCCTAGCCCAAATTTAAGACAAATACCCTGGTTTTTCTCAGACAAACCAGTAAAGGGAAAGCAGCAATGGTCATATAAAGAACTGTCTGATCTGTCCAGCATCGCAGTCAGTTTGGTGGCTCTGTGTCCTCGTTCTCGTTGTGCTCATGAGCAGAGAGCAAAATGTTCATGGAAAATGGATTTCAGAGACGTGTGCATAACTGTTCCTGGAAATCTAATTTTACATGTTCAATAAAATCATCGGCTACCATACAAGAGTTGAACAGGAAAAACCCATGAAGACACTTAGCTGACCACTGCTCAATTACCTTCACTGGGTCCAAAGAGCAGAAAGTGTGAACGTATCCCAGCAAATGTAGCAGTAATATTGTTAGGCAACCAGGAAAAAGCAGCTGAAATCAAATGATTAATGACTTCTCTTCTTCTTCTTTTTTTCTGTTTTCTTTTGTTTTTTTTTTTTTTTAATGTGATATGAACAGGCAGGTTTAAAGCTCAGTTTTTGCAAGATGTTTCTTGCAGGAGCAGATCTGTTTGGAAATCCAGCAGATGCCTGGAGATAATGGCTGTGAGAAGCCCTAAATACCCATCTAGCTATCAAGTGTGTAGAGAAGCTCACCAAACGATAACATCACGCTACCTTACCAGGAAATGGGGAAGAAATGATCAGCAAGATTAGGCAAAAAAAAAGGTACTTAGCTAGAATTTCTGAAATCCCTTCCAGCCCTTGACTAAGATATTTTTCTTGTCACAGAATAAACCAAGGACTGTTACAAAAACACAGTTGCCCAGGGTAGCGGAAAGGGATGTAAGGCAGAAGAACTAAAAAAGCACCCCAGCATGATACAGGAAAAGCTCCATCAAAAATAATGAATCTAAATTCACTGCCTCAGTGGCTGAAGAAACAAAGGATGAGATTGTCTGGCTCTGGACATCGGAGCCTTAATGTGCTGCTAATAATGTTTGTATCATAAAGCAGCGTCGCTGCATTAGCTTTGATTTAGCAACGCCAGTTTACATCAGCTGAGGAAGCCATCTGTAAATTCAGCTCCTCAAATGTAAATACAGTGAAGGAAGAAAGGCTTGGTCATCCCTGGAGGACATAAAAAGGGGGATGCTGGGCTGACCTGGGCACTCCCCGGTGCCCACCCTGCTGTTGTGGCTTTGTCACCTGTCTGAGGTGCAAAAGGGACGTGTGGTCTGCGTGGCTCAGCCTCTGGCTGTGCAGACCCATCCATCCAGTCCTGGCAGTTCTGCTCCACTTCATTCCAGCTGTGCCCCAGTCCAGCTGTGCCTCACTCCAGCTGCACGAGGAACGAGCCTCAGAAACTCTCCAAACCTCCAAGTGTCAGTAGGAGA
Organism: Mohoua ochrocephala; assembly: GCA_013398855.1. NCBI lineage: Eukaryota > Metazoa > Chordata > Aves > Passeriformes > Acanthizidae > Mohoua > Mohoua ochrocephala. Next base: position 74,992 of record VZTA01024607.1, read on the forward strand.
GATTTTAGGATAAAACTATAAAAGTGATATTAACGGATTGCTGGGGCCAGACGGTTTCACTCAAGAGCTCTGAGGGAGCTCAGACTTGAAATTGCTGACCTATTCAGTACAATACCACAGCAGCTGTTGAAATGGCGAGGCACCATAGGAATGGAAGGTGGCAAATGTTACATTCATTCTTAAAAAGGGCCTTTAGAGGTCATCCAGAAACCTGTGGGCTGGGAAGCCGGGCAAGGCGAATTGACAGAAAGCGCAACAAAAAGCAGAATAGCTAAAAGTGGGATAGAATGGGAAAGAGCAAAGTTTGTTGAGTGAGAGCTCAGGCATTGCAAATCCATTCGTGTCAAGACCTGGGCAATTTGACGTGTTCATAAAAGATCCAGCTGCAACCAGGTGGAGAGTAATCTCAGAAAACTGAGTGGCAGGTTGATGAAATCACCTGTGAAACTCGCCAGCAGCAGCAAATAAAAAGTGAGGACTGTGAGAAACACCAACCCGAGCCACACCAAGACCATCAGGGGCACTAAATTAACGTCAGGCAGGAAGGAAACCTCAGTCAGTGAGTTTGCTGAAAACTCCAGCTCACTGCTCAACGGGTGTCAACAATGCAAAAAAAAGAGCTTTAGGAATGACTACAGAGTTAAAAGAGAATGAGAATGTCTCCTCCTGGGGTACCCTGCCTCAAACACAGGGTGTCCACCAAGGAGGATGTAGAAGAATCCATGAAGACACAGAAGAGATGACATGGAAACTACAGCAGAGTCCTTCTTCTTGGCCACCTCATCTGAGAAAGGATGTGAGAGAGATCTTGACAGCTCAACATGGAAGAGTGACCAGGAGACCATTATTTGTGTCAGCTGCCACAAGGGAAAGGCAGCACAACCCAATCTATTGGGCTGGAGGTCTAATGCGAAGAAAAGGAAGTACTTCTTTCACACAATGTAAAATTGAATTATGGCACTTGTCACAGGATGCTGTGAGGACCAGAATTATAAAAGAATTCCAGAAGGGGTTAGCCAAATTCTTGGAGGCTCGATCCATCTGCAGCTGTTAAACACAATGACCCAAATGCCAGTCAAAAATTCCCTTAACCACAGTCTGCTCTCTACTGAGCTGGTAATATCACAGAGGAATTGTGCTATGCTTGCCCTGTCCTTACACCCTTTACCTCAGAGTCTGCTGCTGGAATGAGCTGCCCAATTAGCTGGACCTTTGCTCTGAGCCACTATCGCTGCATAAGACACATTACACATGACATGAGATGTTTATTAAGAAATTGGAATTTATTGCAGGTGATGGTCAAGTTTGCTCACCTCACATGAAAGTTTTGTCTCTGGCAGGCGCTAATATCTGATGCCTTGGGAGAAAGGCGTTTCTGTCCTAAAAATCTATCATGCCCCTGACAGCCTGTACCAAAGACCAGCTCCTTCCTGATCTCCCACAGCTGCTCCGCTAAATCCATAAACCATGACAGTGGATTACCTTTATCATTGATTTAACTGTCACCACTAAAAGTAGTTAGCAGTCATGAAATAAGCCAGCAAGCGCATTTGAAGCAATGTCCTCCCGAGGCACATATTTCCTTTTATCGGTCTTAAATTAATTCTCCCTCATTGCGTGACGTGTGCCTTATTCTCACTTTGCAGGATGAGTAAAAAGGAAGCACCGATCACTTTCCATCTCCTGCACCATCATTTCGTTCGCTCAACTGCTCTCCCTTCTGCCGCTTCCCCCTTCCAGCTGACACAGGCCGGGATTACACAACCACGGCTTTTGCCACGAGGGATTCCTCTCCTCGCCGAGCTGCGGCTGCTGTGCTGGGCACGGTGAAGGAGAAGGTCGTGGGGATGAGTTACGGATCACCTGCAGGAGGAGAGTGGCGGGTGAGGATCCCTCACCGCCGCGGCTGGACCACCCTGGCACCAGAGTGCTCGGCTGGGTGTCTGTGCTCAGACTGCTCGGTGCAAAAACAGCCTGTGTTTTTCACTGCTACCAGTCTGGCATCTCCTGCCAGCTCTAGGCATTTCCTTTCTGAAGAAAAAAAACAACCAAGGTTTGATCATTCACTTCTGGGGTTGCGCTAAACTTGCCAGCATCTGTTCCATCTGAACGGCGGGGGAAAAACACCAGTCCTGGACCGGGAGAGAAAGGGAAGATACCAAGTTGTAATGTGAGAAATGAAGGCAAGAAAAACAGCATCTTGAGAGATGTTAAAGACAAAAACAAACGCTGTGAACAGGAGCAGAGACAGATTTCAGAGGAAAGGAAGGAAGACAGTGACTAAAGCAGCAAGAGTGAAAACAGTGTACGCATGGAAACTGAGTCCAGGCTCCCAGGGTTTCTTTGTACTTGTTTTTCCTACCATTTCACAGAAGTCATGATGCTGGCGGGATCCCTCTATACCCAAGGGTCAGTGATGTCAATGAAAGTTGGTGGAGCTGCACTGATTTGTATCCATTAAGAAGCAACTTTCTCAAATTTCCCAGAATTACTGGAGTTTTAAATAATGCCCTGAGAACCCAGCTGACAACAACAGTTGGGATTATCCTTAAGACAGGTCATACTAAAACCTAATTAAAGACCATTTAGAATGCGTCCATTATTTTTTAAGAGTTGCAAAATTCCTGACTTTGGATGGTCACATTGAAAGCACAACCCTGGAAAAACATGTGCGTGACACTTTTCTACCAGTTCAGGAGTCACAGCAAATGCACAAAGAGCTCTACAAATTCCAGCTCAGCAAACAACTACTTTAGAAAGCAAAATAAGTAAATATTATCTCTGTTTCCCCCCAAGCTTCTGTTTAACTTTTTGGATTTACCTTTCTATCACTCTCCCTTTCCTCCCAAATGTGATAGGTAGATTTTAAAATAAAAACTTCAGAATTAAAAAAAAATAATAATTTTTGATCCATAATTTCTTTTTTAAAAGCATCATAGTTTGTTGTTTGGTTTGGGGGTTTTTTGGGGTGGTTTTTTTTTGTTTTGTTTTGTTTTTCTGAGTGTTTTTCAGGTCAAACTAAAGTTTGTCAATATTTAGGGGTCCCTTTGCAGGCTAAACCCCTCCTTGCTCTCATTGTGACTGCACAAGCTGAATACAAAGCCTTTTCAGTATTTTTTTTTTAACTCAAGTTATATTTTACAAGAGACAATCCACTCTCCTCCTTGAATCTCTCCCTCCCCCCTCCTCCCCTTTGCTCCCTTTCAGTGACTGCCTTAATCTGGCTGGGGCTGTCTCTGCTGAAGGTGACACGGAGGCAGTGCCCATCTGGTGACACTCAGCCACGCCGGGCCACCCTCACTGCCCAGACCTCTGGTACTGCTGCATTTTATAACCCGATTACCACCGACTTGGGTTAAATTCAGACAGATTGCCTACCAGCAAAAGGCTCGATATCCCATTATCAGATTTGTGAGCCCGCCATCCCTCTTCATTTAGGATGTAATAGAAAGTGTCAGTAATGTCCTACGGACTTTGGCTTGAAAATGAGTCTTGACCATGCAAGTCAGAAGTGCATTGGGTGAAGATGCTCCACAGAATCATGCGCAGGACAACAATTTTAAAACATTTTTTATTTAAATATTAAATAAAACACATCAACTAATCATTTTGGTGTACACCTCTCATTTTAACATAAGAAATAAAATGATTGTTCAGTCATGATAAAAAATAAACTATACATCTCAATTAAACCAATCACGTAGTGTCTTTAAATACCCTATTGCATTGCAGTCTGCAGAACAGCACTGTCAAGATATCTACAAAAAAAACCCCAGACTGTTAAAATGACCTCTTCTGCTCCAGCAATAATTCCAAAGAGGTTCTACAGCAATTGGAAAAGAAAAAAAAAAAATACTATGAAAGTAAAGTGCTTGTCATTGCTCAGGACAGGAAACAAAAGAATCTGTGGCCTTTAGATCCATGGCATTAAACAAAACACAAATTGAGGAGGAAGTTCTGTGGTTTAAGTACGTGTGCTACCCCTTACAAAAGTGAAGGCCAAGTTGCTGCTTTGTGACAAGCTGGCTTCTTTTCTTCTTGCCCTCCTCTCCAGCCATCTCCATGCAATCTCTTTTTTGGGTTGGGTTTTTTGGGGAGGTCGTTTGTTTTGTTTTTTTTTTTCTTTTAAACCCACACTACAAATGAGCATGAGACTTTGGTGTTTTCTCTGCTGCAAGGCACCACTCATTAACAGGAGTTCAACTCGAGCAATTTTCTGTCACTTTGAAGCTTCCAGACCCATGGAGCAGCAGTGGCAAGCTGGAGATGCACCAATACAGACACACAGATACAACACACAGATATAAAGAGGTCGTTTATGGAGAGCCACAGACAGAGCCACATGACATCTTCAACCCTTCCTACTCCCACCAATTAACCTGGTCAATCTTTGGCTTTTTTCTTTTTTTTTTTTTCTTAAAAAAAAAAACCCCAACTAAACAAACCAAACAAAAAAGAAAACCCAAAAAAAAAAAAACCCACCCCACTCCCCTGGTCTCTATATTATTTGCAAATGTGTAATACTGCAGGTTGCATGAAGCCAAGGTAACTTGAAGGCACCCTGTGTCACACTAGGGAGATGGGTCCCTTAAGCATGTAGACAGAACGCAGCTATGCTCTGACACTCGGATGGCAGCTCCCAGCCAAGCTGTCTCACTGTCTGCTCACCTGCTTCCAAAGTTTGCATGCACTCCCCGACTCATGTCTGTAGGAGCACAGCCTGTCCTCCCCTCTACACCTCAGCAGAACCTCTGTTGACACCAACAGAAGTCGTGGTCTGCCTCGGCAGGGGAGGCGGGGTTTATACCAGAAACACAACAGAAGCATATTACAAAATATAAAAAATAACTAGTGTTATATAGTTTTCTGCTTCCTATTTATATACATATACAGCATTAAAAACCATACGAAAAAACACCTATCTAATCCAAAATCTCGTTTTGCTAATATGCCAAAAAACAAACCAACCAAAAACAAACACCCAAAGATTGTGCTGTTTTACTCACTTTTAATACAGTTTTGTTCAGAAAAAGCTGTACTCCGTTAGAGTAGAATTCTGTTCTAGCCTATTCCTTTTGTCTTTGTCAGTATATAATTATAACCTCAATATTGCACATTTCCCCAAGAGTCAGTTCTGTTTGGACCCTGATAATGAAATGCATAAAAACATAATTAGCAGCGGAAATAACGATGTGCAGCACTAAGAAATACCCCTCGGGCAACTTTGTGGGCAACCTCCAGGAGGGCTTTTGAAAAAGAAAACCCTTCCCATTACCCCACAGGTGCTGCTGCTTCCCTCCTCAGTGCCTCGGCAAGAATACGAACAAACTTAAGAGTTTACAAAAAGATTCCTAAAGATTACCCAGACCAACAAAACACAGGCATGTGTGCACCTGTGTGCATGGACACACACACACACACCCCACTCCCAAACAAACATCCCTGCAAAAGACCAGGCATTATGCAATTTGGATCCTGATTATCAAGGGATACATTTTCCAATAGTTACTGCTTCTGTACTAATTAGAAGGGCATGCTAAGCTTTTCCAGCTGATGTATCAAGCAAGAAGTTCACAGCTTTCATTTAAAAAGTATGTGTATCTGGGAGGTGTGGAATGGGGATGTTGGTTCCTTTAAATAAAGTGAGTGTTAACAGGAGGGAAAAGGAAAAACAACAAATGGCAATGCTTCCATTTTTGTCTCCTATGAATGCATAATGCTGCATGCCACTGGTTTTCTGTTTATTTTCTTTAAAAGAGGTAATCATCTTCACAAACCCATAAATGAATATTGTGAAAAAGGGAGGCTCTGGTCCCTTCTTTGAAAAGCCTCTCCCTGCTGTGTCACCACTACTGACAGCTGCTAATCTTGCATAACAGCAGAGCTGTATTGGTCTGACTTGAGTACAGTACCGAAGAGTTCTTCCCCAACCACATCCCTCCCTGCCCCCACAAATGCCCCACCCATCTGCCCCATCATTATTTTTTTCCTTTAAAAAAAAAAAAAAAAAAAAAAAAAAAAAAAAAAAAAAAATTCAGTTTCTATTCGTATTTGTTCAGTGCAAGAATAGTAGAAGCAAAAAGACATACATATTGCTTGTTTCAGTCCTATAAAGTTGCCAGCTTTCTGAGCCAGACAGCCTCTTCACATACTTCAAAATTTATTGCTTCTGAGAGTCACTCATCCCCACGCCGCCAGCCAGCCGCGGAACAGTGCTGAAAGTTCCCCGCAACGAGAGCGGCCCGAAGCTCTCACTTGACCAGCACAAACTTCCCCAGCTGGCTGGAAGTCAGGTCCTCCATCTCGCAGTCCCCGTGCTGCAGAGCGACGGCGTCGTAGCTCGGGGACGGCGCGGAGAAGCTCTGCTGCTGGGAGAAGGTGGCGGCGAGCGGGGGGACGCTGCTGCTGATGTACAGGTGAGTGTCCAGCAGGTGAGCGGCCGACGACACCGGGGAGACGCTCACGCCGAAGAAATGAGGTTGGAGCAGTTGGCTGCTGCCGGCGAAGGCCAGCTCGAACGAGTTCTCTCTTTGCAGCTCTGACAGCAGGATGGAGTTGGAGGCTTTGCAGGTAGCCGGCCTGTCAGAGGAGGGGATGCCACTCACTGCAGATGTCTGGGAAGTCTGGGGACAAGCTGTTTGGAGTAGTTGGTGATGCTGGAACTGGAGCATTCTGGACAAAATCCAAGGGGGAAGAGGTTAATTTGGATTGCAGGGATAATTTCATGTTTTACTCCTTCCTTTCTTGCCCCTAACCTTGATCACAACTTTCCCCTTTGTCTCCTTCTCTCTATCGAACCTCTCCTTACCCAGCCAGTACAATCAAAGCAAGCTGCCCATGCCAGGCTTTTCCTCATTCTGTAGAGGGCAACTATCACAACCAAGTTTATCTGGTCACGATTTGGCCACCTAATAATAGATGTTCTAGAGACAACGTGTGCAGATAAACCGGAAGCTCAATTTTCCATCTTGCTTCTATGGGAATGAAGAGGTGCCACCACACATGACATTTGAGGCCACTGGAACCGTGCCTCCTTTGTGGGCTGTAACTTTTCCAAATTACAAGGTCTCGCTTCCTTGCCATGGGAAAATTACAGGAGGAGGCAGAGGAGGAAAGAAATCATTCCCAAAACTAACAAAGAAAAACACAGCTTGCAGTAGGGAGAAGCAATGTTTTCCCCCGCACTACCAAACTGCTTCTCAATTCAGCAACCTCCAAATATTTGGACATCGAGATTTTTGAGTGGAATTGCACGTCCTGCGTTACGTGTGCCAGGGCAGGAAGCCACAAAGGAAGCCAAGCAGTTTACCCACTGCCACACAGCAAAGATGGAGGACAGGAACCCCCCATGGCCAAACTCCCAACCTCTTTTGCTACTTTTACCCCTCCTGGCTTACCCCTAACCCAAAGTAAACCCAATGAAAAGACAGCAAAGCTCCTCCCTCACCTCTGCTGCTGCAACACCTCCTCCAGGAGGCTTCTCCCCTCTCTGCTGCTGCCGCTGCTGCTGTACATGCAGGTGTTGGGCTGCGTGTGCTGGAAGGGGCTCATGGCGCTCCTCGCTGCCCGAGAGGAGGAGGACTGACACACCTGCCGAGCAAAGCCTTTGATTTTATTCAAGCCGAGAAACCCCTTGGCTCGAGCGTTCTTCCGCAGCTGCTGCCTAAAAGCCTTCAAGCCTGTGGGACACGAGGAAAAGAAATGCACTTTAATCCTCCTGAGCGTTCGCCTGAGTACAGTACAGATCAGCCTTTCTGGGCACTGCCCATCTGGGTGTGAGAACTGGGCTACGAGAGGCTCCAGTTCACGTTCACCCTCTGCCTGGTGGTCAGAGCAGGATTTAGGGAAGGGAACGGGGACTGGGACAGCTGCACCCTTGTGCAGATGGACACGCACAGCAAAGGAAAAGCCGGAGAGAAATCATGACGTGGTGCACTCCATATTTTAGGAGGAAGGTGGAGCCTGCCATCCCACTCACGGCAGCAGAAATATCTCCATGGGCAGGCTGAATCAGTGTCTGAGAACCTTTCCTCCAGGCACCTTCCTCAGGGCATCCAACCCTCCCTCAGGGCCCAGGAACCCAGGAGGCAGAATACCCAGGTGTCCAGCCTCAGCAAGGCCACCAACAGGGGCAGCAAGTCTCCCTGCACCCTACCCTTTCCCAGTGGCCGTTGGGAGGGTGCAATTCCTCTGCAACGAAGCCAGAGAGACATTACCTTGAGTTAATGAGGTATCAGATGCTCGCCTTCCTTCTTGGAAGCTGACAGGCAGGAGGGAAGCACCTCCCATGCAGCCCTGGGCTTGTAACACGGGAGCGTCAGACTGGGAAGCGAGGAAAGGCGACGTCATCCTCGCTGTGGCCGGGCTGCCCGTCATTACTTGACCTGCCAAACAGCTGCTCAGGGCCACTGAGCTGTCATTTGAAGATGAAGTAAGGCAGCTGTCTGAACTAGTTCCCTCTGTGGGGCTGGCAGAGGAGGAAATGACTATACCTATGGAGGGGAAGGAAGGAGAGAAAGAACATTCCCAAGATGAGTACAGGAAGGAACAAACATGACATCAGAGCCTTCGGCCCACCTACACTGGCACTAATAAACAGCCTCGAGCTGGAGAGGTGTCCAGCAACTCGTGTTGTCCCAGGGCTTGACTCCAGCAAGGGGTCATCAACAAATAACCTCAGTTTGGGCTCCTGTCCAGCTGGCGGGGCTCCGCCAGCAATGCCAGCATCACCAGGCTGGGCTGGATCAGGCACGCAGCGCTTCTTTACCACAACCAGGATTATTGTTTTGTGAACAGTTGTGCTTATTGGGTTGGGTCACGGGGTCTGGGTATGTACCAAACATGATTGGTGAGGAGTTTTTTGTTAAATTCAGGCACTCTCTCCTTCCCCAGTACGACAGCAGAAGCAAGCAGACCAGGTTGGTGTCCTGCTTGTGAGCATGCTCCCCTCTGAAGAGATCTAGATGAGATACAACAAAACAACTTCTCTTCCCTAAGGGCCCTGCTTATCTGTAGGAAGGCAGAACTGAGGAGGGCAGAGTCCAGACCTCTTTTCTAGGCTTTCCTACCCCAGCCAAGGTAAGGTCAGCACATTCTCCCTCGGCATGTGGGCTCTATGGCACCCCTTCTCTGCTCTTTTCCTCTGCCTACGGACACCCTTCACCTCTCCCAGACTTACTTACATGGAGGGATGTGCTGATAGAAATGGGTGGTCACTTCAGCCAGGGTGTGCCTCCTGCTGGTGTTGCTGGGGATGCAGATGGGGTGGTCATATGCCTTAATTTCATCTTCCAGCTCCTTCTCTTGCCTCACTTCCTCACTGATGGTGGTCTCCAGCAGGCTGTTCGGGGAGATGGAGCGGTTCCGGAAGAGCCCGTTGAAGTTGGTGTCCACAGGGAAGAACACAGGCTGGAAAACATGCCAGATCACAGACTTTAGGGTCTTTTGCTTATTTCTGCACCGCCTCTTAATACTCTCCACAATTCTGTGGCGTGTCTTCAGTAGGAATATTACTTGAGAGGCTATGGTGACACCATGCCCAAATGCCAAACAAAACATAGGAGGGAGAGAACAACAGCCACAACCCTCATTGTTTTGGACTGGCAGAACAATGAAAAAAAGAAGCAGCGCGCAGTTTAGCTGGGAACACCAACCTGTAATGGGTTGCTTATGTCACAGTCCATTTCTGCCTGCAAGGATGGCTGAATCAGGCTCTGAGGTTGCTGGTAAAGCAGAGATGATCGCAGGGTTTCACTAGTGAGACTGTCCTGAGGCATCTGGAGAGAGAGCGATGCACAGAAGCCATCACACACACTGCAGTTCCACGTGACCTTTCAGATACTGGAGAGTCACAGGATTTCAGAGCCACCTTCCCTGCAAGCTTTCTCCTCATGCTTTCTATGAAAATGAACAAAGCTAATCCATCAATGCCAACACAAACACAGAACTCCTCCTCCCAAGTTAGGCAATTTAACTGGAAGTGCAATTTGCAAAGGCACCCAAACCACACTTTAAAGGGGGTGGGGGCGAAGAAAATAAAAAGGATGTCAGAAAAACACATTAAGTGACTCATGGAGTTCTTCTGAGGAGCCTACAGGATATGCAACAAAGAAGCACAACCAAGCCATGCCTGAGAGTGCAGACTTCCACGAGAAGTCTAATCCTGTGGCTCATTATTGACCTGCACTGGAGGCAGACTATTCTTTGGACCATGACCCGCGGTCACTTCCTAGGAAACAAGGCATTAATATTCACTCAGCCTCCTGCTGGAGAACAGCAGGCTGTGTCCTGTCGGAGGGCACCACTGTCAGAACCGGTGCTCAGAAGCCTGGCAGCTACACTGAAAGGAGAATCCAAAGGCCCCGGTGGCTCTGCTCACCTCAGCATTGGTGATCTCGGAGCTCCTGGGCCGCGGCTGCCGGCCGGCTGCCGGCCGAGTGGACACCTGGCTGCTCCGGTACTCCTTGAGGCGCTCCAGGAGCAGGTAATAAATCGCAGCAAAATGGTTGTAGCTGCTGTTTTGCAGAGACTGGAAGACATTGGAAGGACCTTTTGAGTCACAGGTAACTCAGGAAATAAGCAGCCAAAACTCATCACTTAAAGGCTCAGAGCAGCATCCTCAAAAAAAACCCAGCAAAGTCCAGAAGGGCAGTGAAGATTTTATGCTGTGACACCAGATCAAGGCCAGTCACTGAAGGACACGTGACTGCACCGCTGGCATTCTGGTAGCCACTGAAGATGCATCTAAAGGGCAAGAACTCACCTCTACAGTCCTCTGCCTGTCGATGCCGAGGGTTTGCATGATCCCAAGGACCTGCTCATTGTAGTCACCCAGGTTGGAGTTGTAGTTTTGCATGGAGAAGGACAGGGACTGCTGCTGCTGAAGGGAGGGGTCGGCCTGCATCCACTTGTGCTGCTTTATTTGGGAGATGGTTATCCGCTTGGTTGGGTCCACAACCAGCATCCGTCGGATTAGTGTTTCACAGTCTGGGTGACAAAGACAAACTCATGAGCAAGGGGTAGAAACAACAGCCCAGCCCCAGGTCACTGCTAAGAACACTTCCCAGCAAGTGTAAGATGCCTGGGAAAACAGCAACTAAAGGTTTGGGAGCAGCCGATGCCTGATCTGACTATCAAATATTCCAGATAGCACAAGAGATGTCCACACACATATCACAAAAACATCTCACTGCAAGCACCTTCGCTGCACTGAATATCAGGTGGCCTTGCACCTTGCACAAGAGCTGGATTTGAGAGGATGCAGGTTTAATGGCGTTGCATCTACGTAAAATAGGTCAGAATATAGTACAGGACCCCGTCACATACAACTTCCTGGTCCATATACACTGCTTATTTACTTAGAACCAGGAAATAAAGCTATTCATGGCTGTAACTGATAAACTTCAGACTTCAGCAGATAATCTCCACGTGACAACAGAGGCACGTTCACTTGGTTTTGAAACCAAATCAGAGAGAGGTGATAACACTCTTCTGTTTCATGTTTCTCATCGGACTGTTGGAGCTCTCAGGAAATACTAAGAACTCTGCTAAGTCCCACTATTTCTGCTCTCCTTGGCAGCACAGCCACACTGGAATACACCCTTTCTGCATAGCTAAAATACCTTAGGAGAACGACACCCATCTCAGCATTGCGGGCTAGCCTCATTAAAATCCCCTTTTCTCTCTTTTCTGAGCGATTATTTCTCCAGCTAGGGTGTCAAGTATTTTTGTAAATCCATAGGGACACTCTAAGAAAGGAAACTACAGCCTTTTAGATGCGCCATGCAGCAGATCCCAGAAAAGAAAACATGTTCTGCCCTACAGAAACTACTGGATACGGAAAGACAAAGTAATTGCCAGCTGCACGCTGCACAGCTACTCCTTTATAGCACCTGCTTTAACAGTAAGGATCTGAAAATAAAAAAGCACCTTCGGACATGAAGTACGGGATGCGGAACCGCCCCTCCAGCACTCTCTGCCTCAGGGTTGGTAAATTGGGTCCATCAAAAGGCAGAGAACCACAGACCAGGACGTACAGAACCACCCCAAGGCTCTGCCAAGAGAAAACAGCACGTGAGTGACTCCAGGAAAAGCAACGATTCTGAAGGCCCACAGGCCCTCACGAAGTGGGAAATGCAGTTTCTGAGGAAGAGCAAGCTCACCCATATATCGAGGTGAGGTCCTTCATATTCTTTGCCTTCGAAAACTTCTGGGGCTGCGTAGGGTGGGCTTCCACACCAAGTGGAGAGGGGCTCTCCCGACTTGTAGAAGTTTCCAAAGCCAAAGTCTGAAATAAAGGTGAAAATCTGGGGTGAGACAACAGCACTCGACCACTAATATTTCAGAAGAAGCAGAAAATGGAGAGAAAGGAACAGATGTGTTGCTTTGTTTTCTGCCCATTCATTTAAGCTATTCCCTTCTGTTCACAAAATCTGTTCTGAGAAATATCTGCAACTACTGTTTTATTTTCAGTTCCACAAACACAAATACATTTCCAGGATCATCCCAGGGAGACCCAACGTGACTACGTGTGCCTGACGTTCTTTATAAAGTGACCTCCTGTTTCCTGTTACCTGCTAATTTGATGTTCATGTTAGCATCTAGCAGGAGGTTCTCCGTTTTGAGATCCCTGTGCACGATGTGGTGGCTGTGACAATATTCCACCGCCGAGAGAATCTGCCAGAACTTCTTCCGCGCTTCGCTCTCGCTCAAGTGCCCGTTGGAGGTCAGGTGATCTGCGAGGCAAAACCAGACAGGATTTAGAAACGCCCCGAGGAAATTTTTCATAATCCTGCAGGTGCTGCACTTGCTGTTTGACAGCTGACAGCGCAAGCCCTGGGTTTCTAATCAGAATAGATCTGTTACTCAGGAATGACAAAGCCATGGTTTCTAAATCTAAGGAACCGTGAGCTCCCTCAGTGAGGACTTACCAAACATTTCTCCATTCTTTGCAAACTCAGTAACAATGTACAGCATATCCTTTGTCTCCATAACCTGTGAAGACACGAGAAGACACAATTTAAAAAAAAAAAAAAATAGCAGAGTTCTATAGTTTAATTTATTCTTCCATGTGAATTCTCAAATATATCCGTTCAAATTTATATTTGCTGCAGCAGCTGGCAGTAAAGGCATCTAATTTTGCACCACAGTGTTCTTTCCAAGCAAGCTGGTAATGAAAAAGATAACAAATCAAGGCTTATGTGCCTACATTATACAGTGGCTTCCCAGGCCATTGTTCTCCTCACCATTACCATGCTACCTGATCTCCATAAGATAGCAGATGAGTGCTTAGATAATTTCATACACTCCCCTTTTGTTAAAATATGCACATATAGTTTTACAATTAATGCGACACATTTGGAACATGCAGAGGCACTTAAAAGTTTATCTAAAGTCGTCTTTGTTTCAAGGCTAGTGGGGGCTCAAATCAGCAGAGAGAGCTGTAACCCGGACAAAGCAAGAAGTGGTATCAGATCCCCTGCTCCTGTTTGCAGTTGGCTGGGACATGGGGAGCCTCCTGCACAAGTGATAACAGGCTGCTGTTTGTGTAACAGCAGTGCTTGATGCACATCAACAACTGTCAATATATTGCCTATCAATCTAGTATCAACTTGCTTTGATATTTCACAATTTTTGCCTTTGGAGGAGAAAAAAAAAAAAAAAAAAGAACTGAAATCCAAACAATGAATGAGAAATGCTGAGCGTTTCCAAGTTCATCTTCAGTTACCACAGCAGACCTTTCAAATGGTGCATTTCGGATTTCAGAATGCAACATTTCCCTGGAAACATTTCCCTCTCAAGGAGCAGATACTTGGTTTTGGAAGGAGGAGGCTCACAACAGGTTAACAATCCAAAAAGCCTCAGTTCTACTTCAAAGGCTGTAACTTCCAGGCTCCCAACATGTAACCTTTTTCAAAGACTCTTTCCTCCCCTCACTACAAGTACACACAGACACAAAATGAAAATAAACAAACAAGGAGCAAAGGAAGAGAGGTTCCCAGTTTAAAAAACTGAAGGAAAGTGTTCTGGGAAAGTTGCCAGCTGGATGAAATTAAGACGCGGTGCTGAAACTAAAACAATGATGAAATAACACAAGAACACACACCCTACGTTGGTATGTCATCTAATTCCATCCCTGCTTCTCAGCCTCCACCAAGCAGGTAAAGCATCAGTTACAACAACAAAGAAAAGAAAACTTCACTGAAAAGAAATTATGGTCCACTACCTACGTCATGTGCTGCATCAAGTGAAGTGGTTCAACGAGATGGAATTTAACCTGCTTTTCTAAACGCTCCGAAACAGTATTTTCACCCACATCATTCCACTGAAATGAACTCAACCGAACTGTTAGAATGTTTCTGTATGTCCTACACTGCCCCATGGGCAACCCTGACGTCAGCTGTTAACACGGAATCATTTTTGTTATGATGGGTAACACTATAAATACGAACACTTCATGTGTGTCAAGGACTTTTAAAATAACGCCTTGCCTAAGCACCTGCCTTACTGGCTCCTCAGCTTTAACATGTTAATTAAACTTTTTTCTTCTTCTTCTGGTTTTTTTTTCTTTTTTAAGCTAACAAACCCAGCAGTAAGATCACAGCTGGTGATAGTGTTTACTGCTGCACACAGACTTTCAGACCTGCTGCTTCACCCATCTCCACCTTTCTCTCCTCTGCCCTTTTAGACAGGACCAGAGACTGATGCCTCTGCCCTGCTCGTGGCAGGGGCTTGCACCAGATGACCTTTAAAGGTCCCTTCCAACCCAAACTGTTCTGTCATCTTCTTCTTAAATCCACAGGCCATGATTAAGAAGAACTTACATCAAAGGCTACTGAGATCTAACATTCGGAATTTGCAAAGCACTCCTTGCTCACAAGACAAATGTGATGCTGTTTTCTGCACAACACATTAATTTGTTCCTACGGGTAAAAATATCCATCAGTGCAGAAACCGAACAAATCTAAACCAAAATTCATGTTGTGGAACTCTGCAGGGAAAAGATACTTAAAATTCACTTTAAAAACTACACAAACTGGAACAGAACAACCAAACAGGTCATTTTTTGGCACATTCTAAGACACCAACGTTTACCACCTTTTCCTTTTTCACTAATTGAATTCTTTGATTAAATTTCCACTTAGACTTGCTACTTAGATTAATTTGGTTTAATTGTTGGTGATTTTAAATCCCTTCCGTTTAAGGCAAACTCAACTTTAGTGCTTCCTTCTCTACCACCCAACGTGAGTTTAAGCCTTCCTCTTATCTAAAGCATGTAAGAAGTTCCAGTCCTCTAAACTGGGAAAAGCAGAGTAGATAGGAAAGGCAAGGTAATCACAGAAGTTCAGATAACCCGTTCCTCCCTCTGAAACAAATGTCAGCCTGGTTTCAACTGTACATTCACAGTGCATTTTGTCAAAAAAGCTGCCTAATGTACCAGCATCTTGTTCAAAGAATGAAGAATGACTTTGAAGACAACCAGTTTATTTCAAATGTTTGTCAAAAAGCATTTCAATATGCATTCTCTCTGCAAATACTGGATGCAAAAATCACGTGCAAGAGAAGACCACAAGCGTCTTTTATCTACGTGCTGCGCTTCAAAGCTGAACTCTTACCTGATATAGCTTGATAATGTGGGGATGATTCAAAAGCTTCATTATCTGAACTTCTCTATAAATCTTCTCCAGATTGCTTGGGTCTAACCTTGTTTTGTCTATTATTTTTATTGCAACCTGCAAATTTAAATAATAACAAAACAACCCCAGGTATTACAAAACAGGTACTCTCGCTGTTAAGATATCTTAAAAAAAAAAGACACAGCCCCGCACAAACACACCACTCACAAAATCCAAGTAAAGTAGCTTTTAAAGTAGCGTTTAAAGTAGCTTTTAAAGTACGGACTTGACAAAGCTGATTCTGTTTTTCTGAACCGCACAGAATTCGCGGCACAGAACGTTTTCGTTTTTCTTTTCTACGTCAAAGGATTACACGTAAGGTAGCGAACAGAACTGCAGAAATTAGCACTGGACAGGATTCCGTAAATCTTTTAATCCGTCCCATGCCAGCGAAAAACAGATTCCTGTAACAGACTATCTCCTACTGTGGTGACTGAGGCGATTTTGACATGCACTAGAAGTATAAATACGGCTGCACGCCCGTGAAAAAATTATTTCTGCAAATAACACCCCAAGTCCTTTGTTCTTGAAGAACGCTGAATGAAAAAAATAACCCACGACATCCAAAGTCTTCGAGAGATCCTTTATTTGCAGGGCGTTTTTAGCAAACTAAGAGTAACTCCACGAAGCTACAGTAGCGCTCAGAGCTGCGGGAGCCGGGGTGGGTTTTTTGCACATATTCTCGCCGAGTTTTAATCTTACACAGCGGGAAAACTTGCAGCCCCTGCGAACCGCGGCATCACCGCGGACGTGCGAAGGAAGCAGCGCCCGCGGGGCTCCGCGGAGCCGCCGCGCTCCCTCCCCGCGCCCCGCGCCAGCGTTTCGGTCACCCAACAGAGCCGGCCCCTCCGCACCCACCTGCGTTTTGGTCACCCTGTGCCGGGCCAGCTTGACCACGGCGAAGTTGCCTTTCCCCAGGGTCCTCTCGATGTCGTAGAAGCCGACTCGCAGGGGCCGCTGCTGGCCGTGCGCGGCCGCGGGCGCCGAGGCGAACTCGGACATGATCACCATGGCTCAGGCGGGGGGCGGGCAGCGCTGGCCGCGCCTCAGGACGGGAGCATCCGCGCAGCACCTGCACGGACACGGCACCGCAGCGCC
>VZTA01024608.1:13080-27313 GCA_013398855.1 Mohoua ochrocephala
AAAAGAAATAATTTAAAATTAGTTACTTTTCATCCATCATATAATTATTTGGAACGCTGTTGACTATGCAACTGATTTTACTTACGGGTTGGGAGGAGGAGGTGGTTGTAGGGCGTGAAGACCAAGGCCAACTGATACCATCAGTGTTGCAGAACTCTGGTGGTGGAGAGGCATCATTATGTGCCACCCATGGGACCAGGTAAGTGCAGCAGTCTTAGGTCTCACAATGACGGCCTGGGACTGGAATTTGAGCTTCTAGAGGCAAGAGAGGAATGATCAAAATAGACTTCATGAGGCTTTCATAAAAAGGAGAATAGTGACTTATTTTTACATGAATGCTGTCCCATTTCTGAATCTTCCAAATCCTGAGATGGTATGCTAACCTTGAGCTGTTCTTCCTCTGTTAATCTGTAGAGACCTGAACTGAGAGAAAGAGAAAATAAATTTGTATTGTGTGCTAGATCAGAACATTCTGGTATTTTAAACTGTTTAGGACATCCATATCATCTTCAGAGAAATTTCAATTGGAGTCTAAACAAGTGTTGTAATACTACTACTAATGATGATGATGATGATAATTATAATAAGAGTAATGAAAATATGAGAGAGAGAGAAATAACGCCCAAGAGAAACAAGTGATGAACAGTACCATTGTTCACCACCTGCTGACTGATGCCTAGTCTGTCACCAAGTACTGATTGCTGGCTCCAGTTTATATATTGGGCATGACCTTCTATGGTATAGAGTATGCCTTTGGCCAGTTTGGGTCAACTGTCCTGGCTATACTCCCTCCCAGCTTCTTGAGCACCTGCTCACTGTCAGAGTATGGGAACCTCCAAAGTTTGTATTTGGAGTAAGTACTACTTATCAACAACGAAATCATCAGTGTGTTATCAACATTATTCTCATATTAAACCCAAAACACAGCACTATACCAGCTTAAGAAGAAAATTAACTCTATTCCAGACAAAAAACAGGACAGCAAGTTTGCTTAACAAAAACTCATACAGGAATAGTTTGAATTAATAACAGCAGGGAAGTTGTGCAGGTTCTCAAAGGTCTTTATTTCGTATATGCATCATACATACTAGGCGTTTTTTTTTAACGTGGTGATTTTCCACCATATGACTCAACTTTAAACACGCATATCGACCAGTTGAATCAAGTTACCTAATTCTGAGGCTTTAAACAGTCTTTTCCCTTCCTTCTAAGAATTCCCTATGAAAGAAAACAATTTAAGAAGTTTGTGCTTAATTGAAAAAGGAGTACTAATACCGATGTGCTCTTCAGAAAACATCTCATTTTTCTCTTACCAAGGATTAGCCACTTGGCTTCATTTGCATCCCTCCCATTCCTGTGTTTGTGTAGAAAATCCCTCATCCTCTTCCCCATCCCTGAAAGAGGAATAATATAAAGAGTTACATACAAAGGCATTGCTGTCAGTAATTTGCAGATAGACAACAAAAGAAACTGGAGTGTGTCTGACACTGGTTTTTGTGCTTCTCTTTCCTTGCTGCTCTCATTGTGATGCTATCCAAAAGGGAATTTAGAGCTCTAGTGATTGAGATGGTGTTGGCTACCGATATGTCCTGTCACTTCCAGCAGATCAAAGCTATGAAGAATGCTTTGCAGCAACCAGAAGGGTGAGTCACTTCACAACATAGTGCAGTGAAGGGGCTGCATTTCAGCTGGTTCTTTGCCAATGTGTTTAACTTCAAAAGCACCTCTCCAGAGGCCCTCTCTTTCTTTGGCATCCACAACAATTTTCTTTCTGCTGTTGAATTTTGAATGAATTCACTTAGGAAGGGATGGGCCCATGCCTATATGCACATCTATATTCTGTGCTGGTGGCCCAAAGCTTTCAAATGTCACCATTATTGGGACCAGACTCACTGGGCATTTCCCTGGTGGGTAACATCAAGGATGTGATTCATTTGAGTGACCTCTACAATTGAGTATGACTTAAGGTTGTAAGACCTGAAGAACCTAACTTGCACTTTGCCCTTATGCAGATGGTATCAGCTGTCACCCCTGGAAGGGGCCTGCTTCATAACCTGAGAACAGATGAAAACTTAAGATCCACTGAGGGCAGGACTGGAAAATAACAGATGGAGCAGTATGGGGCAAGCCTTTTCTTCTTCCCAGTATGCCACTGGGAGCTGTAATATTTTGTCCACAGCTCTTCCCCAAAAAATTCCTTCCATATCGCTCTGAGCGATGGTCAGTTTTTCACCCTGGACACAGTTACGTCCAGAGCCTCCCAGAATTATACCTGTATCAGAATTATGCCTATATCAGAATTACACCTGTATCAGAGCAGGGTGTGGCTAGCCACCTGATCCTCTCAGAAGCTACAACTGTTTCAACCATTTCGACCATTTTGAATATCCAAAAAGTGGGATTAAAAAATGAGGCCACCCATTCCAAGAAAGCATTACTGGGTTCTTGGGCTAGGTTATGGTGGTAAGAAATCACCAGCTTTTTTTTCCTGTGAAATCAGGATTGCCTTCTGTTCTCACACTAGTTTTCTATCAGTGAAACATTTATCAGTTATTGTGTAGACTTGTCACAGCCCAAGAGATCCCCACTATTCATTACAGTGGGATGATAGGGACCATCTTCTCTTCTAAGCTGTATAAAATGCAACATAGATGAAATGAGGAACAGAGCAGTTCTTCAAGACTGCTAGTGAGGACAAGCAAGCCTGGAAAGTTGATGAGCAAGGCTGAGCAACATTTCTTTTTGCATTTCTTAGTATCTCTTTTAAAACAGGAATTGTGTATGTTGGAGAAATAAGACAGTCTTTCAGAGTTGTCTGATTTTATGATCAGAGAAACCACTTCACTAATAACCTGGCCAAAGATTCTAATTACCTTATTTTTCCTGTAGGTAAGATCTTTGTCCTTCTTCCCTGCAAGAGCAGACAATTAATTTTTTTGATCCTTTGGGTTTTCAGAATTGACAAGCCGAAAGCCTTATCACTGTTATTACATACAGCAGATATCAGTCATCCAGCCAAGGCCTGGGATCTCCATCATCGCTGGACCATGTCTCTGCTAGAGGAGTTCTTCAGACAGGTAAAGCTAGGGAAGTTCTTTTCTTTTCTGCAGCTGAGAGGGAGTGTGTAGGAAAGGAAGGAAGTAGGAAAATATGAACACAGGTATTTTCCTTTTTCTCTGATGTTTGTAAGAACCTCCTAAATGGTATGAAGCTTTCTCCTCTAGTACCACTAGCACTGGCTATTATGCCTCTCAGGAAGCTAGTGTTTGATACACTCCCTATAGATATAAACATTACCTACATAGTAAAAATTCTAATTTGGGAAGGTAATATGTCTTTCAGATTAGGAAAACATGGAATATATGTCACTCTACTTAGCTCTAGAACCATAAAACCAGATTTGTGTAGCTGTACTTTATAGAATTCTACTTACATTGTTGTGATGGATGTGAAAAAGTCTTAGTTTGCCCTTACTTTAAAAGAAGTGAACTGATCAAAATTATAGTTCATAGTGGACCACCTGTTGACAGACCCACAAATCCAGACAAATCACTGAGCTGTGTGTGATGGTTACAAGGTCCGCAAGTGATTGATAAAAAGCATTTAAAGAATTAAAAAACCAACCCACCAACCAAAAAAAAAAAAGTAAAAGCAAACAGATCACTTAAGGAGTGTATAGGATACTTTTCTCCAGTATGAATTACTAACCTAAGCAGCACTAGCACTTAAGTGCTTATTTTCCCTCCAAAGTCCAATAACTTCTTGTTCTATAGTAAATCTAAATGCAAAAGGGAAAATATGACAATTCTTTAAAAGTTCTGACAATTTTAAAAAGTGGTATCTGTTTTTAAAGGCACTGCAGTAATCCCTTTTTTTTTTACTAGGATATTACAAAAATTTGCTTTGAAATTAATCCTTTGGTTTGTTTTTCAAACCAAGAATCGGTTTACTGGGTGGAAGCATACCTGCAACTGATTCTGTCTTGCCACACAGGAGGCTCATGCAAGTAGGATGATTTTAACATGAATTTTAGGGAAAAATCTGTGCATATTTATGCTTTTCTAGCTCAAAGTTATACTAAGTGTGTTAAAATACATGACTGCCAAAGACTTGTGAGGAATTTAAGATTACTTCACACTAAGATGTGAGACCACAAAACCTCCAAGTTTTGATTTATTTTACACATGTAGTGAAGACAAAACTATTATTTTATATATTTTAATTTCAGCCAACAAATTCTACTTTAGTTTTGTATGATGAATAACAACCCTTTTAGACGAAGCTATATATAAAACTCATTTTGTAATTCCAAATTCAGATGCAGTGTTTATTTCCTCTTCAGGAAAACCATTAAGCTTACCATGAAGCATAGATTTGTGTTCATTGAAGTTATTTAGTACTAGATCAACGAGTACATCCCTACTAGACATTAGAAGAAAAACACACACACTTCTCACAAACTGATGTCTTAGTTCTGGCCAGGACAGGGTTAATTTTTGCAGTAGCCAGGAGGTGGCATGGCTAGGATCTGGAGGTTATTCTATTCCATCTCACTTCATTTTCCAGGGATGGAGGAAGGGCTGTCTTGTGGGTTGGAGTAGTGGTCGGTGATCATTTGCATGTGAATCACTTCTCTCTTGAATGCTTTTGTGATTCACATTTTTGCTGTTACTGCCCTTTTCTTATCTCATTGCTGTTTCCAGTAGATTATTTTTATCTCAACTACCGATCTTTATCTTTTGTGCCTCCAATTGTCCTCTCCAGTCCACTGCAGCGGGAGGGAGAGGGAAAGGGGAAGAGAGGAGTAAGTGAGCGGAACATGGTTTGGAGTTTTTTGGTGGGAGCACTAAATTGAAGAATACCATTCCTAAACCAAAACAGCCTAGTTTGGCACCCAGTGTGGGACTCAAAGAGTTGAGATAACAACAGATGTGGCCACAGAGTGTTGGACACAAATTTGATCTAAGCATTAGTTTTACTAGGTATGGAGCCACTGGTCACAGTGTTGCTTGATCTTCTCACAATGTTGTGGTACCTAACCCTGTATATACTTCATACATGCACTAAATGTACACCATGATGTTCTTTTCCACAGTAGGGAGAGGGATCAGGGTTCCTTTCTTGCTGTACTATGTGATATGGGCTTTGCATAGGGAAGGCTCTCACAACGGGGGGAAGAGGCAAGGCCAGAGATAGTTGCCCGATCCCTATCCCCAGGTGAGCGGCAAGATATGTGAAAATTCTTCAGCTGCCAGTTGGGTGAGCTCCTGGTGACCTGCCTGGTCCGGTGCTGGGATATCGCCGCCCATATTGAGAAACTAGATAGATGGTCGTGAAGCCATGCAACTGGAATCCCTGTCTCGGGATGTGGGCATTGACAAAGTGATTGGGCAGAGGACAGAAACTCTTAGCCTCTGGAGCAACTCCCATCAAGTGTGGGAGAAAGGTATTTGTCAGGAAAATTAATCCACAAACACCAGAGGTTTATGTCCAAAAAGGAGACAGAGGAGTCCTGTAACTTTATTCGAATAAAAGGAGAGGCCATGGGGCATTCCTCTGGGGTCTCTCAAATTTTTGGAGGACGCAGCCTCCTATTTATCCTGATTTCCCAACTGCGTTTCCCTCTCTCTTTCCCCATTGGCTGAGGTACTTGAGAGGTACAGACTTCCCGGAACGCCTAATACCTAAGACTCCCTTCTAATGTATACCCCGCCTCCTTTTTAAAATTCCTATGGAATTTATAGTTCTTCCCATTGTTTCTTTCATCTCTCAATATCCAATTTCATTTATTAGCAGACCTACAGTTTGTTTGTAAAGACAAATCTCTCTCTTTCCATTCATCAATCAGTGGAATTCCTCCCATTGTTTCTTTTATCTCTCGGTGCTAGTTTTATCTACCAGCAGACCCGCAGCTTGTTTTTAAAGACAAGTCCCTCATTCCTTTCAGTATTCATTCTCGAAAGTATATTCTAGTAGTGTGCTCAAGTAGGGAGAAAGCTGTGGGGAAATGTATCTGGTACCTGAGAGAATTAGCCATGCTGGAGGTAACCTATAAGGATTCAAAAAACAGATTCAGATCAGGTCCACCTTACACAACCCATGTGGCAGAAGTTTGTATGGAGCGCACCATTGTTGTACGCCAACGCATTAGCATTGATCTCAATGAAAGAAAGAGAACAAAGAGGGCTTCAAGTGACTACACAAGTATGGCAATATGAAATAATTTTTTCCTTCCTTACCAAACTGTGCCTCACCTGCGGAAAGACTGTCCAAGACTGCAGACAGGCTCAAAAGATTCAAGCATGTTAGAGAGGAAATGTCTTATGCCCCTCCAGTATGGACCACAGTCTCTGCTATTGGAAGCATGCACTCGCTGGCTCGAGAGAAAGGGCACACACCATGAGATAACCTGCGGTTTTACTTGACCACAGAGAAGACATGAGAAAGTGGGATGGAAAACCCACCTCTGCCCTAGCAGCACAGGTGTGTGAGGTGAGAGGAAGGACAACCACCACAGGAAATTCTTCAAGGATAAATGCCACTCCAGTTTCCACAGGGCAAGTCCTCAGACACAATGGAAGGGCTGAATGTTACTTCTGATCCTCTTGAAAGGACATCCAGTTCATATTTACAAGACATGAACAACAACTACTAGGACTAGAACTAGAGGGGCCCTGCCTCCAGCAGGAGGAAAGGGACAACTGGATCTATTGGACTGTGTGGATCTGATGGCTTGGTGCATCAGACCTGCCAAGAGTATAAGGCTTTAGTTGACACTGGCACACAATGTACCCTGATGCCATCAAGATCTGTAGGGGCAGAATCTAACTCTGTTTCTGGGGTGACAGGGGGATGCCAACAGCTGACTGTACCGGAAGTTATAGTGAGCCTGACTGGGAACAAAAGGCAGAAACACTCCATTCTGATTGACTCAGGAGGCGCTGTGTGTCCTTGGCATAGGTTAACTCAGGAGAGGGTATTTCAAGGACCCAAGAGGGCATTGTTGGGCTTTTGGGATAGCTGCTGCGGAGACAGAGGAAATTAGACAGCTCAACACCTTGCCTGGTCTCTCAGAGGACCCTTCTACAGGGACTGCTGAGGACTGAAGATCAACAAGTACCGATCACTACCACAACAGTGTATCATCAACAATACCACATCAACCGGGACTCTGTGACTCCCATCTATGAGATAATTCATGAACTGGAGAGCGAGGGAGTGGTCAGCAAGACTCGCTCACTCTTTAATAGTCCTATATGGCCAGTGCATAAGTCCAGTGGAGACTGACAGTGGACTATTGTATCCTGAACAAAGTCACACCATGACTGAGAGCTGCTGTGATGGACATGTTGGAACTTGAGGACGATCTGGAGTCCAAGGCAGCAAAGTGTTGCCACCAGGTACATTGCTAATGCATTTTTCTCCATTTCTTTGTCAAGAGAGTGCAGGCCACAGTTTGCTTTTACCTGGAGAGGTGTCCCATACACCTGGAACTGATGGCCCCAGGAGTGAAAGCAGAGCCCCACTATTTGCCATGGACTGATCCAGACTGAACTTGAAGAGGGTGAGGTTCCAGAACACTTGCAACATGTTGATGACATTATTGTGTGGTGCAACACACCAGGGAGAGGTTTTTTTAAAAAAAAGATAATCCACATCCTCCTGAAGACTGGTTTTGCCATAAAACAAAGTCAAGTCAAGGTACCTGCCCAGGAATATCAGTTTTTAGGAGTAAAATAGCAAGATGGATATCATGAGATTCCAATGGACATGGTCAACAAAATAGCTGTTATGTCCCCACCAGCCAGCAAGAAGAAAACACAAACTTTCCTCAGTACTGTGGGTTTTTTGAGAATGCATATTCCAGATTACAGTCAGATTGTAAACCCTCTCTATCAAATGACACAGAAGAAGAAACATTTTAAGTGGGGTCCTGAACATCAAGAAGCTTTGTATCAAATTAAGCAGGAGATTCCTTGGGAGGCATGGACTCAGGACAGGAAAAGATGTGAAAAATATGCTGTACACACTCCTTCCTGGAGTCTCTGGCAAAAGGTACCCTGGGAGACTTGAAGGTAACCCCTGGGATTCTGGAGTCTGGAATACAAAGGATATGAGGCCTGTTACACCTCAACTGAAAAAGAGGTACTGGCAGTTTTTGAAGGAGTTCTAGCTGCTTTGGAAGTGATTGTCACTGAAGCACAGGTCCTCCTGGCATCCCGATAGTCAGTGCTGGGCTTTAAGGTTTAAAAGGAAAGTCCTTTTAACACGTCATGCTTCAGATGCAACATGGAGTAAGTGGGTTGCACTGATCACTAAGAAAGCTCAAAGAGAAACCCCTAATTGCCCAGGGATATTGGCCTGAAGGCAAAATCACAAATCACGACTTGGCCTCAAGGCAAAAATTTTGGACTATCATCATCATTGGAGGAGGAAAAGATGACATGTGCTGAGGAGGTCCCACCATATACAGTCAGCTACCAGAAAATGAAAAGTGATATGCACTCTTTACTGATGGTTCTGCTGTATCATAAGAATATACCAAAAATTAAAAGCTGCTGTATGGAGTTCTATGTGACGAGTTGCAGAAATCAGACAAGGTGGATCTAGGCTGCAAAGCTGTAAGATATCCATCTGGCTTTAGATACTGCTGAATGAGAGAAATGGCCAGCGCTCAACCTCTACACTGACTTGTGGATGGTAACAAATGCTCTGTGGGGGTGGCCCTCGGACCAATGGAAAAAGACCAGTTGGCTGTGTGGAGTAAACCCATCCAGACTGCTGATATGTGGCAAGACGTTGCAGCGTGGGTTGTAAAACTAAGTCATGTAGATGGAAGTGTACCCAAGAATTGGGCTACTGAAGACCAACACAACAATGGATAGGTGGATCGAGCTGCCAAGATTAAAGTGTCTCAGGTGGATCTGGATTGGCAGAATAAGGGTGAACTATTTCTGGCTCGGTGGGCCCATGGTGCCTCAGGTCCTCAAGGAAGAGATGCAACAGGGAGGAGATGGGCTTCTGATTGAGGGTGGACTTAACCATGGGCTCTATCTCTCAGGTTATCCACAACTGTGAAATATGCACTGCAATCAAGCAGGCCAAGCAGGTAAAGTCTCTGTGGTATGGGGGACAATGGCTGAAATATAAATATGGGGAAGCCTGGGAGATTGACTACATCACACTCTCTCAAACACACCAAGAAAGTGCTATGTACTTACAGTGGTGGAAACAACCACAGGAGATGTCCTCTCACGCCACTACCTGTAATGCCTTCTTGGGCCTTGAAAAACAAGTCCTGTGGCAACATGGCACCCCAGAAAGAATTCAGTCAGACAACAGGACTCATTTAAAAAAATCACCTCATAGACACCTGGGCCAGAGAGCATGGTATTGAATGGGTGTATCGTACTCACTATCATGCACCAGCCTCTGGGAATATTGAATGGTACAATGGGCTGTTAAAAACCATATTGAGAGCAATAGGTGGTGGGATGTTCAAACATTGGGATCTACATTTTGTGGAGGCCATCTGGTTAGTCCACACTAGAGGCTCCTCTAATCGAGCTCCCCCTGCCCAATTAAAACCTCCATGTACCATAGAGGGGGGCAAAGTCCCTGTGCTGCACATGAGGAATATGTTTGGAAAGACAGTTTGGCTTAGTCCTGCCTCAAGCAAATGTGGGATTGTTTTGCTCAAGGACTTGGGTGCACTTGGTGCGTAATGCAGAGTGATAGGGAAACATTATGTATACCTCAAAGGGATTTGATTATTGGGTGAGAACAGTCTGTAATGTTGAATTGTATAATATTGGTTGCTGAATGACACTGCCACTGTATGCCATAACCACCATGAACAATGGATATTGACTGCTCCAGATACACCACTTGTGAGGTCCTGATGCAGCTTGCAACCACCCAACAGCACACCAGCCCTTCTGCCCTGGAAGACACTGAGGATGGATAGAATCCACAGTCATGGACTAAATGAACTCAACAGACATCTTGGAGGGGTGGCCATAGACTACAGAACAGTGCTTTTAAATACATACGTATATTTTTTTGTGGGTCTATATATAGGTATGTAGTCGGAAAGTGTAGGATCTGGGCATGATGTAAGTAGTATATAATAAGGGGTGGGTACTGTCCTGGTTCTGAACGGGACAGGGTTAATTTTTACAGCAGCCAGAGGAGGCATGGCTAGGACCCAGAGGTTATTCTATACCACTTCACGTCATTTTCCTGGGACGGGGGAAGGGCTTTCTTCTGGGTCAGAATAGTGTAGTGGCAGTGAGGTTGGACTCCATGGTGAGCATCTGCATGTGAATCACTTGCCGTTCTCTTGTACAATTTTGCTATTCATATTGTTGCTATTACTGTTTGTTCTCTTATCTCACTGCTGTTTCCAGGAGATTATTCTTAAATTATGATCTGTATCTTTTTTGTGCCCTCAATTTTCCTTTCCAATCCACTGCAGGAGGAGGGGAAGGGGGAATGGGGAGTGAGCGAATAGTGCATGGTTTAGAGTTTTTTAATGGGAGCACTAAATTGGAGAATACCATCCCTAAACCATGATATTGAGAACTACTACTAGCCAAGGGGATTATGGTTGTAAGGAACTTGCTTGACCTAGGATTAGACATGTATTTCCTTATGGTCCTTAATTGCAGACCCTTTCCTCTCCTTTCTGTTAAGTGTTCTGCAGAGACATAAAGCCTGACTTAACCTATATTAGAAAGGATCTTGTTGGTTTCCCAGTATTTTGAGATGTGACATGACATAGGTCTTCATACACCAAGTGACCACGCTGTAGGTGTGAAAGATTCTAAGTACAATACTGTTTTTTTGTAATCAACATCTATGAGCATCTCTTAAAGCAAACATCTTCACTTAATTAATTAGTTCTACTAATGTGTTTTAGCTAGCCATTAGGGAGCTGCTCAAACAGCTTAGAAATCAAGACTGCTCTCTCTGAGCAGTCACAAAGGCAGGCAGGTGTTCCTTTCCAAGACAATTAGCCACTGGGTTTTTTAGGAGGTCTAAGGAGTAAGAGAAGAATTATGAGCTGGCATTGAGAGATGGTTTTTCTGAGTGACACAGCTGAAAAAGTAAAGGAATGTTACTTGGAAATATTTCTGTGTTTGGTTTGTGTTTTACCCTGATATTTGTATATCAGGCTCCTAACACAAAGTAGAATTGTTCTGCAGTAGAAAGATACTATTGCTTGTTGTTCTACACAAAATCCTAACAGAACTTGTGCCCTCATTTTATGTATGTTACATTAACAAAAATAAGAAGAATTCAGCTCTTCTTATACCCACAGAAGCTTTTCTCTGGTTAGTTTCCTGAAAATTTTAGCTTCTATTTGACAATAGTCAGAACACTGACAAGAATTTCAGCACAATTATAGTGAGCTGCTAATTTAAGGAAATGATTTTACAGTATATTTAACAGGCTAGTAGGCTATTTAAATTTGAATGCTCTGTGGGGAATAGTGCAGCTATGTCATCCTATACATATCTTCTCAGCATAAGCATTCTTATAGAGTAACTGAATTAAATTGAAGGGCCTTTTGAAACATGTAACTTGAAAAACTGGAAAATTGGGAAATATGGGGTTATAACACTTGATCTTCTACTATCTTGTGATGCTAGAAAAGGACTTTCAGTTCTGAGGGCTGATAGGCATGTTTGGACTTCTGTAGTTAAAATGTAAATGTAATCTAAAGGTAATGTGAAATGTCGTATTCATAGCATCATAGAATACCGGGTTGGAAGGAAGCTGAAGGATCATCTGGTCCAACTTTTCTTGGCAAAAGCACAGTCTAGAAAAGATGGTCCAGCACCCTATCCAACTGAATCTTAAAAGTGTCCAACGCTGGAGAATACACCACTCCCCTGGGGAGATCATTTAAATGGCTGATCTCATTGTTAAAAATTTTTATCCTGTGTCTAATCAGAATCTCTTCAGGAGTAACTTGTATCCATTACCTCTCATCTTTTCATGTGCCTCCTTGTAAGATCCATCTTCTTTGTAGCCACCCTTTAAATACTGGGACATGCTGATAAGGTCTCTCCTAAGCTTTGTTTTCTCAAGGCTTAACAAACACAGTTTACTCAGCCCTTTCTTACATGGCAGGCTTCCCAATTCCTTTATCATCCCTGTAGCCCCTCTTTTAACCGTCTCCAGCCTATCCACTTCTTTTTTTTCATGGGGGGACCAACACTGAACACCGTATTACAGCTGTGGCAGGCGCTGAGTAGAGTGGAATAATGATTTCTTTATCTCTGCTGGTGACCCCCTTGTTGGTGCAGCACACCATTCTATTGTTTTCTTCACCAGACCACCACAGTGTTCACTCATATTAGCTCGTTGTCCAACAGGACCCTCAGGTCCTTTTCCGCAGAGCTGCTCCCCAGCTGGGTTGTTCCCAGCCTGTGTTGTGCTCCTGGATTATATTTTCCCTTACATTTGTCCTTGTTGAACTTCATAAGGTTCTTGTGAGCCCACTCTTCCAGCCTATCCAGGTCTACCTGCAGGATGTTTCTCCCTTTAGAAGTGTCCTGTTTCCAACTTGGTTTGGTATCATCAGCAAATTTCACCAGGGTATGCTTGATCCCATCATCCAGATCACTTATAAAGATATTAAACAGCATTGGGTCCTGTGTTGACGGCTGGAGTATCCCGCTTGTGACAGGTTGCTAGTTTGTAAAGAAGCTATTTACCACCACTTGCTGACAGGCTAGGGCCTGTCAGCCAGTTCCCCACCCACTGCACAGACCACTTGTCTATACTATAACACATCAGTGTTTTTAGGAGGAGGCTATTGGATACCACCTCAAAAGCCTTGGAGAAATCCAGGTAGACAATGTCCACAGCTTGTCCCACATCAACCAAGCAGGTTACTTTCTCATAGAAAACTGTTAGTGTTTCCTTTGGAAAAAATTACTAATCTGCATCTGGCCAGCTTTATCTGAAACACTAAAAAAGACATGCAAAGAAGTGCAAGCCCTGAAAAACCAGCCCTGACACTGATATTTTGTCGTGAAAGATTTGCTCTGAGAACTGAGTTCTCTGGAGAACTGCAGTGAGAAGCATTCTTGTGCTCAAGTGGGTTTTTAGTTTGTACATAGAAGTAGCAAGCAAGCAGGGAAAGTTCTGATGAAAAGTCACTGGAATCAAGATGCTTAATTCACCAACTTCTCCTTGGATTACAACTTTTCCAGCCAGACTCAAATTCTCCACAATTTACGTTAAACAATCTAAACAAAATCCAAACTTAATTAAAGAAAGTAAATGAGAGGCTTTTACAGTCATGACATAAGATATTAAAGTGCAATGTGTCCTGTCTTTTTTAAATTTCTTGTCAATTTTTTTCTCCAGGGTGACAAAGAAGCAGAACTAGGGCTGCCCTTCTCTCCTCTGTGTGATCGGAAATCTACTATGGTTGCTCAGTCTCAAATAGGTATGTCCCTTTTGGTGCATGTGAAGTAGCATCTTAAAAGAAAAACTTTGTCTTCTCAATAGTGCTAAGATCCTAGTGATCTCATTATTTGGAGCTATGTTAAAGAGAGGAAATAAGGCATGATGGCATTATTTTCCCCAGATCAACAATTCAAAGAGGAGACATTAAATTTATGATGATGGTTCCATACAGTAACCAAGTTACCTCTGATGTGTCTGCAGAAATAACTACAGTACCTGGTTATGACACTTCATAGTTTTGTGAGCTGTGAAGACAAGGCACATGTTGGGAATATCATGTGAATGAGTGTCATTGGCGTATATGAAAATGTAATATCAGTTCCTTTGATGGCCTGGGCAAAACAATTTATTCCTTCCACCCTTTCCCTCCCAATGCTTTAAACCAACCATTATTTTTCACTGAAGCCAAGCAACTAGAAAACTCTTAAATTGCGCCTTCGCAGGTTCTGTGGTGCTGGGTGTTACAGCTGCTGCGTGTTCCGCAGAACCCCGTCGCTGAGGGGTCCTGGGCGGGGCCAGACCCCTGCCAGCCAGCTGTTTCCCACCCAGGGCAGTGATGGCCAGCCACCACCCTGCACATGTTGGTTCAGGCGCCCCCAGAGGTGGAGAGGTGGCTCTTGGGCTGGACTACCGTAGATTTTATTATGCAGAACCCCAGGGAAGAGAAAGGTCCCACATGGTGTCCCAGGAACCAAGAGCACGAACTTCTGTTCAGCTGGGGGTTATAAGGGAGTCCAGAAGCGGGGGG
>VZTA01024608.1:27415-59862 GCA_013398855.1 Mohoua ochrocephala
ACAAAACAGCCAATGGGAAGAGAGGGAGAAAGGGGCGGGTAATACAAAACCAACCGATGGGAAGAGAGGGGCAGGAATGGGGGCTTTGGTTACACCTTGCAGGGGAACATGAATATTCATAAGAGTGGATGGGAGAAGCTTCTTACAACAAACCTGGAGGGGGCTTTCTTGGACCAAACCATGGTCCCTTGGACTTTTGGCCCCCCCGCTACCAACTCATTGCAACAGAAAACCTTTTTCTGTGCCATCCATTCAGAAAAAGACATCTTTTTACAGGCTCACCAACAGCACTTTCTCTACCTCTCCTTCAGTTACTGAGTGAAAAAGTAGGGCAAGGATGAGGCAAAAAGCCTGACATTTAGTGAAAAGAACAGGAGAGGCTAAGTGAAGTAAAACTGCTCAGGGGACTTGGTGCAATGAAGAGAACATGGAAAAGGTGGATTTGTGGGTGGATTTTTATACCTTGGAAGTAAGTGAAGTAGATAGAAGAACATGTTCCAGCCTCAACTGGAGAATAGGTAGCCAAATGGAATAAAAAAGGAAAGATAACTTGGACACTAAAATTGAGAGAACTGAGAAAAACAGAAAGACAGAAAACATATTAAAAAAACCAAACAAAATATTTGAAGCAAGAAATTTCTCTCAAAGAATGAAACGAAGATTTCCCTGAATCTAGGAAAGTACAGATTCATATCTTTGGCTAAGAGCTGCTCCTGTTTAAAATTATTTCATTATTCCTGGTAGACAAGCCATTATCTCAGAGACAGCATCCCAAATTTTTCTGGCTTTGGAAGTTTAGACAATTCACCTCAGAATCTGAGTTTGAAGAGCCCTATGCAAGCCTGGCCTGCATTTACTCCTCTGCAACAATAACCCACCATACAACTGTGTGTTCTGCCAGTAGCCCCATGGAGGAAAGCAGCAACAAACTTGAAGTGCCACAGTTTCAGCTAAAACTCATTTTGAAGACTCCTGGACATAGGTTTATTGCTGTGCTGTGGGAGAAGATAAGCTCTCCCTCTCTGGTTGCTGTGAGAGAAAGCACAGGTAGCTACTTCTCTTACACATCCGTTTTATCAGCTTTCAGATACGTTCCTCACTTCTTACAGGGAAGAGGAGTTGTGCTTCCCCTGGAGTCCCTCTACACAGGGTTGTGTATGCTTGGGAACCAGTTTTCCTGGTCCTCTCCTTTTGTGCTTCTTTGCTCAGAAAGACCAGGAGAGGAAAGAAACTTCTATTCCAATGCCCTTTGTGCCAAGCCACTGCAAAATTAATGCTGTATTAAACCATCACAAATACAATTTACCTTAGAGGCACTTGTCAGTAGGCAAAGGCAGGCTTATTTAGTCATATACTATTTCATTTGTGCAGTTTAGTAATCCATTGACATTAATAGACTACTCTTTATTTTTGCCTTCTACCATTATAAAATTATTAATTTCTCAGTCTGCACATTTTGACAGTGTCTTTTTTCTAATGTCCCTTTTGTTAAATTGAAACCACCCATGTTTTCTGGCTATCTGCTAAGATAAGACTTTCAAAGTTGTAGGCTAGATTCTCAGACAAATAATCTCTTTTCATTCATTTATTTACCTAACTAATAGCCTCAACAAATTGTTTCCTGGACTAGTAATTACATTTCTTTGCAAAAGTAAGTTTTTGCTGACTTCCAAATTGTGCTGTTATATGGATGGACTTGTTGATCTTAAAGGTCCCTTCCAACCTTAGTGATTCTATGATTGTCATCTGCACCAAGAAGCCATCAATTCTTGCAAATAAAAACCTTTGTTCTTTGTGAAATAAAATTGTACTTTTGGTTCTATCAAGGACACAGCCTAGAAATCCTGTTCTCGTGGCTCAACTTGTTTGTAGTGGCTGGTTTGCTGCTGTAAGGTCACTGTAGATGCAACAACAGTAGGCACACATTTTCATTAATGAGAGCTTTTCACAAACGCAGACTGAAGGTTTTGGCAGTATGGACTTTTTGCATGAAATTAAGAAATCCAACAGAAAAAAACTCCTCAAAGGAAAGAACGTGTCTCTCCTGTTGTGTCAGGTTATGAAAAAATTGTTCAGTTTAAACTGATAAATAAAAACCCCATGAATATCTATTAATGAACTTTATTTTGAAAACGTATTAATGTTAATTATAATGACCAATTTATTATCCTTTTTCTCATTCAATAGAATGAGTATGGCAAATATTTCTGTACCATGGTGAAGTACAGAAATTGGGAGAGACTTTTGTTGGGAATTCAAGCTGCTTGTCAGAGTAGGGGAGAGAAAAAAACTGCAAAGAAAACCAGACCAAGACTTTCATGTTTCCCAGCAAGAATATCAGGAGCTAAAACTTCTCTGGCTCAAACTCTAGGAAGCTTGTGTTACTGAAGATCAGCCTTTATTGTCATTGTCCTCTTTTGCAGCTGAGATATGCAACAGCAGGCCTTTATTTTTGTCCTTTTACTGTCAAGAAATAAAATTGCACTTTCAGAAAACATTGGATAAAGGCTGATGAGTGCATGCTGCTGATTTTTTTTTTATGGTGGACTTTAGGTAAACTGTCCTCTACCCAATTTTTTCTATGTTGATGTTCACAGGTATATGCCTGTAGGTATTTGCCCGGAATTCACTCTTAGCATGCAGCATTAACTAGTAAAATCATCTTAGTCTCTAGGGTACAGAAATGTTTATCACGCTCATTGTATTGAAGGAGAAAAAGGATGATAAACTGGTCATTAGCATTAATAGGTTTTAAAACTCAGGCTCATTATTTGATATTCAGGGTTTTAATTAGCAAACTAAATCACCACATTTAAATCTCAATGTCTTCAGATAAAGAGTGAGAGCATAAAAGGGGGGGAGGCATGTGAGACTATGGCAAAAGTTACGTAATTTTTAATAAAGTCCTAATTTTTTTCCTACAATAGCAGAAATTCCAACTTTATTATAATCCCCATTTTGAGGTAACAGAGTTGAATTACTTATTCATGTTATAGGGAATAGAGGAAAAAATGCCACCTATCAAAGAAAAGTTTTCCTATGTATTTGAGTTTGTTTACCTGTGGCACCTCTGCTCGTCTTTGTTGGTGAGATGCAAGACCTCTCACAGGGAAAACTTGTTTCTTAAACACAACTGTTTAATGTATTTACATGCAACTGTTCAGTATCTCACGAAACAGATACCACTGTCTTGCTGCTGAAGTTGTGACATATTCATGTGTCTGATATCAGAGATTTGCATGTCTCAGGGTTGTTAGTGGCAATGGAGCAAATGGCAGTGGTATTACTTGCTGAGCAGAATGACAAGGTACTATGACTTGAGTTTCTTTGGTCATAAAGAGGTAAATAAGTTTTTGAGTGAAGGGGAATAGAAGAGATATATAGACAGACAGACACACAAACAAATGTAAATCAAGTTCTCATTATCCTTAGGATTCCTGTGGCACACTTACCACTCTTCTCAGTCAGTAAAATTTCCAGTGCTTAAAAAAATTATATGAAGTTTACTGGGACTATCTGGGTTGTGATCTAGCATACAATTTCCTGTTCAAGCTTTATACTGCATGCATTTCTGATTAACTACCCGGGAATTCCTTTTTTTCCTAAATTTTAATATATAAGACTGACTCAGTGTTGGGGAGGCACATGATTCACATGTTCAGATAAGACTGAATGTGTCTCCAGATTTACAGAATGTTACTTGAAAGTAACATTTTGAATTTGATTGGCATGAAAATACACATAATAATCCATCCTTTTAGAAATTTAGCAAAAATATGGGGAGAGAAATGGAACTAGGAGAATGCTCAACTGCTTTGCACTCAAGATGTGGATTGAAGCATTTGTGAATTCAAGTGCCTGAACCACATGGTCTCTTCTTTTGTTGTTCAGTTATCACCTAGAATCACCAGTGCCATAGAAACATATCATGACCTGGAGTCATGGTTTGACACCGGCCCAACGCCAGGCACCCACAAAAGCCATTCGCTCACCCTCACCTGCCACAGCTGGGCAGAGGAGAGAAAAATTTAACAAAGGGTTCATGAGTTGCGACAAGGACAGGGAGAAAACACTCCAAGGGCAAAGTAGGCTCAACTTAGAGATACAAAGTGAATTTATTACTAACAGAGTCAGAGAAGGATAATGAGAAATAAAATAAGCTCTTAAAACACCTTTTTTCCCCCAGCCCCTCCCTCCTTCCCACTGACAGTGCAGGGAGACAGGGCATGGGGGTTTTGGTCAATTCATCACCCGAGGTTTTCTTCTGCTGCTCTGGGAGAGGAGTGCTCCCCCTGTGACACCGTGGGGTCCCTCCCACAGGAGACAGTTCTGTGTGAACTTCTCCAGCATGGGTCCACTCTCACTAGCAGCAGTCCTGCCAAAACTGCCACAATGTGAGTCCTTCCCACAAGCAGACAGTCCTCCCAAAACTGCTGTGGCATGGGTGTAGGTGTGCACTTCCACGGGATGCAGTCCTCCAAGGACAGGCTGCTGCAGCCTGGAAGCAGGGGCCCCCTCTCCCTGCTGGGTGTCCCACTGGATCACAGCCTCCTCCAGGCATCCACCTGCTCCAGCGTGAGCACCTCCCCCATGGGCTGCGGGTGGATCTCTGCATCCCCCGTGGACCTCCATGGGCTGCAGGGGGACAGCCTTCCTCACCGTGGTCATCACCACGGCCTGCAGAGGAATCTCAGCTCCGGCACCTGGAGCACCTCCTGCCCCTCTTTCTCCACTGACCTTGGTGTCTCCATGTTGTTTTCCCTCACATGTTCTCACCTCCTCCTCTTCTCTGGCTAGAAGAAAAACTGTGGGTGCCCACTTTGTTTTGACTTTTTCTTTAATATGTTATCACAGATGTGTTACCAACCTTTCTAATTGGCCCAGGCTTGGCCAGTGGCATGTCCATCTTCAGAGCCATCAGGGATTGGCTCTGCCAGCCATGGTGGAAGCTTCTAGCAGCTTCTCACAGAAGCCACCTCTGTGGCCTTCCTGCTACCAAAAACCACACTGTGCAAAACCAACACACCTGGTCAGAGAAATTACAGTATTATTAATGAATAATTAACTGTTGATAATTAACAAATATCTAAAAATTGTAATAGTAGGGATTTGTAACAGTAGTAATTGTAACCTGGATCCCAGTGTGCCTTAGGAGGGATTAAGGACTTCATTGTTTCCTTGGCTACCTGCAGCACTAAGAAATTTCATAAGTGAAGTGCTAAAAGAATTAGGGAAATGTGTAAGCTACTGTAAGCTACTCACTTCCACATTTTATTCATGCAATTTGGATTTTCCTTCATCTCATGATCTTATGGCCACATGGCTCTTCAGTCTGCACTTCCTAATGTTCAGATCACAGCCATATTCATCTCTGTCAAATTGGATACTGAAGTTGAAATTATTTGGGTCTTTATTTTTTTTCCCTTTTTTAATATTAAAAGCATCTAGATCTGTTTTATTATCAACAAGAAAAGTCTGGCCAAGCACTGAGGAGAGAGAATTTACAGCAACATGTTGATACGCAGTAAGGGAGGTTTAAGCTTAGTGCTATTATTATCATTATATTAATTTTCTTCTTTGAGAGAGTTCTTCTTTGAAGGTGAACTTTATTTTTATCGAAATCTACTAGGAATTTGTCTTCAATATCACACTACTCCTCATATAAAACAAGTCTTGATGAGTCTGTTTGTGTTCTGATTTGCCACAGTTTCTTTCCAGTGTTTAAGTAGGTACCTTTTATTACATGCTATATTGAGGGTCTTGGGTCAGGGATTAATATATAACTCAGTTTTCCCTTTCTAGTATTTGCCTATCCCTCTTTCAAGGTATAGTTTTTTTACTCTGTCATTTACAGTGTGGTCATCTGTATTCACGGAAGCAGGGACTGCACATAAATCCTCCTCTTGCCTGCTTGACTCTGCTTGTGTTTCTGCTCAGGTTTCATTGATTTCATTGTGGAACCCACCTTTACTGTGCTGACCGACATGACAGAGAAAATTGTGACTCCACTAATTGATGAAGCTTCCCACTCTGGCATGTCTGGATTTAGGCGTTCCAGGTGAATAAACTTGCGCCCTCTCCCTTCACTCTGGACAAGCTGCCATTGCAATCAGCTGTCCCGGTTCCCCCCCCCGCCCCCACCCCGTCCAGTGTACATCTTTCTTGTGGCTTAAACACCCAT
This sequence comes from Mohoua ochrocephala, assembly GCA_013398855.1. Taxonomy (NCBI): domain Eukaryota; kingdom Metazoa; phylum Chordata; class Aves; order Passeriformes; family Acanthizidae; genus Mohoua; species Mohoua ochrocephala. The sequence goes on from VZTA01024608.1 coordinate 33,597, forward strand.
ATCTGCGTTGTCAACACTGCAGGTCACCTTGTGAGGTGACTTTGTGCAGGGAAGGTCCAGCCTGGAGGAGGTCCAAGGGAGGAGGGTGGCATCAGCCTTCTAAGGCAAGGAGCACAAATGGTTGTAGACGTGCAATCAGATATACTCTCAGTGCTCTGTCAGTCACTAATGTCAGAGAGAAGGTAATGAGAGTAATTGGGAGGCACTTGTTTCTTCATGTCTAGAAGTATAAATGGAATTGAAACACAAATGATGGCTGGAAAGAATAAGCACACCTTTGTGATAGTATTTAGGGTTGCACAAATGTGTGAAGAACCACCAGAATTCACCTGCAGTTTAGGTGTAAGAAGTCTTGGCCCATTCAACCCGCACCGCTCTTTTAGAGATACTGCTCTTTTAGTAGTTTAATTGACAAGGCATATCTTGGGATTCAAATGCCACATGGGTAGTGTTCCCTAGAGTAGGGCTACCAAGTCAGGATTCGCTCTCCCAGGTGACTTCTTTGCTCTTCGGCAAACAGTGACCAAACACTAATATCTTTCTATGTCAGTAAGCTTGCTGCCTTCGTTAAAATGTTCGCAATAAAGCATCTATCCTCAAAAGTCAACTGTAGGATCTGTAACAGAAACGAGTGCCTGAGCCTCAGCTGAGGTCATGAAGCCCTTGACAGAGATTGACCTGTGCTTAATACCTCCCATTGATGAATTTTAGGAGACTCCTCCTTTGACATATTTGATTTCTAGAATTGTCTGACTCTCCAATAATATTTAGGGAGTGGAGATACACAAAAAAAGTAGTGACAGCACTTTGAGTGATTCTATTTCTTAGTGACTATGAATGCCAAAAAATAGATGGGGAAAAGCAGCCCTTTATTTCTAATACTTACTTGTACTCTTTGCTTTAACATTGGTTGGCCTGGGGTGGGAGAGGGGGGAAGGATAAGGGATTCAAGCTTATTTTTCCGGGGTGGCTCTGTTATCTGACTTTCAACCATTATTTTTTCTTAGCTGTATTTGAGTGTATGGGATACTGATTTCTTCTGTGTTTTGTGATATTGTGTCCCAGTCTGAATAGCATTAGTCCTTCTGAAGTTAAAAGATCAAGTGTCAAGAGCACTGGGTCCGAAGGAAGTGCCTCACTCAACTGCTCCATACTCACTGTGGACTTCAAATGTTTTAAGACCACCTGGACTGAGGTGGTGCAGCAGAACAGGGAGAAGTGGAAAGCGCAAGCCACCAAAGGTAACAGCCAGGCTTCTTAGTGAAAGAGTAAAAATTCTGTTGACCTCTTCTTCTCCAAGCTCATCTTCAATCTAGGCATTCTCAAAGTAAGCACTGTTAGTTTGAAAGAATCCACTTTTTGAAATCAACAACTCACTTTGAATTCAGAAAGATAGACATTGTGACTTGTCTGTGCCTTACATTCTTCTTACGTGGTGTAAGTGTCTATAACGAAGAGGATGTGAACAATGGAAGGAAAAAGAATTGAAAGGGAGTTCCCCTTAAGTCACAAGTCAGACTCACAGTGGGTGCAAAAATAGTTGAAATGGTATTTGTAGATACAGGTTTATCAATTGTTCTTTGTTCAGTTTGAAAGGGGATGGTAGTTTTAGAGATGGATAGTAGTTGGGGGATAGTTCAGGGGAGAAGGACAGGATATTCTGTACTCACAGCTGGTTTCATATTTCTGGTGATAACTTGGAAAATTAATTAGGAACTAAGCTGCAAATGTGTGTGATATCATCAGTCTGCAAAGATTTCAGAGGAATATGAGAGCTGTGTTGGTTGAAGGTTGACCAGGGTTCAATACTGTCATGAAACTGAAAAAAAATCCCAACCAACATCCCACCACCACTGAAAAAAACCCAACAAAGCAAAGCAAAGCAAAGCAAAGCAAAGCAAAGCAAAGCAAAGCAAAGCAAAGCAAAGCAAAGCAACCCACCACCCACACATGCACTAAACCCCCCCTCCCCCGCAAAGACTTTGCTTCTAAGACCTGTCTGGCATTCTTCTCATCTTTCCAGCAGTAACAAGGCCCTCAATGCTGTTCTGTGTCCAGTTTTGGCCACTGCAGTTGATAAAACATATGAACCAGTTGTAGACAATGCAGAGTACAGCAATAAAAATTATGATCACTTGTTTATAGGTAAGAAAGTGTATAGCTGAAAGAAGTTTTTTGAAGACTACTGCAGCTGCAAAATAAGGAAACTATTTTTAATTCAAATACCCTGGACCATTAAGAGGAGAAAAAATTGGCAGGTTATTATAGACATTATTATCATGTCTAATAAGGTAGTCATTAGCAAATCTCTATGATTGGAGTTCTTTTGGAAATACTGAGAGCCATCTTTTGAGAATCATTTAGGTATAACTGTCCCTTAGCTCAAGGGGATGGATAATTGCCCAAGGTATCCTAGAGCCTTTAGGCGATTTAGACCAGATTTGGAACAAAAAAAAAAAGGAGGACTGTTTCACTGGATTTTTTTCTTCATGAAACTGTGATACATTTATTCTCTGATCTGAATGGTTGTTGCTCAATCCCTTATTTAATGGAGTTGTTTTATTTCATATAAATGGAAGAATTTTGATTTTAATGTATTGTGTGGCTGTGACTTTAGGGATTTGGCATAGTTCTCCAAAGTGTCAGAGCAGATTTTTCCTCACCACCTGAAAGACCTGTCTAAAGGTTCAGGAAATCATGTATTATTCAAAGCAAGTTTAACCTTTTTAATTAAAACTTGCCATTAAGGAAAAACATTTTCTAGGCATTCCATGAAAGTGAAAACAAAACAGAATTCAAAATCTGTTTATTTCCCAGGGACTTTACTTTTTTTTGGTGGGTTTTTTTTGGTGGGTTTTTTGTGTGTGTTTTGAGGGTTTTTTGTTTGTTTTTGTTTTGTTGTGGGTTTCTTTGTTTGTTTGGTTTTGGTTTTTGTTTGTTTGAATATCTATCAGTTCCTTATGGACCAAATTAAAGCTAACCAAACAAGCAAAGCATTTAACATGTTCAGTGTCTCACAGTATAGGAGTGTTGAGTGAATGAAGTTACGACACAGGTAACTAGTTTTAAGAATTTAAAACATGTACCATATATATTTTCTTGACTAAGCATTTACTATATAAAAATCCTATGTGCAAGACAGACCTGTGGGGAATTTTACATCATTTCTGTGTGTCTAGGTACATTTAGCAGTACAAGCATGCATATTTTTTTAATTGTGAAAGAGTTATACAAACATATGGCTCACCATAGCTTTGTATGGGCTAAGGACTAAGGAACTGGTTTTGGACTCCAGACCACTTGCATCAATATCTTTGCTTGGCTGCTATTTTCTTTTGACTTGCAGCAAGTTTCTGTACCACCCTCCTTGCCTGTCTTGCAGCAAGGCCTGCCACACAGCAGGGGCTTAAATTGCTGACTCATGTCAAACTGGTGTCTTGCACTCAAGATCCATTACCAGTACAAACAATTATTATTAAGAGAATACAGAAACATTTACTATTTGTTGACAGCAAATAGAAATTTGGGATCAATTTGCTATTTTTGTAGCTAATATTATTATTAAATTATTTGTACAATACTGTATTCCCTTTGGTAATGGCATTGTCCCTAGAAGCCTCAGTGAGCTGTTTTTATCCTATGATATTTATAGAAAATTTCTCATACTGTGTGAGAAAAGTGAGTTTATTACCGGTTTTTTTTTCCTAAATGATCATCATTAAAGAGCTACAAACAAAAGAACTGACTAAACAAACACTCTAATGTACAAAGCACCATTTAGATAAAGTATTTTCTGACACTACTTTTGACAAGAAACACTCATCCAATGGTGTTGTAGCAAGCCCAATTCTCCCAACACACAGTTCTGTCCTGTGGTCCTGGTGCAAAATAAAGCTTTTTTTTTCAGATCCTCAAATGAGAGGAATCCTTCTGTATGCCATGAGACCCTGAGGTTAGCTCAGATGGTTAGAGCATGGGCTTGACCTCTCTCATATGGCCCATTCACATAAGAGTTGCACTTGATGGGTCCCTTCCAACTCAGAATATTCTGTGAAATCTGTGAGACATCCCTACAGCCTTCAGTAGCTAGTATCTCTTTTTGCCTTTTAAGAATTTTGAGGAACTACTTTTTCAAAGGTGAACTTTATATGGTAAAAAAGGGACATGCGCATGATATACATTTAGGACAACCAGGGGGATTATTTTCAGAATATTTTGTTAAATGTCCTCCTATGTGCTTTTTCCATTGTCAAATCAGTTCCTACATTTATTTAAGTAAATTTATTTGCATGTGAAAAGCTGAAGTAGATTTAGACATGTGAGTTGTTCTTGTCAAATTGACTGATAGATGTGATTTCTTTCCTTGTTTGGCTTCTCTCTTTGCTGAGGATGCAGAAGAAAAAGCTAAGAAAGAAGCAGAGCAAAATACTTATCAGGGAACAGATGAAAAGGAAAGAGATGAACAGGATGGGAATCCAGGTGAAGATGTCAAAGAAGCAAAGACAGAAAAGAGCAAAGAACCAAATCCTGGGGAAAGCGAAAGTGCAGATTCCAGTAAGAACCCTGTAGAGGGCACCTGGCAAAGTGGTATGAGCAAACATGAAACCTATCAAGGGAAAAATGCACCTAGGACAGATAAGAAAATGGATCCTCATCACACTGTGGGAGAAGACAAACAGCATGTCCAGAATGGTGAGTTCTCTCCTTCCACTGAAACATAAATCCAGCCCTAATACCAGTATCTCACCTTAGCGATGGGGGAACCTGATGTCCTGAAAAAGCATTCCTGGGCCCAGAGTCTCTTCCTGAACATAAGCATAGTCACCTACATATAGGAATCAGAAACTAAATTAAATTCCAAGTAGTGTTCTTCTGTAGATGAGGTTCACCATACCTGCTTGGAAAAAAGGAAAAATTATTTTTCTCATGGAACTGAAGCAGCCTCTTAGAATACACAGCATGGAAAGCTGAAACAAATATTCCTGCTTCAATGAACATCTTCATTGCTTGAGTAACTGACAGAGGAGAGGCCAAAGCTGTCTTATAAACTCATTGTAAAGCCAATTAAAGGCATCTTTGATTTGAGCCTCAGATTGAAATATGTTTTGGAACAGAGAATTTTTCTCCTCTCTTTTTTATTTATTTCATCTATCCTTCCTTTGCTCAGTTTATTTTTTCATAAGGGCAGTCATGAGCCTTTATTTTTTGAGGGTTTTTTTGACAGAAATTTTATCCCAGTGTTTTTAACTTGCTGTAGAACTGAGTTAAAATAAGAATCCCATTCTGCACCCAAAAAAAGGTGGGAAAAAAGTTTGAAAATTCCATTAAACATTAAAAAACTTATTAAACCCAATAGAAGAGATCACTTGTCGCTTGGCCATTTCACTGTCCTTCCCTGCACAGCTCCTGCTCCCTGGAGCCAATATCAAAAAATGGCAGTACAGTCACATGTGATTTGTCACAAACTTGGCTAGTATCATGCAGCCCAAAAGTAGCGAAAAAAACACTTAGAAGCCTCCTCTTAGAAAAAGACTGAATGAAAAGTCCAGGCTCAAGCAGTGAGTTTAGATGGCAGGAGATGCAGAAATTCTGTTTAAAAAATTCCTGATACCATTCTCAGGGTTGCTGGCCTTTCCCAGTAATTCCTTCATAATTTCATAATTAGGGGTTTTTTAGATTGGAAGGACTGTGGGAATCAAAGCTGTCATTCTCTCTAATGTACGGAATTTTTTTTCAGACAGTGTTACGTGTGTGAATGGAATGGGCCCCTCAGGAAGACAAAACGGTCAGGGACATATGAAGTACCAGTTAGACTGCACCAGACTTTTCTTCTGCTATCCTTTGTTTTGCATGCTTCTAACAAAATGGGGATTAAGTGTGCTTTAGTGATTTTGTTAGTACCTTTTTTGGCAATGTGTCTCTGCTGCAGGTGTCAAAAGTGCTTTGAAAGGAATTATAATTTCTGGAAAGTAGTGTCTTCCTCAGGAAAAGAAATTCTACTCCTTTATTTATGGGATAAGGCCTTTACGAGGTACAATCACTGCAGTGTCTCCGAGGACTTATGAAATATTAACATTCATCTCTCTGGATTCACCACAGCTTCCTTTAAGCCTATATGTTAATATCTCATCTAATGTATTTGTCTTATTATTTCTCTGCCTCTGTAATCCCTCTTAAAAAGTTCATTACAATCGTTATTCTTCTCTGCTGCTGGCAGTATGACATGGTAGATATTACATTACTCAAAAGTCCCCTTTTCATTATATTCACTGGAAGTTCAGAAATTGTGTTATCTGATAAGTTTAAAGTCTCTCTGTCATTAACTGCCCTGTGCTTTCTCTGAGAGATTGAATTCTGAAATAGCACATGTGTAGATGTTCAGCATTTTTTCCTGCACACACTTAGGGTCAAGCAACTTATTTATGCAATGGTCAAAAAAGCATTGTTAGCTCATCATTACCACCAGCTGTATGATGGTGGAGGAGATGCAAGAAGACTTTTGCACTTTGCTAGGTGCATATTTGTTTCAGTTTCTGAAGACTGTACCCTTTTTTTTTAAGACCACCTTCATCAAACAGACACCTAAACCCTGCTGGATCTGCTCATAACCTCTCTGTACAAAGACCCCTATTCAGTGGCAGTGTGATCAGCTGAGGAGGGTGCTGCTTGTCCTTGCATTCATATTTTTTTTTTCCACCCACACAGTGAGCTTAGGAAGATAAACATGAAAAGTTTTGAATAAAAGCTGAACAGAACATGCTTTGCTTCCATCTTATTAAATATTTTAGGGTTTGAAAACCATTCCTCTTTTACACTATGATGAAGCTTAATTGGAGAGAGAGATTGATCCACTACTGCCCAAGAATAATAAATATGCTAATGGTTAAGGCACATTGTGGAAGAGGGAGACCTTGTTTCTCTACAATTTTTCTTTTTTTGAGCTGTTCCAAAAATAAATATCCACTGCCCATGAGTATTTTGAAGGCAGATCACATCCTCTTTAACACTTAATACCTTTAATCTTGATCCAAAGGCTGGGAAGCAGTTATATTACCAAAAATAGTAATACAAATGGAATAGGCATCACTGTAATACAGCCTCACATTTACAAAATTCTGAAGTGAGACTTTTACAGCTTTTTGTGTTGAGATGTGCATCACAAAAGGAAGAAGACCTCTTGTACTGTTTGGACACTGCAGCTGAAATAGCTCTGTTCTGCTACAGCTTTCCCTTTAAGTTATTTTTGTATTTGATCTAGCATTCAGCATTCTCATTCAGTGAAGGGATGGTCTGGTAAGGTCTGATGTGCTTTGCTGCATGACCAATAGAGGACCAAAAAAAGAGTGACTCTTGGTTGACATTCCTGGCTTCATAAAATACACCCCATCTTAAGTTGCTATTTTCATTGTGCATGAACCATTGCTCTGCCAAAGGCCTTGATTTTCTGGTTTGCTACAGAGACTCTAAAGGCAATGATCAGTGCTAGGAGGATTGTTCCTTGATATCAAAACAAATGAATCTGTAGATAAAGGAATCTGGTAAGAGAAAGTAAGGCAAAATTACATAGGCCTGTTCAGGGTATCTAAGATGGTTCTTTAAAAGAGACACTTATGATGAAGCCTTGAAGGATCTTATTTCTTTGGAAAGCATAAATGTTTCAGACTCCTGATTCTGAAATGAAGCTTATGATCAGATTTTTGCTGGCCTACATACAATCAGAGGAATTGTGAGTTTGCATATGAACTTTAAAAGGTTTTGATAATTAGAAGAAATTTATAAGTAGATTGTAAAACTTGCTTATCTGTAGGAGTTGAATAAATTTTTCTGGGGCTTTGTTGTATGAAAATGTGTTAATTCGGTTCCTTTTGAATTCAGACCTTTCCCCCTAAGGAACATCTCCTTTGGGTGTTGCAATTTCATCGAGTTACAAGCATTAAAATGCACTCTGCATTAAAATGCTTATAGTGTTTCTTATTGCTTCTTATTGCTTATTTCTAGATGAATTAAAGGAAGACAATAAATTGGACAGAAAAGATAAGTTTAGTGTGGGGGATGAATCAAAGGAAACAGATGGTAAGGACAACATTTTATTGCATTTTTGATGCCCATTTTTGTATGTGATCTATTGTTTCCTAAACATCTCCAGTTTATTCTAAAACCAAAAAAATTTTGTGTGGTAACCAGAAACAGACTTAACAGAAACAGTCATTAGATTTGAAAGAAGCCATTGAAACGGTCTGAGGGAAGATCATTCCGTTCACATAATGCCTAGTACCACTTAGTTCCGCTGGTAAGCCTTATCCATCAATTTTTGTGCAGTGCCTGAAAGAAAAATCCTGGATTATTAGAGTTGCTTAATAGGAAATGCAGATTTGTGAGATTCTATCCTTCTGACTTTCTTTGGGCTGTATTCTTCTGTCTGTAAGGACAGGCTGCACTGGACATGAAAAAACCGGACCTAAGAAAAATGCTGCACAAGAGGTCCTATTAAGGATGCGATTGAAAAGGGAGGCTGCTGGAACATTTTTGAACTGTAGCAATCCCAAGCCATAGAATGGTTTCAAGGGCATCTGGGAATAATTTCATATGAGTCTGAGCCTAGTGTAGAGGTCCACAGACATTTTAGCAGCCTCAGCAGTTTGGAAAAACATCTCTAAGTTCTGCAGTGTGTTTACACTTTTGCACTTCCTCACCTGTGTACCACAGGCCTCTGAGATAGTATCTGAACCACATTGCTTCAAAGACAATGGCTGAATTATTAGGTAGAAAAATAAATGGGAACAAATTTTCTAGCATTTTCTTTGTGTATGTATAAGTGAAATTCACTGAAACGTAACTATTCCTAATTATAAATAATACAGTGCTTTGTTTTGATGGTCAAAACCATCAAAATTATTTAAATTCCTACTGCTCTAGCAAAGTGGTAAATAAGAAGAAAATATTATACCTCAACTAAACACGTAGAAAATTTCATCTAGAAGCATGTATTAATTTCAGACAAAGTATTACGTACTTTTTCTTGAGGCCTCTTAGTACCAATTGTTTAGAAAAATTCCATTCTTTTGTTAAGAGGTCATGTTACTTATATACTTGAGTTAAATGTCTGTAAGGAAAACAGTCTTGTGCAAGTACCACTTATAGCTCTTACTGCAGTGATGCAGAAACTAAGCACAAATACTCAAATAACATGTGACTCTTCAGATTTTCATGAGTATGTGCAGTTCTATATGTAACTATCAAGACTCCAGAAAGATTAATGGGCAGAATCACTGCTCCCCCTACTCTTGTGGGTGATGGCTGAACAACCATTGTGCTGGAAAGTTGCAGTCCTTGCAAGACAAGGTGAATGCAGAAACACTGGGGCTTTTTTAGGGGGACTCAGGAGCACCAGCTCGGCCAAGAGAGTAGACCCATGAATCTCTAACTTTGAGGAAAAGGTTAAATTTGAAGGCCTTAACTCTCAAGGTCTTAGAAATATTAGGGCCACCTATTTATTTCAGCTGGAGGACCAAGAAGTGAATGTTTAATACTAACTTGAAGATTGAAGATTGAGGATGTGAATTTGGTTCTTTGCAAGTTGCTTATCTTTGGTGTTATTTGTATTTGTTATTTATTGTCTTGTAAGAGATAGTTAAGTCCATCTCTTTAGGGAAAAGACCAGTACCATGGGACCAACTGATTACAGTGAATAAGCAACTCTAACCATGCAAAAACAATTTGTAGGCTGTTTCTCATTCAGACAGTGTAGAGGCAGAATATAGGTAATTATCTAATTGATAAAAATCAGAAAAAATATTGTGAATTATGTGCCTTAGAAAGAAAAACACTAGAATGGAGCTTCTGCTTTGCCAAATACCGCGCAACCTGTTCTGTCCATTACCCACTCCAGAGCAAATCTCCTTACCAGCCATGTGAGGGGTGTGGAGAAAGGAACGTTATCCGTGGATAATACATAGTTGTTTGCAGACTACTGAAATGTTTACTCGAACATATACTTTCTCTTGTGCCAGTGCATGGTCTTTCACAAGTCACATGCTGGAAAAAAGATTTAAGAATTAGAAAGATTGAGATTATGGCTATAATGTGCTCACCACATGTAATTTGCTGGTGGGTGAAACTCAGCCTGGACTTTTTTCAGGGTCAAGGGTACCTGGGTTTTACAACCTCTGTTCTGTTCTTGGGTTTTACAACCTCTGTTCAGTGTGTAGCTGGGAAGTGTTTGTATTAAGCAGGCCCATTTGTGTATGTTTAACACAAGAGCTTCAGCTTTCTCACCAGTATCCTTTTGCATCAGCTGAAGTCCTGAACCCAACTGACAACACTCTCTCCTACTGTGCAGGCATCCTGCGCCCAGAAAAGAAAGCTGCAGAGTATATTTTGCATAAATCTTTGTAGGATATGTATCCAAGTTGCTTTTTAAATTATATACAAAGGAAGCTATTGTAATATCTTCTTATAGGCACACACACATGCCAAAATAATTATAATATGTTTGTCCTTCTTCTACATGGGGAACCTAGTGACTAGAGAGACATAGAATGACACAAAGATGTTGAAACTACATGTTTACCCTGTAGTCACAGGTGTGAAATGTAGTTTCTGTGTCAGTTACCTTGAAGGTACAAAAAAATACTTAAGTGGGCATGCCTCCAGGAACAAGGATCAAGCTCACTGAGAGTGTATGGCGCTATGTGTCTAGCCAGAGCTTTGTATGACTAAGTCTATCCATACCAAAGCCAACTGCAGTAAAGCCAGTTTGAGGATGGCTATGTAAGTTGCAGTCATATCTTGGATTTCAGACTTAATTGCTTCAAAATCCTGTGCAAGTCTCTTGAATATAGACTAGTCTTCTTCTCATGTTAATCTGATCTTCATATTATTGCTTTTTTTTTCCTGTGGGAGATACTGCTTGTTACTCAGTACTGCCCTTTTTCTCCGTTTCAAGATAAGAAATATGGGGATGCCATTTCCCAAATAAAGGTACTTCCCTGCCAGAGGCATCATCAGCACAAGTAGTTCATCAAGTGTTTCCTGTGGGATAGAACATTGTTAAACCATTTTGGAAAACTGAATTTTCCCATGTGAAATCATTGCTTGGCAACTCTTTGAATGGAAAATTATAAGAAGTCCCATGGACATAATTTTTCTTTACATTCCAACCTTTCTTTTTTAGAAATAATTTTTTTTTCTAATAAAACTAACAGCAAATGAGAAAATTATTCTTCCCCATTAGAGACTTGATATCGAAGAAATTTTTTACAGTAATGGTGGTGAAACAATGGAACATTATGTCCATTGAGATGGTAGAAACTTCATTCCTGGAAACATCCAAGGTCAGGTTGAACAGGGCTCTGAGCAACCTGATCTAGTTGTAGATGTCTCTGCTCATTGCTGTGGAGTTGGACTAGATGACCTTTAAAGGTCCCTTTTCAACCCAACTATTCTGATTGTATGATCTTATGATTAACATTTTCACAGGTCATTTCTACCACATCCTCATTTTTTTTTCTCATTGGGAAAATATTCTGCAATGTTAATGCAAAGTTTTCGGTGTAACTTCTTGTTTTGGGGACCAAGCACAGTTCATTCAATCAAATATACTCTCTCAGCTACGAAATTGTAGAAAAATAAAAGGTTCCTTTTTTTTGTGTGTTTGTCCTAGGAACGTATTACTTTAGTAGTAACATGCATGTTTTAGCACAGAAACATACAAGATATTTGCTTCTTCAACAGCTAGTACATACAGTGAAAGCTGATGTGCTCTGGCTATGTGATGAGCAGTGCTGCCACCTCATGGTCAAATCAAAATCTGTTTTTTGACAGGTCTTTGTTTCAGTACTACATTCTTCTATGCAGTGCAACACAATAGAACAGAATATAGTCACTATAATATAATGTCATATAGTACTATATGTAGCCTTTTAAATATGCAGACTATATTTCAGGCTTACCAGAAATTGAGGTTTTAGCTTTCTTTATTTTGATTTTGTTGAGATATAATGTTGCTTATCAGTAGTTAAAAGCTTTCCCTTTCAGTTCTATACATTGCCCATGCCAACATGTAGAGCTGCCTTTCAGTCTTAATTTTCTTGATAATGATTTCTTGATCAGGAAGTGAAAAATTTCCTGATTATTAAGTTAAAGCCTTCATTTCTTTCTGTCCCATTTGCCCCAAAAATCAAGTGGCAGACTAACTGGCTACTTGACACATGTTGTTATCAGACAACACATGTTGTTATCTGACAATGCCTTTGGTATAGGAACATGGTGGTGAGAAGACACCATGATGAGGGCTTCACAGTTATCCAGAGAGAGTTGAATTAACAGGATTCTTCCCGGCTTCATTTGTCAAAACTTCTCAACCATTTAAGAATTGCCTGTCTTTGCAGCCTTCTGAAAGATACAATTTTTGTATGTGTCAATCTAGCCAAGACCACTCCATAGCAATGAACACTAAGTAGACTTCTGATGAAATCCTGCTTATTCAATATGCATAATTCTGATGTTGTTTTAAAACAGGTTGCTCAAGTGTGTAAATGAAGAGCATTTTTCTATGTCTCCTTGAGAGAGGTAAAAAGGTTAATTTCAGGTCATATAAATAATGGTGCCATTTCTAATTCTGTTTCAAAAGATAAGCTGTTCTCTCCATTATTATCAGAAGCAAAAAGTCCATTTCAGTTTGTGAGGCAAACACATCGTATTTCTCCTTGCTGCTTGATAGTGCTCTTCATATTATGTGTCATAATCCAGCAGCACAAGCAAATTGGAATGACAGTAGTCTAAGACTACTTACTAAAGACAGTTTCCTTCCTTTTCTCACTTCCTTTTTGTGGCCTGTTTCTTGAATTACATTAACGGCTATTGCCTCAAGTTACAAATAAGAAAGACTCGTTAGCTTCTGGGAAAACTTGCTTGAAACATGAAGGCATTTTGCCTTCCAAAAAGACATATTTCACTGTAATTTGTCTCTGATGAACAATTGTCCCATTGTACTGAAGTATAGGATAACTGGGAGCAGGAATATCTTCTGTGCTTTTTAAAATCCTTTTAGTGCTCTTTTGAAAAAATGAGTTTGTCTAATTTAGCAAGTGGCACCTGAGGCAAGCTGGAATTTGCATAGAAGAATGCATTCTCAAGAAGGTTTTATGCAGTTTTAATAGCAGATGAACATGATGTGATGTGATCTTTGAAGCTAAGTGCAAAATACATTGTTAGTATCTAGACAGGGCAAACAGTAGATCACCATGGTGTGCATGCTTGGTGAGAATATAGAGAATATGTAGAAAGGTACCTTTTATAATTATGCAGATGATTTTGCAACTTGTCAGTTTTGTGTGTGTTAGTAAATCTTATGGGAAGCACCTGGTTTTCCTTTGAGACTTTCATGTGTCTCTTTTTTAGCCTGCTTTTTATTGTTCAGGCCATAGAAGCCTAGATACATGGTCTTTAAGATGCTAGATTGCTTTTTGATTCTACTTCACATGAAGTCACAGATATATGTGACAAGTTGAAAAATTGGGAATTCCATTTGTCTTGATTTAAGTGAATATTTGGAATATTCAGGTGCCTGGTGAAAAAAAATCATCACTAAAGGCAACTTAACTAGGGTTTTTTGAGTAGTTACCTTTATGGGGAACATTTTTCCATGTTACCTCTGGTCCTTTACATATAGTGCTGCTCAGAGATGGCATATGGTTGCATTGCTCCTCAGGGATAACGTTCATGGTCCTAGAGATATGGAGGAATGTGTAACTTACACAGTGCATTGCAGAAATTCTTCCTTGATTTTGCATTATCAACTAATTTATTGCACCAGTCAGGGACTACAGCTGTGACTTTGCTTCTATTATAGTCCTTATCCCATTTAGGAAAATTTGCCTGTGCGATGATGTATAGAAATTTTCCACTTCAGCAGGAGGAGAGTCCTCCTTGCTCCCAGCTGCAAGAATTATGTTTGATACAGTGACAATCAGGCTTCTTTTTCCTGATGCAACACTTAGTCCTGAAAGAGAAACAAGATCATGTCTTTTCATGAGAAGAAGGAAAAATATGAAATGGCTCCTCAAAAGACATTGGTGACATTTAGATTGCATCTTATTCCTTCCTCACAGAACAACTAGCTTCCAATTTGAGCGTACCAGCTACAGGAACCAGATAGGACTCTTATAAGGTGTAGCATCCCACCCCAAAAGAGAAAGCAACACACAGGTGCCCAGATACTCATGATCAAAAAGCGTAATCTTTATTACTTATAATCATTAATCGATCCATCACTAGGCAATTCATTCTTTTCTCTCCGTCTAAACCACTTCTTTCCTTTTCTTAACTTCAAAACCTGGTACTTCCAAGCAATAACTAATGGAGAAGAAAATCAACAAGTATTATTAGTTGAAAAGTGTTTTTTTGAGTCAGGCTAAAGTGTCTAGGAGTTTAATTCAATACAAGTGATTGTCAAAAACGGAAGAGATATTGAAAAAAATCCAAATGAGAACTTTTGCTTTGAAATGGTGTTTCGCATTTTTATCCAGCATTAAGTAAATGGGAAACACAAAAGTTTTGTTTTAGTTAGATGAAAAGCTCAGCTTGATCTTTTCTTTTCTCTCTATCCACCCCACTCCCCCCCAAAAAACCCTAATCTCCAACAGGCATTTTGCCATGCGAGAAAGACACCAATTCCTTGTGTCTGACCCAGAGCTAAGCATTATCCTAATTTTTTGTTTTAGTCACTCAGTCAAAGAAGCCCAGTGCTTATTACAAAATTCTGATTCACATACATGGCTGAAAACTTTGTTGGCTTTGATTATCCTTCTTCCTGTGGAAGGTTGTATTTGATTTGCATGGTAAGGTTTTGGTAGTGAGAAGGGCTGGAGGGGTAGCTTCTCTGAGAACCCGCTAGAAGCTTCCCTCATGTCTGACAGGGCCACCCCCAGCCAGCTCCAAGAGGGATCCACCCACCAAGGCCAAGCCATCAGCAGTGTATGAGAAGTCCTCCGCATGAGGAGGAAGGAGCAGCAGAGACAACGTGTGAGCAACTGACTGTAACTCCCATTCTCTGTCCTCCTGTGCCCTGTGGAGGAATAGGTAGAGAATCGGGAATAAAGTTAAGCCCAGGAAGGAGAGAGGGGTGGGAGAAAGGTGTTTTAAGATTTGGTTTTACTTCACATTAGCCTACTCTGATTTCATTAATAGATTAAAGTAATTTTCCCAAGTCAAATATGTTTTACCTGTGACAGTAATTGGTGAATGATCTCTCCTTGCCATTACCTCAAAACATGATCTTTTCCTTATATATTCTCTCCCCACATCCAGCTTAGGAGAGGAGTGATAGAGTAGCACCTGGTGTCTAGCCAAGGTCAACCCAGCACATAGCTCATCCCCCTTGCTCCTTGAAAAGAACTGGGGTTTTTCTTTCCATCCACAATGGAACATCTCTTTGTGAAAACAATGATCTAGCTTTTACCTCAAACATATGCAGAGGTTTGAAGTATGTTTGATTAACAAATATAAAATAATATTTTGCACCTAATCTTCTAGGTGGCTTTACATAGTAAGTATCTAATTTCTTTCATACATGCTTTATTCAGGAAACTCAATCATTACTTGGTGTAATCAAACCTTTGCCAGTGTATTCATTATGTTTTTATCTGCTTTTATATAGTTCCATAATAAGCTGGTAGGCAAATAACATCTATTAAACCAAAACTAATCTCTTTCATCACTGATGTTATCCTAGGGCAAGTGGAATGCAAGCTGTCAAGCAAACATAAAACACAACGTCAGTGTGAAAAGGACTAGAAATTGTTTGGCATCATGAATGATTTAGGCACAATTATGTGCCAAAGCTCCAAAACCAGGATACCTCCTATACTAATGCTATTTCTCCTCATAGCAAAATTAATGTTATGCACTTGGGTCATGAGCTAAATTGGAGTCATGTTATTTAAATTCACTTACTAAACAAATATTCAAAACTTATTCTTGGTTTCCCTTGCTTTAAAGAGAACGCAAGCACCTTCAAATACCATTTTTTTTTCTTTGAAAAAATAATCACTCTAAAATTTCTCATCCATTAGACATACTGATAACAGAGATGAATTAACTTATGATGCATATTTCTTCTTTATTTCATTGATATTCTGAACTTTTTTCTTAGGCCTCATACACCTCTGGTGCAACAGAAGAAAGAAAATACTGTAACTATGCAGAATTTATTTCTTCATGGTCTTAATTATCTTTGAAAACACTTTCAAATGGCTTTAGTAGGAGATAGGATCATCCAGTGCTGAGAACTGAATACTTAGATTTTCAACATCTTCATTTTATTTCGAGTAGTGCTTCAATGGTGCTTTCCAGGTGAAAAAGCTACAGATTATGACTGAGCCCACTTTGGTACTCAGGGAAACAAGAAATACTCAGATTTTGGGGAAAAAGCTTACAAAATTAAAACGTCACTCCTTTACATCCTGTAAGATGCTGAGTGAGTCCACAAAGGAATTAAAAAGGAATTAAAAGTGGCAGATTTGGTGATCTGTCTCAGCAACTGCAAATACTTCCATCATTTGTAGTGGGAAAGACTGGATTATAGATGATGTGAGATGCAATTACTCTGACTACTATTACGCCTCATTGTGCACTGCATCAGTAGTAATTGTTTTATGATATCAAAGGCCATGCAAGAATTAGCAATTTCTTTTGTCATTTCACAGTGCTTGGATGGAGCTGGGTTCTGGGGGAGAGCAGATCTTGCAATAAATAATCTCATTTTGAAAAACCTATGCTTTTAATTAGTAAGGGTAGAAGCTACTTTCAAACACCATGTCAGCTTTGCTATGAACGCTTGAACAACCTTACTGGGTTAGACCAAAAGCCCCTTTAGTTCTCCATCACCCGTGTGACAACATTTCACAGCAGAGATCTTAATGAACAAAAACCAAAATCAGAGCAGTGGGTGTACCCCACTACAGTTTTCTGTGTTCCAGAGGGCCAAGGCAGAGGTCAAATCTCTGACTTGGATAGACTCTGATGGATTTTTCTTCCATTATTTTGTCTAATTATCTGTAGAGCCCTGGTACTTTTGTATATTGGGCACTATGGCAACACAATTCAAAATATACTTAGGCATTATGTGATAAATCACATCTTTTTATTCTTCTCAAATTTACTGTTTGATAAGTTCATTTGGTAATTCCCTTCTTGGATTGTGAGAAACAGTGAGCAATTGTTCCCTTTCACATTCTTGGTGCCACTAATAATTTCATTTACTTTTTATTAGACTCTCCCTGGAACTCTGTTTCTAGGCTAAAGAGTCATCGCACATGAAGTTTGTGTATTGAACTTTCCTTCAAGTGCAACCCTTTTGCTATCTGCTATGTTATCATGTAATGCTGACAGTCTGTGTTACACAAGTTTATTGCAATATGACAAGAGAATCTGATTTTAATAAAAATGAGATAACCTCTCATTTTTTCCCCTGTATTTTCAATAGTATAGTCATGGATGCTGTGCTGCATGGATTGCATGGTGCTGTCATCTTGTGCTTCCTTCAGAATTAAGTATGGTTATAATGCTTCAGAAATTTGAGCAGAGAAAACAAGGACCATGCAAGAACCTCACAAGCACTTTCATTCACAGGGATTCAAGCAGGCTAAATAGTTTGTGAAAAAAACCCCGAACTCTTCCCCACAGAATCCTTAATCCACATCACACTGTCCCTCAGTCTACATTCAGCTCTTTTTTTTTTTAGGAGAGAAAAGAGGTTTTTCTTTTAAATGCAATTTGAAAACCATAGGGCTTGGTCTTGTCCTGATAGCCTGGCCTGGGAGATGTCTGGATGCCATTGGGAGATGTCTGTCTTGGTTTTAAAGACAGGAGTCTTCCAAGGAAGGCGGGAATCTTCCTGAGATGGAAAATGTGTCCCCCTTCCCTCCAAATTATTTTGAGATTATGGTGCTTTCAGGCAACAATATAGGAAAAGGAATAACAGTTCTTTGCTAATATATATACCACAAGATAAACAAACAACAGCAATGACAGCAACAACAAACAAAAAACCAGAAACCCAGTGACAGCCGTCTCTCGGCTGTCAGGCACTTTCCCCTTTGCTGTAGTTACGGCCGCAGCCGGCAGGGGCGCTGTTGGCTCCCGGCCGCGCAGGGCGGGTGCAATGATTCCCCCGCGGCTGCAGGGGGCGCTGTGGCGCAAGCTCAGCCACCTCTCCACATGGCAATGGAGGCTTGGGGGGCGAGAGAGAGGGAAAAGGGGCTTCCCTTGCAAAACTTATGGGGAGCAGCCATCAGTGGCTGCTGGGTGGCAAGCTGGACTGTAGCAGGAACCTCAGACCAGCAGGCTGGAACAGCAGAGACAAGTACACCCCAGGTGGCAAACAAAGCGTAGCAAAGACCACAAAGCCATGGCAGGAGCAGTGGGAATCCGGGTGGGCGCAGAGTGTCGAGTTAAAGTGTAGCAAAAAACACCCAAGCAGTTGCAGAAAACAGCGGGGACTGGGCGGCCCTGGGAGAAGAGAGAAGGTGGAGGGAGGGGGTTGTTTCGGGTTTTCCCCTGGCTCTCAGGTCTCCCATGTGATGTCCTGGGGATGTCCACGGCCACCAGACTCCTATGAGCAGCTGGGAGGTGCTCCCTCTAGAGAGGGGGAGGGGGTTGGAGTCCGGAGCTTCCCCTGAGGCACCCAAGGAGAAGGTGAGGGTCCCTCCCAGTGAGGTCAGGTGTTGAAAAGGTCCCAGTTCAATGACCACTCTTGCTAGCAGTGGCTCACCCACGGTAAGGAGAAGCAGTGAAGGACAAAACTCTGCAGTGGCAGCAAATCTTCCAGGCAGCAGCAGTCCCGCACCAAAACCACAGCCGTCTGCTCTCTGATCCCAGTGGGAGAGGGTGAGGGAGCGCGAGCGCACACTGAGCCCAGCCCCTGACCTGCATCCAAGGCTCACGGTATTTCTGCGCTTGCCAAGAGTGCAGAGCTTCCCTCCAGCCACGAAGCTCACTGCAGCAAGCTGCATCCCTTCCCCAGTCCTCCACATCCGGGCCATACCTTTTGTCTCTTAAGTACCCGTCATTCCCATCTCTTAGGCAACAAAAGGGAGAAAAACTCCCTGAGAGAAAGAAAAAAAGAAAAGAAAAATCCTAAACTTCAGCAGTGTCCTAAGCCCTCTCTGAGCAGCACTGTGTTTTTGGCAGCTGTAGAGGAAAGGATGGAGGTAAAGGGCAGGCATTTTTCTGGAGCAGCAGAGCTGGCTGCCATCAGAAGCAGTGCTGGGAGAAGCCAGCTTTCCACTTCAGTTGGTGCAACCAGCATCACGTGTATGATTTATGCTTGGTGAGGAACATGAGTAAATACACAACAGATGTTTCTGGGTTAATCTAAACTCTCACCTCAGTCTAAATGCTTCTGGGTGTCCTCCAACTGTGTTGAGAGAGCAGATTTTGAAAGTTTGATCTGGAGCAGATTTTGAAAGTTTGTATTAGACAGGCATAATAAATGCCAACTGTTAAAATGGATAGCTTTTCTAAGACTTTGGACTCCAAAACATCATTAAAAGAGAATAATTACTGAAGCAGGGTCCCCTCCTGAGAATGGGAGCCGAGTAACGACAAACATCGATGCGGTTAGATATCGTTCTCGTTTATTGTTCAAAACAAGCGGGATTATGTAGCATTGTTTACCAGTCATTGGCTGTTCACGTGCCTTAACTACTCTATAATTGGCTACTAAGGTACAGTCACGCGTATCCACCTTTTGCTTATTGGTTAACATGCAGTAAACAAGTGTCCTCTCTCCCCCCATCCTGCGGTTATCGTATCTTGTTGAACATTCCTTTTTTTCTTGCGAAACCGTTCTTCTTTCTCTTTTCCCGTCCTCAAGGACACTTCAAGCGCTTAGCCATGCTAATCTTGCAGCACTCAGGACAAACAGACCTGCTAAACCTGGCTTGTTCATTAATTTCTAAGAATCCTTCTACAAATCACTGTGCAAAACTGACAGTCAGCTTCCTTGCTGTATGGGTATACTCATACACTTAGTAATTCTGTGTGAAGAAAAAGATGAACCGCAGTGTATTTCAATTTCAGTATGCCTATCAGTATAGGTATATAACTTCATAGTCCAGCGGGCAAAAGTTAAAAATGCCTTGGTATGAACTAGAAACTGATAGCAGAAATGGACTCACAGAGGGTGCAGGCATCACATGAAAAGTTGTAGAAGTCACTGGCATTTACATTAGTGATCAAAGTGAAGGCCAGTACTCAACCTTGACAAACAATGTAAGTTCATCAGAGACACTTGAAGGACTGAGATGTGTATTTAGGCAAGGCTATTTCAGATAATGACATTCAGTACATGCTAAGTGGACTACTTAAAGTCTTAGGTGTACAGAGCACTGCATATTCATTCTTTTTCCTCTTTCAATTACCTCTGTTGATACATGCTAATATTTGCATGAGAACTACTGTATTTAAATGAGAAAGATACTGAATCATATCCAAAGCTAGGGTAGTTGTAGGGAAGTTCTGTTATATCCAATGGGAAATCTGGCTAGGAAACCAGAACATCTGCCCCACCAAGCATAAAAACAATTCACAGCAAACTCTATGCTAGTATGTTCTTACTGTAGCTGATGATGTAGCTAATAGAAGTAAAAAGCTGTCACAGAATCGTAGGAAGTTAAGGGGTTGGAATGGACCTTAAAGATCATCTAGTCCTAACCTCCCCTGCCATGGACAGGGACACCTACCACTAGACCAGGTTGCTCAAGGCCGTAGCCAATCTGGCTTTGAACACTGCCAGGATTGGTACATCCACAGCCTTTCCGGGTTGACTCAGTTCTCCACAGGGAACTTCCAGAGACTGGAGAAAACTTTGCATTTCCCCTTGCTTCATTAGTGGGGATGGGAGGGTTTAAAGTTCTTGTCAGTGTGGATAGCATAGGAAGAGAAGCATGTATTAGGTGGTACTCCGAGCTCTATTTCAGATCCCTGGTGTGATTCAGCAAATCCTTTAAGAAGTTCAGAAATACTTACTGCTCAAATATGTCATTCAGTCCACCTGCCCCAAATGATTACCCTTCCTTCTGGGTCAGTCTTTTCTCTTTAAAATGTGGCTAATGATATGTGTCCCAGGATATGACAGTAAATCAGGCTGAATGTTTTAGTTGGGAAACATCAAGGAAATGTAGTGCTGTTGTTATGGCTGTTAGTATTGTCTATTGTAGATTATGCTGGAAATGTGACAACTCCGTCTAAATAAATCCAATAAAATGCTGAAAGCCTAATTCTTTAGAAGAGTGTCTTAGAATTGCATCAGTGAGCAACATTTTGTAGTAGCCATTTACAGGGGACTATCCTTAAAGGAAAGATTCCCTTGCTATCTGTGTGGTAGAAGATACCAACTCTTCTCTTAGTTGATCTGTGCAGCCACTGTGTACATTCATCACAGACAACACAATCCAGCAGCAAAGATCTTTGTTTTGGCAGTCCTTTTTCTCCTTTGCCCAAGTACTATTAAAAAAAAAAAAAAAAAAAGAAAGAAAAAAATAAAAAGACAAGGCAATATATTATTGAATGCAAAAGAAATTAGTTTCCTGAAAGATGTTTTGATGCAATAATGTCTTCCAAGGCATGCCCAGCCCTACAGGTAAATTCATCTCTCCTTGGGCTGAATCTCCTTGGTTGAGAGACTCTTTCAAATGCGCTTTCAAACTCTGCTGATATAAGCATTGTCAGAATAACAGTAGCTAAACAGGGTGCCAGGTGTACTCAGGTAACCAATTGGAACCGCCAATAAAGAGTAGAATATTCATGTTCCTGTTTGAAGTTTTTCCAGAGGATTTCTAGAGATGGTTATGATGCGAATTGGGTAGATTGTCCTCTTTCATTAGAAACTGTCCATTGTCACTAGAAATAACAGAAAAGTTTTCTTGTCTATATGTCTTTCTCAAGGAGATCTGTTTATTGTGAAGATGCACTTGTAGTACAACTACATAGAAAACAGTTATGTTTGTACATTCAGGATAGTGTTAGTCAAACATAGCCTAATTATGAGGCCAAGGGATTATAAGTATTTGACAGAGGAGTCAAGCAGATTGTAAAATGCACATATTTTGTTTTATCTTTGGCTCCTCTCCATTCTTAAGGCTGTGTTTTTCACTGAAAGCTCATTGGGAGAAAACAGCATTTAAAATGTAGTGTTCTTTTGTGTTCGGAGCATTTTCTTTTCTTCGATTCAAACCACATATACAACATTCTTTCCTTCATAAGCAAAAAGGTATTGGAAAGCTGTTGATCAAGGATGATCAGAGAGCCCTACTGCAAAGAAACCTAATAAAATCTCTTGATCTAAGCATGCTGGACTCTGTTGTGTAATCTTCTTGATGCCTAAATTTGAATTCCAGCTGGATTAGTCTGATCATAATAGATTTCAATTTGTTTAGGACAGAATGATATTTCCAGTTCAGCCCATATGAGGTATTGCCTTGGCATGCCTCATCTTGCACCCTTTCAACAGTTAAGCAATGCTTCACTGCTTGCAGAAAATAAGGCTTGTCTAAACTGATACCCTTATTTTACTTTCCCAGATTACCTATCCCTTGGACAAAGCAGAGAAAGGCACCATTTGACAGTTTTCTATTTTTTTTTCCAGATACAGAAGAGTAAAAACATATTAAAAAAGAGACTGCAAATCTCTTTCATCATTTTATCTGACCTTCTTCATTCCTTCTCCTACTCCTGCAAAGACCTGTTTCTGGGAAAGGCATTAAACAACTTTCGAAACACTCCTCTCACTGGCTCCTTCACAGCTAATGACTCTGGGTTCAAGGGGGGAACCCTTGGGGTTTTTTGTTAATTTTGTTTGTTTGTTCATGTATGTATGTTTTTTTATTGTTGTTGTTTTGGGAAGTGTTTTTGTTAAAAGGTCAAATTGTGATTTCATGATGCAAATAGTTCCATTTTTCTGGACAGGTCAAGCAAATAGAAGAAAGTATTCTTCAAAAGCTGGTTTTGCCCTTTGCTATGCCTCAGCTTGTGAAACCAGCACTAGGATGATGCAAAAGGATATAAAAGGAAAAAAAAACCACGAAAACAAACCAAAAATTCTTTGATAATAATTCACTTTTACTCTTTCTTTTCACTGAAAGCCTTTTCCAATTGCTAGTAGACAGAATTTGGTATCAGTTTTACCCCTGTTGTAGAAGATTTTATTAATAAGCATGGTGAATTTGTAGAGCCATTTGACTATTTCTTAGGATTTGATATCTTTCACAGATAACACAAGACAGAAAAATGTTTTTCTTTCTAAACAGCAGTCAGACTCACTCAACCCTTGATTTTGTTCTTTTTTGCAGCTAGGAAAGGAATAACCAATGAAAGCAATATTATCTTGGGGCAAATTTTATTGTCAGGCTCTGAGAACATGTATTAATATATTGCTTGATGTGCCTGCTTAACCTAATATTGCAGAAAATTATCTGTTTCCCACATTTTTTCATGGGCCACTAATAATAGCTGTTTGTCTGACCTGAATATCTAGGAGAAGAGGGGCATCGGGGAAACACATGGATCAATTCTTACTTTCATCTCAGTTTGATCTTTCATCATGGACTGAATGGACAGGCCAAAGAAAAGGAAAAGCATTGTTGGATAAGTATGAACAGAAAAAACCAAAATAAGAATGTATGAGGAGCATCAAGCACGTATGTGTTTCTGGCTTGGGATTTTAATAGGAATCCAGCTAATTGTAAGCAATTTTGCCTGTTTATGTACATATACATGCAACTATTTGTATAGACATGTACATATACATTCAACTATTTTTGCTGAACAGCTTGCTGTTCAGGATGAGGTCTTGCTGTGTTACTCAGATATGTATTTTTTAAGGAATCATACTCCTGCCATGGATCTTTTCTATGTAGAGAATATGCAAAACATTGGCTTAGGAAGGTAAATCATTAGCATTTCCTTTTCATGTTCAAAAGCACAGAACTTTGCAACCAGAATTTGGATCTCTGTTCCTGCTAAAACTTTGCATATATAGGGAGGAGCATCCTGTGACACTAGCAAAAATTACAGCAGTAAACTCAGACTAAATCCATTTTAAAAGCGAACACATTCTTAATTAAGAGTGTTTAGTATCTGGGATTTTCATTATTGAGGCTAGAGATAGTTTAAGGGGTTTTTTTGTTCTCCAGTTTGAATTCGTTCAAAGCCAGAGATTTAGATTATGTTCATGCTGTGAAAAGGTGTCACTTCAATCATGTGTTTTCAGAAAGAAGTGCAAAAATAATTCTTGAAGTTTTTAGAACTCTCTATTGGCTTCACTGAACCAGCTCATTTAAATGAAATATAAGGGGACATAGTGTTCCCATTTGTGAGTTTGTGATTCAATAGTAGCTCTGGTGCAAATTTCTGAGGAAAGTGAAGTGCTGGGAGAACAGTGGCTCCACCACCAGCACTGAGCACATTCCATGTTGTGACAGGCTGTGTCACCTCTTAGCATTTTTTGACTCCTCTTTCCCCTACTCCTTCAGCATTCAGCCCCAATGAGAGTAGTAGAATATGAATTCCAGTCCTGAGCAGGCTCTTTGAAGGCACACTGATGAAATAACTATAATGCTGAACTGAATACCACAGTGGTGACGGTCTGTGCTTAGTTAGACTTCTTCCTGGAGTCAGGGAAAATATATCCTAACAGAGTGTTTGGTCAGAGGTGCAGAGCGATTTAGTCAATATTTTTAAATTTACTCTTACCTTTTACAGTGACTAAAGATGCCTTAGATTATGCACACTAGAAAAATACAATTTTTAAAAAAAACCTATATATTTTCTTCACCTGTTTCTGATATATATTTTCTTTCATTCATTCTTTTGTTCTTTAGTTCTTTTGGTCTTTCATTCTTTCATTCTTTCTTTCTCTTTCTTTTATTCTTTCTTTTCTTCTTTCTTTCCTGCTTTCCAAACTGCTCAATTCATAGCTAGTCAGTCCTTGTTTGTCATGCACTGGCACAAAGGTGTGAAATCAGGCTGGAAAATGTTTTTCCTCAATTATTAGGGTTATTCACTGCTGGCAGGAGCTAATAAAGGAAGTGATAGGTTTGATGCCTCTTGAGGGCTGCAAATCGGAGCTGCCATTCTAGAAGAGATGGTATAGGCAAAGTTACTGATCACACGAGTGTACAGCAAAATGCTTTTTAATACAGTCAGTCAGAGATAGACCTAACAGTCTCCTCCCTTCAACTTATTTGTGTAAGCTACAGTGGATTATTAGCATTTTTTAGGGGTTTTTCGTTGTCTTTTTAAAAAGAAGTGAAATCTATTAGCTGGGAAAATATATAAAGTGAAAGTGAAATCTAGAAATCAAAACCCTCCAAAGAGACTGGGCCAGGTGAAAGCATCTATTGTGGGGTTGCCTCCTTACTTTGCCTCCTCACCTTCCTGAAATACCCTGCAGCCTTGTGCTGGTGCATCATGAGCCAAGGTATGGTATGTTTAGACACCTCCTAGTTAAACTAGAGATCAGCCACTGTGCAAATGTGTAAAAAAATAATAAAAAATAGTGATTAAAAAATACATAGCCGCTTTCTTTTATTTTATTCCACAAAAAAGAATCAATCAAAAACTGGAAAAGGATTAGATGTTCATCAGCTAATGGCCTATGTTTATACTGTGAGAAAGGATTGCTGTTTTTACATCTTTACCTAACTTTCCCCAGGTATATAGAAAGTATGTTTTCAGATGCCTTTCTTTTCCATCCTCAGTAAGACTACACAAGCAATGAATAAGCCAGAAATTCTGCAAATATTGTGTCCATACCATTTGCCTTACGCTGAAAATTTACAGAATTATATGGAAGCACCCATCTGCAGCAACAAAGGACTCTTCTGGTGCCAGAGTGCTGTTTGCAGAGGGCAGCACAGGCTAGGAAGCTGTGTGATAAAGATGACACTCTTCCACTTCTGCACAGAGACTTCTGGTGCTCTCAGAAAGCTCTGCCTAGCTGAAAGAGTGCCACATGTCTTCCAGGCACTTTCCCCTCTTAAAATAGAGAGGATGCCGTTGCAAGTATCCCTATCAGTGTTTTGTTCTTTATCTGGGACTGGTGTTCAGGGAACTAGCAGACCTTGGACTCGTGGTGACAAAGTGCTTGGATTCGTGAAAACACTAAGGAAAAAAAGTGTCAACATGTTTTCAGAGAATCTCAGTATTAGAATAGTTTGGGTTGAAAGGGACGTACAGGATATATAAAAGTCATCTATTACCCCCC
>VZTA01024608.1:65790-76460 GCA_013398855.1 Mohoua ochrocephala
TGTTATTGTCTTGGGTTTTGTGCAAATTCCACTCAGCATCTTGAATAAAAAGGGGAAGCTTTATCATATTGTGTTTAATATCACTTCTAAAGGATTGAGGCTGACCAAAAAAGGTGTGTGTGTGTATGATCCCATCCATCTCTTTGCCAGCAGGTTGGTCAGTCTTCCTCACTGCTGTCATTTGAGTCTGTACCTTGTCAATTTTAAGTGTGAGAGAGGACAAATCACCCAAGAGGTCACACAGCTGGTCAAGTTTTATGAGGTGAGGTAGCTGCGTACAGGAGAGAGCCCTGACAGTGTTCCNTTGACTTGAACATTGGTGAAACCAGAGTCTGCTGGCCACTCAACAGCATATCAGAGCACCACAGGGAGCCCAGATGCCATGGGCACATTTGCTGCCTCTTGGAATGACTCCTTTTTCAGTGCAAAGAAGTTGAACTAAACATTTCTCCAAGGTACCTGGACTAAGTATAATGAGAAAGCACAGTAGGGATATTGATAACCCAGGTTATTATTATTTGCAATCACTGAATGACCATATTTTTGTTTCTGTGGCTTGGAAACATTTGGAGGCGTACTTCCGTCAGGGTCATGGCCTCAGTGTCTAGGACCAGCCTTACCCAAGACCCCCACTATCTCCTGCCAAGGATCCAGGGCTGATTCCAGCTCAGCCTGGGACTTTCAGTCCCTGCCTGTGCCCTGATGTAGGTGTTCCCATCTCTGTCCCTGTCTTCTGGGTGGGACTGGGACCTGCACTGCAGAGAGCTGTTCTCCAGGATGGAGCCTTCAGACCTGGATCTTAGCTTGTCATACAGAATTCTAGGAGTAACATGCTTATTTCTATTTCTATTTCCATTTCTATTTCTATTTCCATTTCTCTTCCCTGCGCACCACAACTTAAATGATGAATAGCAATTTCATTTGCCTGAAATGCCATGAGTTTTTCAGCACCAAAAATGCTTTCGAGGACACATAACACAAAGGCTACAACTGGAATCAGGATTTTATTTTGGGGTTTATTTATTGCTATTTTTCTGAAACCAGTTCAGAGTCCCTGCTCACAAGTGTTAACACAATGCCCATGTATAGCCAGGAGCTGGGTGATCATCTCAGTTAAGTTTGAAAAAACATCCTGTGCAGTCTGTCAGTCTAATAGAGCTACAGGAAGCAGCAGAAGGAATACAGGCCAAGCAAACCCTGTTTCCTGAAGAGAACATGAATAATTAGGTTCAGTAGCAATCACACAAAGGAAGAAGATAAAAGAAGATTGCATGTAGGACACAACAGGCTATCTTCATGGTGCATGAGTAGCAGGCAGCAACCTGGCCAAAAGGGACTGGAGGAGCCTGACCAGTGGTCATGTTTAATACTGCAGAGGAAGGCAAAACCACCTCAGGGATGAGTGCAAAACTACCCTGGGGGAAAATTGCTTCTTGACCCCAGCATTAGGATTGACTATTCCCTGAGCATGTGAGAAAAATCCATTTCCACATCATCCCACAGGCTGGTCAAACCTCCCAGGAGATGTCCAAACCTTATTCTCCCTCAGTCTCGAGCTATGTCAGGGTCCACATGCCCCCGGGGGGAAGAATTCTTCCCATGCCTGGCAGGAGACCAGTGGGTGCTCCAAAGCACTTGGAACCCTGGTAACATCTCTGCATCTTATTTCTTAAAGCTTCTGCTCCTGGCTCCACAGGAGATGATGGTAGAAAGCTCTCTAGTGTCAAAGTGACTGACCAAGTAGCTATCTTTGAACTTTGCCTTGAGGTGTCTCATTGGATGAAAGTGAATTTTGTATAACCACAGATTTTCTTAACACTCTTAGGAGACTGAGTCTCTCCAAGTTTAGACCATCTCTTGAATGACTTTAATGAAACACAGTCTTGGTTCTCCTGCTACGTTGTCCTGCAGATCTTTCTGATAATTACAGCAGAAAACCTCCTTTCTTGACTGTGCTGGTTTGAAAACAAACCACTGAGAGACTCTAAGTCAGAAATACAATTTAATAGAGAAAAAAAAAAAAAGAAAGTACGAAAAAAAGAAACCACTGACAGAGTCAGAATACAACCTGACACTCTGTCAGTCAGGGTGTTGGTAGCAGTCCAGATGAAGTGGTCCTGTTGAAGTGGTGATCCTGAAGAAAGGTCTGGTCTTCACCTGAAGATCCAATGGTAGCTCTTGTCCTCTGGGAATCCAGCAGGTAAGGGCTGCTTGTGGTGTTGGAAATCTCAGCTTATATCCAGGATGGAATGCTTGGTTCCTCCCCCTGGCCAGAGCATCTCACAGTGGGATAATGCTGTGAGACTAGATGGCCCATGAACAGAAGATATCCCCCTGGAGGGAGGATGGGTCATGGGAGAGATAAAGAACCCTGCCCCGCCTGGTTTCAACAGCTGGCCCATTAACAGAAGATAGTCCAGAAGGAGGAGGCAAGGAACACCACCCCACCTGGTTTCAACAGCTCATGAAGATGGTAGCAGAATGCACTGCAACCCAGGACATTGACAAAGGCTGCAAAAGGGAGAAAGAATATTTTTCCCAGCAGCCTAGGCTCATTTTTCATGTGCAGTTGTCTACTAAGTGTCAGCTCAGACATTCATTCTTTCATCTATTACACAAATCAAGGCATAATGTAGACATAGGCCTGGGTGTTTGTATCCAGTGGCATCTCTCCAAGAATCAAAGAAAGAGTTGTATCAAAGAAGGGTTGAGAGGAAATACTGTGCGCATGCTACCCTAGCCAAATCTGATGTTTGATCTATAAGATGGTGGGTTGCACATCCCACTGGTCAGAGCAAACAGAGTGGCTAATGCACTCAGGCTCCTTGCTGAGTTAGTGTCTGGACAACACACCGTCTATCCGCGTGATGCTACTTGTGTAACTATTCTAGTCTACGCTGGCACTGTTGGTAGTACACTGGCACTATCAACACTGTGCTACCAAATATATTTTCTCTGCTTTCATTGCCTTGATGATGACCTTAAAAAAAGAATTATTTTCCCTAAATTAAAATAACAAAACAAGAAAAGAAAAAAATACTTACATCTCTCCATGTGTGAAGTTCCTGAGAATCATAACCTATTGAAGGCCCTTATAAAAACCCTGTCAGGTAAGTATTGTCATTTTTATTCCCATTTTACATGCAGAGAAACTGGACTGAAAGTTATAGTCCAGTTAACACAAGAAGTCAGTGAGAAATATGGGAACAGAATTCTAGAGCCCTGACAGAGTCTTCTGCCCATCACTTTGATGCACTAAAGCCTTAAGAAGTTAAATGTTGTGAATCCCCTTTATCTACTTCTCTATGAAGATGGTAAACAGCACTGTCACTGTTCTGGATAAACCCTTTTAAATCTATTAGCAAAGTCATCTCTTCTGGCAAAATCTCCAATAAAATTGCTAGTAACAATAAACATTTCCCCACACTGAGCAATGGAAAATTCAATAGCAGTTTGGCTGAATCCATGCTGAGTACAGAAAATTGAATTAATATGAAAAGTGAACGTGCCTCAAAGAACAGTAATTCTCCTGGTTATTTTTCAACCTTTTAATGAATGTGAAACTAATCTAGTTGAGAACAGGAAGGATTATGACTATGCAGAAATCTGGATGCGCATTTCTAAAGTTTAGAAAATCCATAGCTTTTTGTTTCCCAAGACATTTTAGAGTGTGATTAATCACCCGAGGAGTTTAGCAAGATGGGAGTGTGACTGTTGTGGCATTTGAATCAGTGATGTTAGCTAGCTCCCACAGTGGAATCTTTTTTGCTTCTTAGGGTTCCTGCTAAGAGCAATGACTTTTCTTTTTAAATCCTTGTCATACTAATTATTCAATTGGTTATTTTGAAAATAATAACTAAGCATAAGATGAAAATATTTTGATCATGGTCATGTTTAATTTTTTTAGTTTATCTATGTAAAGAGGTAAGAAAGCAAGATGTAGGTTCAAATAAACAGAGTCAAGAGTTGCGATTGGTCAGCTCAATATATGTAGACCACTTCCAACTTTCACAGTGGCCTGTAGTTTGTTAGGAAATCAGACAAAATGCCTCAGATCCACCTATTCCTGAGTTCTGGGAAACATAATCAAAATTCAGATTTGTTACCTTAAGATTACCTTGATCAACAATATTTTGAAAACAATTAGGTGTTTTGCTGTATACATGTAGACAGGTAAGTATAAAGGTGCTTTTTCATTTAGTTTTGGCAGTTTCATCTACTGTCTAAACTGTTAATTTCTAACCACGAGAATGTTCCTTCCTGTGTTGATGTTGTCTGCTGAGATGTTTGAATAAGGGCATGATTTCAAGATCCAGTATTCTGTAGTGCGTAATTGCCCTAATTTCAAGTTTGGAGATGCCTGTGTATATCTATATTTATGATTTATATTTTCAAAACCTTTTTCTGCGAACTTTTTCTTAACTGTCTGTAACTACCCATTAACCCAAAAGAATCCTGGCTCGCAGGCTGAGAAACCCTCCTTTGCACAGACAGGCTGTGCTAAGTTGGATGGATACAGCTTCTGAGGAATCCATTTCTTCTCCACAAGTGAGTGAAAGCTAGGCACAGTAACCATTGTTGTTCTTCCTTGTCACCACCAGCCATCAAACCTCAACTGCATCACTGCAGGAGGCCTACTCACAACCCAGCAGACTATTTCCCCGCCTTACACAAGAAATTGGAGGAACATCCGGTGAGAGGTAAGGTGTTTGATGAGAGGGGAAGAATGAAGAAAATTCAACATATTTCCCAGAGTTGGAATAGGAAATAGCAGAACAGATAAAGAGGCTTCTTCTGGAATGGCAGACAGAGAACATTGTGGAATCATTGCACAGGCCACACTACATTGACAGCAGGTGCAGTTCTAACTAAAACCAAGTGTATGATTTAACTATACAATATAATGGACATTTTGTTAGAAATGTTTTCTAAAGCCTTATGATTGCGGCATACACGCACTTAGTACTAAAATATTGGTCTGTTACCTTAAAAGAAGTAATTGTATGTGACTTTCCTCCTGTCAAATTAAGCCAACGCTTTCCTAGATTGTTGGTTTCCTTATGGTATTCTCAATGTGACCTTCTGCCTACCACAGGTAAAACAACAACTCCTATTTCAGACAGCATGGGAAAATTTTTTTCTTGCCTAGCAGTACTGAGAATAACTGTCCTCCTGTCATAGTGTGATAGGTATTCAGGAGGATGCAGGTAGGAGGCTGGAGTACAAAGAGTCCTCTCACTTCACTCACTGGAAAAAGAACCTATAGCACAACATTAAAATTGTTCTTTGCTCAAATTCTGTTGAATGTTAAATAACACTGATTGTCTTTTATGGCATTAATTTAGTTGACTTTCATCCCATGCATTATTTCAGTACACAGTGTCCTATGAGCCTGAGTTTCACAGTTGAATATGTCCCTTGTGAAAAAGTTCCTCTTGCCCCCAGATTTTGCACTTTGAGAAACAGTGGCAAATAGCTCTCTGTCCTCTTTCCCCAAGCCCCTGGTGGTTTACATACTACATCAGCTGTCCCTTTGCAGTCCTCTTTTTACTTTACTCACAGGCAAACCTACTCTACTTTTTATTTTCCTCCCTGCTCTTCTCTAAATTCTTCTTGGTTTTAATCTCATTTTAAAAGGAGAGAACAAGCACTGCATACTGCTCAAGTTGCAGATATAATATAAATGTTTACAATAATGTAATTATATTTTCTGTTTTACCTTCTATGGCTTTTCTAAATAGATTTTAAAGTTGTACTTTCATTTTTGAACCTCCTTGAGGACTGAACAGTAGCTTCTGTAGAATTATCTGTAAAAAATCCTAGTTAATGTCTAGCCCAAATGTGGAGTTGTGGAGTTAGGGTTGCCTGTCTCTATATGCATCTTTCTGCACTAACCAACACTGAACTGGTGGATTTGCCAACTACACTGAAGTAAGCTGCTGCTGCTGCTTCTTTTCTACTTCTTCACTTTTTCTTAATTTCCGTTCCCCACTTGCTTTCTTCTTCCACTGACAACTTTTCCAAATCACATATTCTGGAGAAGAACATTGACTAGCAGAAACAACAATCCTTCTTTACTATGAATCCTGACCATTTCATCACACTTTTTAATCTATTTATGCATTTTTATTTTTCTCCCCATTGTTAACTAGTTATTTACCCATCTTAAGATCATGTGTTGCAACCCTCTTTTAATCCGTGACAATTCAGTAGCTTTGACATTCTTTGGATGAGGACCTTGGAAAAAATGGAGAACTGCAAACCATTACTGGCTCCTCCAAGGAGTGTCAAGGTTTGTGAAGCAAAATTTCTTGTACAGAAACCTGGATGAACACTTTTTGTTTTAAGTATTCTTGTTAGAAGTATCCTTGCCTCCTACCAATTCTATTATTTCTTTTTCTAAAAATTTGCTCACTGTTAATTAGCATTGTTATACACTACAAGTTTGTAAAAACTGCACCAGCTGGTGTATGTACCACTGCTGTGTGACAATCACATTAAAATCAAGGCTGGTTGTCACATGAAAAAAGCCAAGGTGTTTTTCCAGTGCTAGCGATGCCCATCACTCCCTTAAGAGGGGACAAGTGCAATTTCAGGTGCACTCGCCTGAAGATCTCACACCTTTTTACAATATTTCGCTAGACATCTTCACTGCTCAAGTACTCTGATGTCACCATGCTTCAGTTATATTCATCCTTTGTACTCTGTGCTTCATGTTTGTGATGTTGACCTTAACCACCACCAGAACTTGGGACTCCAGCAGCAGGGCTAGGTCACTGCCTAAACACAATGCTAAAAAGAATGCACTTTAAAGCCTCCTGCTTATGAAATGTGATTTCTCTCTAGGAATTTTCTAAGAACTGTATTTTCCTTGTAGAATACCCTAAAATGTTTTACACAAATTGGCTGTATACTGCATATATTGCATCCATATATATGTATATGTGCAAAATTACATTGTCTTTCCAAACATATTTTCTGTCTGTGTCATTTCTTCCCCATAGGAGACTTTACCTAACAGCCTTCTGCCTGTGGACAGCAAGTGGAGAGCACTAGGTCACTTGTAGAGGCTGAAAGAGAAACCTCTTTTATTTTCTTTCATGATTATTGATAGTTTATTTGTGTTGTCATTCTTCTGTCGCTAGCATCTTACAAAGGGAGATATTTTTGTCTTTGCTCTCCCGGTCCACACTCTCTCCTTTGCCATGAGGCAGAGATAAGTTGTCATCTTGAACGTACTGCTATGTAGTCAAGGCACAGGGTAATGAAATGACCTACCTGAGGTATCATCACAGAATCAGAGGATGGTTTGGGTTGAAAGGGACCTTAAATATCATCTCATTCCAACCCCTCTGACATGAGCAGGAACATCTTCCCCATGGGCAGGGCCCCATCTAGCCTGGCCTTGAACACTTTCAGGGATGGAGCATCTGCAGCCTCTCTGGACAAACTGTTCCAGTGCCTCACCATTCAAAGTAAAGAATTTCTTCCTAATATCCAACCCGAACCTATTCTCTCTCAGTTTAAATCTATTCACCCTTGTCCTATCATTACCTGCCTTTGTAGAAAGTCCCTCTCCAGCTTTCTTGTAGGTCTACTTTAGATACTGGAAGGTGCTAAAAGGTCATCCTGGAGCTTTCTCTTCTCCAGGACAAGCAAACACAGATCTCTCAGCCTGTCTTCATAGGAGAAGTTCTCCAGCCCTCTGAACATCTTCATGGCCATCCTCTGGACCTGCTCTAACAGGTCTATGTTCTTCCTATGCTGGGCACCCTGTAGCTGCATTCAGCACTGCAGGTGG
This sequence comes from Mohoua ochrocephala, assembly GCA_013398855.1. Classification (NCBI taxonomy): domain Eukaryota; kingdom Metazoa; phylum Chordata; class Aves; order Passeriformes; family Acanthizidae; genus Mohoua; species Mohoua ochrocephala. The sequence goes on from VZTA01024608.1 coordinate 73,592, forward strand.
GATGTTACCAGAGCAGAACGGAAGGGTAGAATCACCTTTGTCAACCTGCTGGCCATGCAGCTTTTGATGCAGCCCTAGGACATGGTTGGCTTTCTGGGCTGCATATCCAGCCTCTCATCCACCAGCACCCCTTATTCCTTCTCAGCAGGGGTGCAAGTGATCTGTTCATCACCCAGCTTGTATTGGTACTGGGGGTTGCCTTGACCCAGGTGCAGCACCTTGCACTTGGTTTTGTTGAACGTCATGAGGTTCACATGAGTCCACTTCTCCAGGTCCCTCTGGGTGGCATTCCATCCTCCAAGAGTGTCAGCTGCACCACTCAGCTTGTTGTGTCAGCATGGGGGGTGCCTATGGCTTCTAAAATTTAGTGGAGTTCTGATCAGGTTCATTTGCTCTCCCTTTCCTCCAGCTAAATCCATGCTGTGCTGAACTGCTGTCTACAGAAAGTGGCTGTTCACCCAAGTGGTTTAGAGGTGGTTTTTGGTTTGTTTGGGTTTTTTTGGTTTTTTTTTTTTTTTCCCCTGGAGCTGCAGAAGGTGAAGAATGCTGCCAGACACTCACTGGTATTGGAAAGACATCTCAGAATGTTTCTTCCCTCTTCCAAAGCCTGGGGCTTTTGTCTGAAATAAAATACTGCCAAGTGGAGGAAAGAGGATATTGGTGCAGACCGCTCCTAGTGAATATAAGATGCTTCACAAAAATAATTCCTAAGCTTATCACTTAGTTGTGTTGATGGCATCCAGCCTGATGTGTAGAAATGTGTGACGAAATGGATGGGCTCATCCACTCAGTCCAACCCTGACATCTAGTGTACAAAAAAGGGAAATTTTCCACAAATAAAATCTGTTATTTGGAAGAGGACCAGCTTTGCAGTGCACTCAGCTTTCTTTTGTATTTATTATTTCTGAGATTAACCAGATTGCTCCCAGAATAGAAATAAGTCCATCCTTCTTAGCAAGTTTTACTAACAGAGGCTTATGATGCTGTTTAAATTTGTTATCAATGAGTCATTGCAACTATCAACACTTGAAAACTTAATCTTTTTTTCTCTTTAGTCCATTCTTGAACTGAGTCTTTGCTATAATCACTGGGTTGTTTTGCTATGGAAAAAAAGTTTGGTGCTTTGTTATTTGAAGAGTTCTTCCTTTATTTTTTCAGGAAAGGATTAAAGTCTGAATTAAAATCTGAATGTTAAAATCCACAGTGAATGAGGCATAGAGGGACTCTTAAGTATTCACTCCTTATATTTTGGGTATTTCCTGGGAACTCCTCATTGCTCCTTTACTCTGGCACCCTATTGTCATGGTTTTAAAACTAACTTATATTTACTGTGAACTTTTTGTGAATTTTTAACTTCATGTGACATCGCTCGCTTTACCACTAACTTTTTTCCTTATCTCTCAGAGACGTGCTAAGCATCACTAGGCAGCTCCCTTAGTATGGATCCTGGGCTATAGTCACGGAACCACTAAGGCTGGATCGTGGCTCTGGAGTTTGCATGTTCAAATATGGTCCACTGAGGCAGGTTGTAAAGGTCTGTGTCCAGTTTGGTTGGGAAAATCTCCAAGGATGGACACTCTACAACCTCTCTCATGTAGGACCAAAAGCCAGTATCATGGAGTAGAAACTGGCTTTAAATGTTCACTCTTTCTATTTGTAGGTCTACATTGCCAAAATTTTGGTATTTCTGTTTGCACCACCTCACCTTTTTTGGAGAATGATGTAAGGAACAGAAAAATATCTGTTAAGGAACTTATCTAAATACAAGTGAGAGCCAAAATTTTTCATGTGCTTCACTGACTTGCATTTTTGATTTTTGCTTGTAGATGCTATTGCTGGGCAGTCTCTCTGCATACAAGAATACCGTAAGGCCATGTGTTAAAAGTGTAATCTCAAAAGGTGGGAATTGCATATCACATACAGGAAGAGAATTTGTTATAATATCTAAATGTATAAATTAATTTTGGTGGTCAAAGCATTATGCACTTATTAATTTATTAACCAGTAAGACAAAATTTCAACCAGACAAAAATTCAATGGAAGTTTTGCTAAACTCAATGCATGCAAATTCTGCTTTGTCTGTGAATATAGTGTGAGTTTACAAGCATCATGAATATTGCTTTGGATTTGTTTCACATAACCTATGAACCTAATATTTAGCCCTACAAAAATGTTCATCACAACCCATTAAGATGGGTGATGGGCTTTCTGTAATCCTTAGTTGAAAATTGTTAAAGCGTAAGGGCATTAAATCCCTTAGTCCCAACTTTATTGTAAATGGAGACCTGTATCTTAGTTTCTAGGTAGAGGTTAATTGGTAATTTGCTTCAAAACTATTAGCCATTAACAATATCCTGACTGCAATCAGTCTTTTATTCACTGATTGAAGCACTTTATTCCCCTCTGAAGGCTTGAAGTGGTTGCTCAATGTTCAGTTTGAGTGTACCATTTTTGAACAGAGGCTTGTTCGGCCAGCCCATCAGGGGGTGGCCAAAACTGGCTTGATGACTTTAAAAGGTCCTCTTAAAATTAGTGATTGTTGGTGGATAGTATTCTCTGCTTCCTGAAAAGCAGTATTAATCACGAATAAGCCCTTTTCCCAGGTAGAATATTGTTTTTCTGCATCTTTAGAACTGCATGAATAAAATCCTATGGATCTGGTTAAGACTATTAGGTCCTTTCTGCCGTAAGTGTGTGTACAGTCCAGAGCTTGCAAATCCCCACTCAATTTGTACTGGATCAGTAAGGTGTATAGAGCCTAGTGATTGGTATGTATTGGCTTCAAAAATTAGGAGTTGTAGGGCCTCATCATGGAGGGGGGTCCAATCCCGCTTCGCCTTTTTCCATAGCAAATCATATAAGGGCCTTG
>VZTA01024609.1:0-128424 GCA_013398855.1 Mohoua ochrocephala
GGGAGGGTGAGGGTAAGGGACCCGGGGCTGTTCCAGCCGGGAGAGGAGAAAGCTCAACGGGCTCTTATCAGTGCATGTGATGAGAGTGAATAAAGAGAATGGCCCTTCTCAGCAGTGCCATCAGGCACCAATGGTGACAGGACAAAGGTCAACAGGAACAAATAGGAGAAATTCCAATTGAAAATAAGAAAAATGTCTCACAAGTATAAAAGGAGAGATTGCCACAATGAAATATCAACAAATACACAGTAAGTAGACACCTTAACAGTATTGTATGTACTGCTCTGCCTGTAGCAATTTACAGAGTGCCTCATCAAGGACAAGGAAGTTATTAATCACTGTAAGTAGCAAATTGATCTTGGTTTTACAGACCAACTGAAAATAAATGTTCAGCAGAAAATGAGTTGATTCTTTTTCATTTTGCTGTTGTGCCAATTTCTGCTAAGAACGCTGTCATGATTTTAGCAGTTTGTCAAAAAAGGCATGATTGCATCCTAAATACTGTGAGGAAGAATTTAAAATTCAGCACTCTTGTGAGGGAAGTAAATGGAAGTATCTTGTGCCTCTGTGTGTTACTAGCAAAAAAGGCATACTAACATCCAGCCGGAAGTGCTATTTTTAGTCAGCCTGTCTAATAAACTTTACATATGTACTTATTACCCTAATTATTACTTAGTTTTTATTTGTGGTGATTATTCTTGTTTAATATAATCCTTTCTATTAAATAACATATATGTGCTTTAGAATTAGAATGATATCGTAATATAGATGGGAAGGTTGTCGACTTTATGAGACAGAGCAAATAATTCATAGCTCATGTGCAATAAAATGTAAAGAGGAGAGATTAATGTACCTCCTTACCTACATAAAATGATTGTAGTGATTTCTAACAGGAGATGTAAAGGAAAAAACAATTCTCTAGTCCATGTCATAAATGGTCTGTCTTTTTCTAGCGTCTTAATTACTTAATGCAAACTCTTACTGTGTTATTTCAGTAATATAATCTTGTTTCATCCAGCTGACAGATAGGATGCAGATAATAAATTTCTGGATAACGTGTAATATCAATAAAAGTTAACATTTCTTGATTCTTTATATATTATGTTAGGGCTTGTCTTCTTGATAGAATATTTTTAATTACATGCCTTTGGTAAACTTGCTCAGAAGCTCTCTGGTGCTTATCTTCAGTTATATCTTCAGGATATGAACTCGAATTAAAAAAGATCAGTAAAAGAAATTATTCGTTCAAAAAGTGTGCATTTGTGGTACTTGGTCTTGTATTCTGTCTTTGGAAGATGGATGAAATAATGATTATAAAAATGACAGGGAATGCAATCAGAGAAACACAACCAATGAATGATTTTATATACCAAACTCTCGTTGGCTGAGATTGGGAGGGCATGACTGATGTGTATTTATTGAATGTGACTGCTCTGCATTTGAGTCCTACTGTAACACCAGCGGTTAGAGCATGCAGAAACGCAAATCTTAAGAAGTAAGAGAGGGACTTGAAAAGTCACGAGGCACATTGTTAATAAATGCTTCAGAAAATGGAAACTGAGCGTTTATCACAATTTATAACCAGTTTCTGCGTTTTGACTCAGAAAAGCCATTTTCTGAAACAAGGAAAAAGCCTTCATTGCACATCTGCACCTTCGTTGTGGCACAATGGGTAGTTAGAGCTGTAAGCAGCAAGCTATCCGATAGTGCTAGCATTTGTCTTCCTAGGGAGTGCAAGCACCTGCTTCTCTACTTTTCAATTTCTGTCACTTGAATAGAAAAGGAAGACTTAGCAAGTTTTAAGGGAAAAAGTGGAAAACAAGCCCTTTGGTAATCTGGGAGAATAATGTGTGCTTAGCAGCTGGCAATGTCATTTTTGATTTGTATGTAATTATTATTCAGTTTTCGGTGGTGCTTATATTTGTTGCTCCTGATGAGAAGGTTCATTTGTACGCATCATTATTATGTCTTCTGACATGTGCCTTAGTGACATTAATCTGTGTTTTATTTTCTGCAGTGGTGATAACGGGGTTGTCTTTCCCTAGCTTTATTACGTTGTCGGGCTTTCTGAAGTTGTCCTTATAACACAAAGGAAAAGTATAGCATAGGGATCTGGGGAGAACCAAGTAACACTGAGTGCGGGGGAAGCAGCTCCTCTCATCTTGCCTCCTCCTTGCCAGACTGTGACGTGCTTTCCTCACTGGTGGGCAGGCAGGCAAAATCACTCCTGTTTCAAGTTGTGCAATTGAAAAATACTTAATTAAATATCTCTAGAAAGGGTGCAGCTATAAAAGCTTTATATTCTTGACAGGAACATTTAAATCCCTTTTGCAGTTTATTCTGGAAACATAAAGGATTGTTGGGGGCAGTTAAAGATTTATTCACTTTTCGCTGGACTGAAATAGCCTTATTACTTTCAAAATGCGAGCTGATAAAATGACTCACTCATTTGAAATCATTCAAATGGTGTTTTTCCAGAGCCTCTGATACTCTGCTTTATTATGAGACACTAATGCATCTTGTCAGACTGCTGTGGAAACTTTGGGTCCCCTGTGCTGTGACACATCCTGGCTAGTGCAGTGGTGTAGGTGTACTGCTTTCTTCCATTGTCACCTTGATTTCCTGGTTTTTGCCCGACACTTACTTTTCTCCTACACTTACACATATATACTTCAGGTATGAAGATCTTTATTCTGTCTCAGAATCTTTTTTGGCAATTTCTGTGAAAACACAATATTCAACTTTGCACATCTGATTGTACTATTAGTATAACGAAACCCATGATGTGAAATGCAAATGGAGGATGGAAGTTTCACCAGAGTATCTCCACTTCTCTTTCTGCTCATGTTCTTTATCCTCCTCCTGTTTTGATTAAATACTATGTTTGAGAAAGGTAGTGAAATATATGCACAGGAGACATATAAAATAAGTGTATCAATATTAAAAAGTGAAGGATTAAAATTAGGGGGTTTGCCTTTATTTCTAGCCTGCCTGGTGTCTTTCCTTTCCCCTTATTGCCTCCATTATAATACTTGGAATTTATTCCTCATCATATAAAGTCTCCATCTTCACATATGACTAACTGAGTTTGTGTTATAGATACTTACTTTGTGAGAAAAAAACAACTTCCCTCTCTTTATGATGTTGCTGGAAATGTTACCCATTGCTTACTGAAATTTAAAAAGGGAGGTCTTGGAGTCCATGACTCTGAACCGTCATTGAGGGCAAGGTGTTCCATTTGTGTGGGTAGCTAAAAGTCTGTGGGTGGGGACAAAGTGGTGGTGGTGGTGGATTGGTTCTAGCTTATACATGGTCTCAGGTCATCTTTTTCTCTCCTTTAAGAAAAGAAGCCAAGGAATTTGGGGTATCCCTTGCTTTATTCATTAGTATATTCACGTGACCTGTCAAGGAGGAGATGTTGCAGTTGGAATGTGATATACCTCTTTGGAATGTGATTAAATTCTTCTTTTCACTGAAGAACCTGAACATTTAAATGATGTGTATGTTTTCCCAGAATTTGAGAGACTCCTGAAAATTCCTGTTTTGATGCACTGCATTTTGTTATTCTCTAGTAAGGTTCCCAAAATCCTCCAGGCATGGCTGTACTGAAAATTAAAGCACGATCTCATTGTCCTTTATTTTTTTTTGCAGCATAAAGCACAAATGTGAGAAAACTGTTGGGTTTATTTCCCCTTTTCTTTTCTCAGACTGAACAAAAGCCTTTTCTTTTACAGGCATTTAATCCACAAACAAATAAGTCTAATTACTTGTTCATCCGTGTGTTAAACTATGCAGTGCTCTTTAATGTGTCTGCAGTGTCTTCTGAATTTATGTGACTGCTTTAAAATAGTGATAAACCCCTCTTTATGCTGTGACTGCTTAGGAGCGGAGACACGGGCTTATATTCATTTTGGCAAAGCCCTATTGACTTCAGGGTTGTCACACCAGTAGTGGTATCTCTTTATGTTACTGCATAACCTCAATTACCGGTGTCTTTGCTTGACAACATTTATTACCGTCATTACTACTTTTACTTACCTTTTATCATTAGTGTTTTGCTTTATTGGAACAATAATTGGATATCTTGAAGGCATGAGCAGTTAGTGGAATAGCAGTAGTTCCTAAAAATACCTGCTCGGTAGCTTTGTGTAGGGTATGAGAGAATATACCATTGCCATTGTATGGAATGGATCCATCAAAACCTTCCCCTGCAAAATACCCTTGATAGCCACCTGCAAACAAGAACAGTAAGGCTCCGTGCTGCATGGAGAATTGCATATTATGACCTACAATGTAGAAAATAATGTTACATCCTCTAGATGAAAATACAGCTTTTGGTATTATTGCCATTTTAAGCAATTGCTTTAAAGATCATTCCACGTGCTTTTCATACAGGGTGAATAGCTCACAGGACCATTCATCTGTACTATTTCTATCTTTTAGTAGGAAAAACGCCGCTGTTGCCAAAGATCGTAGGAGACCGTTGTTATTCGCCATCGTTCTTAACGTGTACAGGTGTTGTGGTTCTGAACCTATTGCCAGAAGTAGGGATTATACTGAGGGTTTTTCCTCCTGAAAGGTAAAATGTATCAGTACATTGTCACGTGAATGCAAGTAAAGCAATACATTAGACAGTCACTTTTGGTTAGTAAATAAGAAACAGGCAAAACGAGTCAAAAAGTCTCTTCTTAGGAAGAAGAAGGTGAGAAGGCTTGCCAGATACATTTTCAGTGCTTGAAAAGAATTTATGCAAGTCCTTCAGGGAGAGATCCCATGCAGTCGGTCCACTGCTTGGAGAGTAGTTGTGTGCCTGTGTTGTGCACAGCTTGGTTGATGTGCATCCATGTAGGATGGATGCGCAGTGCAATGGTCCTGGGTGTGCTCATCCTGTCACTGTAGGCTGATGTTGATAGGAGGTATTTGTGTGAGAAAGCCTGGTCACAAATACGGACAGACACTGTTGTCTCTCCTGTTTCTAGTATGTGTTAGAGGAGCATGTAGCTCCGAGCAAGACAAGGGACCCGCAACGATAAGCCCTGTGCATGTAATTAAAAGACAATTCCTGCCCTAGAGAGATCCTTAATGTAGCCTGTGGCACAGATGGATAAAACACAAAAGGAGGATGACAAAGAACCACTGTTGCACTGTTCTGATGGAGTTGTACGGTCTAAAGTTTTCAGCTGTACTTTTACGGTTCATGGATGACTGGTTTTGTGGTAAGTCCCAAACTTCCAGCTATCACTGCATGCTTCCATGAGGATATATCTTGTATAGGCTGCCTGTGACCTTAACTATGATTAGTTATAATTGTACCAACTATCAATCTTTATAAAATCTTTCATTTTTTTAGAAAAACTGTTGAGCAAATTCTTATAAAGCCACTCAGGCAGCCTGAGATTTCCACAGCTGAGAGATTTGCAGTTAGACAGAAGTCTAACTGATGCCATTTATGAACCAACTCATGATAATGGTAATAGGAAATATGTTCCTTTTTAATAAATATTTTATCCAAAGCAGTATTTCTTATTGCTGTAAAATCTGGTGCTCGGCTTCCCAGCTTACCCCAGTGATAACTGATCTCTGTGTCTTTGAAATTCAGGTCACTTGGGCTTTGGCAATCAGCTTTAACACCCCAACTTTAGTCACCCAAACCTTACAACCTGGATAGTATTTTTTCACCCAAATGTCTACCCACTTTTGAAGAATTAAATTATTTTAATGTGAACTGATAATAAAGTTAAACCTTTCCTTGGCACAGTATTCCCCTGTGCCCTCTTTATTCCATTGTTTAAAATGAATAGGCTGTCTCTGCTCCTCTGTCCTTGCTGAGTAAGTTGTTGGTTCTGCTGCACCTCTTACATACTGCTTCTGCTGAAGGGCACATTTCCCCCAGCTTTCTCTTGGAAGAGAAAAAAGGGATTGTTGCTGGTAAGATAAACTTTAGGTGGTTGGTAATCTCTTCATATGCACAAACCTTCAGTTGTGCGACCCATACATGGCCAGAGTTGGTCTGTGGACTGAACCTGGTTCACAAGGCAATATCCAGCCGTGGTACCACAAAGGCAGTGTTTGGCAAAGCCAAACACAGTTAGTATGAGCAGTGGCATGGGGAGTGATCCAGCAGGTTTTTGAAACATCCAGTATTGCCTGCCTGGGTAGGTTCCTTGTTTAAGGATCCAGGTTGAGTGGGATAGGAGGTGTGCAAAACTGGGGGTGACAGAAAAGCTCCTTTGAGAGGAGCGTTCTGGGCCCTGGGCAGGGAGCTCAGTTTGGCCTTGGTTGGATTTGCCCTGTGCAGAAAGCCGAAGAGCTTTGAAGGTGAGTATGGCAGCAGTTTCTCTGCTGGGACTCCGTGCTCAAGCGAGGAGATAGAGAGCAGGGTGACGGGCAGTGCTGCTTGAGCGGAGGTTTGCAGTGTGCTTTGATTGCTCTATCAGGACATGAAGATATGTGGCTGCCATGGCTTGGGTCTGTGTTTGAGGTGAGTGTCACCATCACCCTTCTGCAGCCTGGGTAGGAGAAACACCTCCTTTGTTAGGAGGCACCATGGCTGTGGCGTGCCTGGACCATTGCCCAAGGAAACCATATGCAAAGCAGGGAAGGGACCATGAACTCTAGGAAAATTGAGGGTGTGTTTGGAAGACTGGAGCTTGTGTCCATAAGAATTGCCATAATGTCCTGCTGTCCTGTCTCTGCCTGTAAGCAGCTGCCTATGGAGTAGCCAGACCAGTGTGCAAGTATAGACAATACTCCTTTCATAGCCTCAGTTATTTTTTCCGGTTTGAAGAAATGGCTTTGTAGCTAATAACAATCAATATATCTTTGTTTATGGTGTCATCCATTTTCCTCTTGAAAAACATTAAGCAACAACAACCTCCTTTGACAGTGAGTTCCCCAGGTGTGCTTGGCTGCTCTCTGGGGTTGAACCGCGACCAAGAGCAATCACGGAGGTCTGTTGTGCGTAAAACAAAGCTAAGCATGGCTTTAACACAAAGCTTATTTTCCTGAAGCAATTGTAAAAAGCCCACAGTGATAAGGCATTTTATTTTGTTGTTTTTCAGCAGAGCAGAAAGTGATTTAATCTAAACAACTGAAAATCATTTTAGGCTTACAACATGTTGAGACAAATGATAAAGTAATTAAAAGCCTCATTTTACTGAAGAATACCTGTCCTTAACAATTAAACTGATTTTAAAAAGCTTTCAGAGAGGCACAAAGGAAATTTAGCTTACAAAATTGACAATAATTTGGGATTTTTGGTTGTATACAGCTTTGCACTGATGGTTTCACTGGCGCTTAAAAAATACAGTGAAGATCAGGTAATAGTGAAGACATTGGCAGGGTTTTTTCTGTTCTGTTTTATCACTGTTCCTTTTCTAGTGTGCTGTTTCAAATGTGAATTATACTTTACTGTCCCTATTCTTTGTTGGTTTTCATATTCAATGTGATATAAATGTCATAGTTCATTTCAAGTTTGAATGTCTCAAAATTCCTTTATAGTGTTCGTTATTTAGTTCTCCAAGAAAAAAAAAGGAAAATAACATGTTTCATTTTGTTATGTAGACTCTAAATTCAGACTTGAAATAAATTAATTTTTTTCTATAATCACATCAAGTGTTGTGCTCATTGCACTAAGCCTGCGCTTGGCCTTACAGCTTATTTTTTGTACTATTTGGTATGTCACTATGCTAGAATGCATTTGTAATTATTTTTACTGTTGTGTTAATTAATTATTCAATACACAGTCATTTCCATTTGAATGAATTCCCTTGGTTTGGATCACCCAACAGCCATTGGCTTAGGCGTTCTAGTTCTTGACTGATGCTGCATGGAAAAGTTGTCATGGGACATCGCTGTGTCCAGAGAACAGCTTGCATTCAAGTCTGGCTTGACAAGCAAAAATATCTGGAAATGTCTCTATTTTGGAAAATAACTTTAAAAAATAAATGGAATAGCTAGCATGTTTTACCCAGCGTGTTTCTTCAGTTTCCACTGTACTCCCGGTTCATAGCCTTCCTTGGTCCTACAGCCAACACAAGCTTTTCCAGACCCTTCCTTTTGCATTGTTTGTGCTCGCTAATCAGAAGGTTTTGTTGTATTGGTTTTATTAATAGCAAATAATCTTTACTGCCAGGACAAAAGTTGGGCATACGTTTTGTGATGACTTCTTTATCTCTGTAGCTGTCGAATCCTTTCCTCATGTTGATTCAGCCCAAGTTAAATCTTTTTTTAAACTCCCAAGTTTTCATCTTTTGTCCCTTCTTTTCATTTCAAAGAGTTTTAGTTTGAAAACAGTTATTGCTTCAGTACCAATGGCATAAGTGTACGCTATGTATTGCATACATTTTTCATATGTAAGACTATCCCGTAACATCAGTACAATTGTATATTTTCTTTGTCTAGTGTAATAATGCATCAAAATTTGATTTCTGTCATTGCTGTATACTGTCCTGTCCCCCTTCCTCCCTCACTCCCTTAACTGGACTTTTATACAGGATGTTCTTTTTTTTTTCAATTCATATGTCTAATACCATTTACAAAAAAATTAATTCAGGTTTGTGGGTTTCATAATTTTGATACTTAGAATTTCTATGAAATGTTCCCAATTACACTTACTGAACTCCTACACTTTGAGACTTTACGTAGATTTATGATAATACATATTCACATTTTTGATCCTTTTTCACAGTTCTCAAAAAAAAAGATAAACTAATCTTCCTTGTTTACTCTTCAGATAATGTGGCTTTCTTCACAGAACGGGCAAGGTTGGAAAGGGACCACAGTGGGTCATCTGGTCCAGCCTCCTTGCTCAAGCAGGGTCATCCCAGAGCACACTGCACAGGATTGCATCCAGACAGTTCTTGACTATCTCCAGTGAGGGAGACTCCACAACCTCTTGTCCTATTGCTGGGTACCACCAAGAAGAGCCCGGCTCCGTCCTCTTGACACCTTCCCTTCAGATAATTGCAGACATTGATGAGGTCCCCTCTCGGTTGTCTCTTCTTGAGGCTGAACAGCTCCCTCTTGCAGTCTCCTGTAATGTACTTGCTTTATTCAAAATGTACCCTGTTTTCCAGATACCCTGGTTGCCATTTTGATGAAAAGCTTAAATTTATTTTTTTTAATATCGTGTCTGTCAGTTCAAAAAATATAACTTTGCTGGGTTTTATTTCTCTATCAAATTGGGAAAACTAACTAGGCATTTTATTGTGCTTTTCAACCCTAAAAATTAAGGCTTTCATAGCAGACACTGTTGGAGATCTTATGTATCTCTGTGTTGTGTTTTACGGTGGAATTAAATCAGTTTCTTTTTCAAACCATCTGGTTGGGTTTTTTTCATTATAACTGCAAATGTCTAAATGTAGCTTCAGTTTTTCAGAGTAAAAAATATGATCTTTGTAAATAAAGCTTTAATTGAGTTTTCATCTCCTCTTTCTGCAAAAGTAAGCTGGTAAGGCACGGAGAAGAAAAATCGTAAAAATCAGATCTTAAAGAAATGTAGAAGTATGAAAAACTTAAATGCCCTTTTAAGAAGTATTTGTTGTCTGATAAGCAATACACAGCTAAATTCATGAGAAAACGTAAGAAGACAACAGGGGGTACATTTTACAGAGATGCAGAAAGCTGGAAAAAATTGCAGATAGAAATGTATCCTATGCAGACCTCTGGAGTAGTTTTTTAATTGCATTTATTATTTATCTCGACAACTGCTTAAATTATTTACCTATGTCTTATTAAAAAACCAGTAGAAATGTGGTATAAAACCTCTTATTTCAGTACCTGTGATGTGATGGTTTGGTTGTTAGTGAGCTCTCTGACGTGTTTGGAGTGTGGACAGGCTTGGACCGGAGTTGTTGCATTGGCTCCTTGTCCTTTCTGCCCATCTCTATTCTGCCCAGCACTGTGGGCTCTTTGGGGCTTGCACTCATACTCTGTGCTACACTCACTGTTTCAAATTATGTTTGGAAACTTAATTTGGCTTTTTAACTCTTAGAGTTACCAACCATCAATGATTTAAAATGGTGGAGGAGTACAGTTTCATCAGGTGTACTCAGCCTTTACTTGTGGCTTCCCAGAACTGGCCATGGTGTGAATCTCAACTCTTTTTTCTGAGAAATGGTTTGGCAGTGCTCAGGGTACCCTGGAGTGTATGAGTCAGGCCGGGTGTATGCCACCAGAACCTTCTTTCACCAGTTGGTGAGCACGTTGTGGGATTGTGGGCAGGACCCACCAGAAATGCAGCTGCTGAGTGGGTGTGATTTTTCTAGACATACTATATCATTATGCCTTGGAGCTCTGCCTAAGGGATTTGAAAAGGGTCACACAGCTGTAGGGGATACAGGAATGAAGCTCAGTTCTGTATCAGCTGGAGACTCTTACTTATTTGCCTTTAACGTATAGAAATAACAGACAATTAAAACAAGCTTCAGGAATAGGAGAGAGGAGAATGAAATAAATACGGGCTGGCTGGTATAGGAGTGGTATGTCTTGAGAGAGAAAAGAAAGGCAGAAAGGATGTAAAAGCTGCATTAATCAGAGACAAGGGGTGGGGCGAGCATTGTGGAGTCGGAATGGGCAAAGTGACAGAGCTGAGAGGCCACAATGGCTGGAGCAGTCAGGGGCATTTGAATTGCACTTCAGAAACTCAATGTCTTTTGCAGTGGGGGCAGTGCATTTGTAAAATCATTGTAAATGAAGACCTAAGCACAAGTTTTGTGTGCTGTTAGTGAGAACCTCTCATTTCAGGTTGCACTGTACCATCCCCAGAGTTGCCTGAAAGCTGCTGTGCATCAGATTTGGAGCTGAATGACAACAGTAAATACAGGCTGTCTCAGAAGTAGAAATGTGTCCAGAGTCCACATATTTCAGCAAATGTGTGACTAGAGGAGAAATCCTGTTTGTTCTAAAGCCTTCCAGTAGGATAAGATTTTGTTTATGATGTGTGGCAATAGTTTCAATCTATGTGATGCACTGCGAGCCATGCTGGTTATCCACCCAGCTTGCAAGAAAGCAAATAGACTGTGCGCTCTGACTGTCAGCAGTATGACAGATAGCTGAGGTGTTCTGGGACATTACTCCTAAGAATTATGTTTTCTTGGGTTTTTTTAATGTGATGAGGTTCTTGTTGTTGTTTGAGGGGGGATGGGGTGGTGTTGTTTAACGAGAAGATTTTTTTTTAATGATTCCTAGTGCTTAAAAACTCAACTGTTATGGTTTTTTAAGGCAGTTACAGACTTCCGAGTTAGCCCCCCAAAATGACCTCTGACCAATCTCCTGTGTCATTCTTACAGGGATGCTGTAAGACTTTTAATAACTGTTTCCAGTTTCAAGTCCCAGATCCTAACACTGCCAAGTTTTTCAAATGAGTATTAAAAGCGGAACAGCCCCCAAGAAAAGCAATACCAATTTACAGGTCCAGTGTTTGCATTAGCAGTTTTTCAGTATGTTATAATGCAGTAGTATCTAAAGCCATGAGTAGGTGGAGGCGTCTGGGGTTTAAGGGCACTGCTGAGGTAAGAAGTAGCAGAGACACAGAGAGTTTACTGTCTAAAGGCTTCAAAAGCCTTTTTGGCTTGAGGTGTAGTGCTTCAGTTTTGCTACAGTAACATTTTCTAACCAAGTCAGTCACAAAATCTCAAATCAGATAAAATTGTTAACTCACCCTTTCCCCATCTTAACTTTTCAAAGAATTGAGAAATGCTTTTGTGCTTAAGGTGTGCTGGGCACAGTGACGGGGCTACTGCGACTTACGCAGTGCTTCTCTCCTCCATCATCCTCATGTGTCAAGAAAGATGGAGGGGAGCAGTTCCTCTTCAATGACAGGGTATTTCCTCCTTGCCATCAATACTATAAGAGCTATTTTGCCTCTGTGTCTTGGTTTTAGTTTCGCTGTCGTGAATGAGAGAGGCACAGGATAGATTTAGGAAACAGGTCTATGCAGTGTGAGATGGGATGGTTAGAGGGAGGCAAAGAGTTGTGTTTTGGAGGTAAGCGAACTTGATGGAGAGAAGTGGAAAGAAATAAAATGAAAAGTACTTGCTGAATCCACAGAGGAAAAGATGTGGCATGAAAAGAAAGGAAATGTGCAGGGGGGAGATAGGAGGAAAGTAATAAAGCACAGAAAATGTTTCATTACAAAAAGAAAAAATTAAATTGGTTGCAGCAGTGTGCTACAATTAAATTTAAGGCCTTGAACAGAGAGAATACAGGCTAGGAGCTCTAAATTTTATAATTTTTTATTATTACTGTTTTGTTCAAACAAATAAATTATTTGACAATAATTAAAAGCTTCTTTCAGGCTGAGGCTTGTAAGGTTTTAACCACAAACACATTTGTAAAGTTTGGTTATAAACTTCTAGAAAGGGATAAAAATGAAAATGCTGATAGAGCCTGGAGTGTGGTAATGGGACTATGCTTCAAAAGCATGAGATGTTTTATAGCATTATGTCTTAGGATCTTAGCGATGAGTAATAATTTCCCATTCAAATCAGTTTTGTTCTTCCCTCCTCTTCCTCCCCACCCTTTCTTAACCAGCACTGCAGAATTCTATTTCGTGTGAGCATCCTCCAGTGCAGTTCACTGTGATGGTGAAAGGGCTGCAGTTCCCAGGCTAATTGCTCTTGAGCTGGTGTGAAGGTCATCACCTCGTGCTTTGTTTTGTCTTGTGTCCGAAG
The DNA here is from genome assembly GCA_013398855.1 of Mohoua ochrocephala. Taxonomy (NCBI): domain Eukaryota; kingdom Metazoa; phylum Chordata; class Aves; order Passeriformes; family Acanthizidae; genus Mohoua; species Mohoua ochrocephala. The sequence continues at coordinate 12,675 of VZTA01024609.1, forward strand.
AGCTGCTAAAGCTCACGTTGCTGTGCTGTGGCTTTCCAGTGGCTCTTGCAGGTTTGTTACCAACAGTGTCATCTTGCTGCACCTGCAGCACAGCTTTTTGCTCTTTGCCAGGCATAAATAGCAGGTGGTCCCCTTATAGGAATATTTCATGTAAGCGAAGCTTTTTCATGCTTAGCCCTGCTCCTGCTTCATTGCCGCTTCAGGAAATAGGCGACAGCTCCTCCAGTCTCTTCAGAAATGCACCTTGGCAAAACAGCTTTCTGCAACTGCTGAAGAGTTAAAATTGTTGCTTAGTTCAGATGATAAAGACCCTTGTATGCTGGGCACTAGAATGTGGCTCCATTGGGGCATATATAATTGAATATACATTTTTTTCTTTTATTTCAGTCTCTCATTCTCTCTCACTTGAGAGGAAGCTGCATCTCTCCCTCGTTCAGCAGTCTGAGCATTCGTATGTCCCGTGCTCCTGAATGAATGAACTGAAACAATATGCAATTTCCTCTTTCAGCTGGCTTTTATGAAAATCACTGGCCAGCAATGTTAGACTGACATTTGGTTTTCTGCAACTTGAAATTCTTTGCAGAATGAGGTTCACCGCAGCAGCACAGGGGCTGACAGCGCAGGGGCTGTGTGTACAAGGCTGCTGGGTCAGTTCTTCAGTCGTGTGCACCAATTTCACACAGCTGTAGCCCCACTTGCCACATTTTCCTGACTCTCACTAGCATACACCAGAAGGCAATGCAACTTGGTTTTCACATGATCTTGGTGCTGATTTAAAAGCAAAGATAACACTGTGCTCAACCTGTAACATTGCTTTTAAAACATCAGTGTTGTTTCTTTTGCCGCCTCCTTGCTGGGTTTGTGCATCCGGGGCCCAGATGTAGCCCCTGGGGCCATGTCAGCAGCACACAGACATCTGCAGAAGCGCTTTGTCAGGGAGGTGGATGATGTGCTGATTCAGAACTTATGGCTGCCCATCCCCCTCCCTGCTCCCCATGAGGAGGTAGTGGTATTGTCATCACTGCTCTTTCACACAGAGCAATTGCTCTCCTTGTAGAAAGGCTGGCTCCAGCCAGCTCCATGGAAAAGGAGCATCTCTAAGCCTTCCTATCCTATCGATGTGTCTTTGTGGAATTGCCACAAAATGTCTTCAGAATTTAGCAAGGTAGAGTGCATCAGCAGCCATGCCCAGCTGTAATGTTGGGAGTTTTTTTTAAACAAAACTAGAGCTTATGGTAAGACACAACCTATCTCCGTGGAAAAGCTTTTTACTTGAGGAAAAAGGGATACTGGGGCAGGAAGGAGAGACACGGAAGGGAGAAGCTTGCGTGGTCACTGCTCAGGGCTTTCTAGGAAGGAAACAGAAAGTGTGGGAAAGAATGTAGAGGAGGAGGCTAAAGGTTTAGGTTGTTTCAAATCAGGAATGTCTGTTGGAGTTTACTTCAGAGTACTTAGAAATCAGCTAAAAAATCTTTGAATCTTTAGGGTTCTTAGGAAGCCGTGGAAGGAGAGCAATGCGCTCTGAGAGGACGAGGGAAGGATAGAGATGGATGCCGTCTCTAACAGGGAAAGAGAAGTTATTGGTAACTATAAACCAGGTGTTGCAAAAAATGGAATAAATTATTAAATAATTTGCAAGTACTTAGCAAGTAGCGAGGGAATACCCAAATGGATTTGTCAAGAACAAATTATGTTGAGCTAGTCCGACTTCCAGTGTTGACAGACTAACTGGCAGAAAGTCTAAGAAAGAAGTATTAGACGTGATCCATTCTGACTTTAGTAAGGCTTTTGACACTATTTCTCTTGACATTGTACTATGCAAACCAGGGAAGTAATTTAAATGAGGTATCTCTAAAGTGACTTCTACAGTGGTTGAAAAACTGCAGCAAAGGTTTGGTTTTCAATGACCTGATAGTCCAAGTGGTGGGAGTTCATTTTCTCAAGGGCTCTGTCATGTGCCCTGTTCTCTTCAGCATTTCTTTTATGATTTGCGTAATGAATTTGAAAATACAAAAATTGTGGATGGTGCTCGACTGAAAGGGGTTATGAATGTTTTGAAGACAGGACAGACTTTAAAATATTCTGGATAAATTAGGATAAGGGTCTGAAATAAGTAAGATGGTATTCAGTGGAAGCCACAGCTGGGAAGGAAAAATCAAATGTAAAACAGGAAATAAGAGGCTAAGCAGCTGTGCTGCAGAGCAGAATCAGTGTTCATTTTTAGTGGGTGACAAATTAAGCAGCTTAGTGGTGTGATACCATTGCGAAGAGCAAGAGTCTTGCTAAGTTTTATAAAGACCGTGTGTCTCATGCGAAGCTGTTGTGTATGGTGTCTGCTGTATTTGGGTATCACACTAGGAGAGGGATAGGCAAACTGAATACGGAGTGGGGGGGTGGATTGTTTTAGAAAACATGATGTGAGACAGGGATGAAGGAATAATAAAGGAATAATTTTTTTTTTACTTAAATTTAGGAATTGTCTGTTTTTCTGGACTTGTCAATTCACCAAACATTCCATTACTCTAAGAATAGTACAGCATTTTCAGATCCACTGGACTAGATAAAAGAAGAAGCGGGAACTGGCACCATCTGGAATTAGAGACTATGAAGTTGAGCAAAATGAAAAATACTTCAAAGAGGTGTACAATTAATGGAAAAACTTGGAGGAGCTTTGGGGTTTGACTGTTTTCTTAGCAAAGAGAATTTGAATTCTTAATTCAACCCTGTTAGTCCTACCACTTATCCCCTGCTGGAATTAATAGCACTGCACGTAACCTTACTATTTAAACAACCCCTAATTAGGATGCCAATAAGTTTGCCTTCCAGGTTCTCCCACAAGTTGATGCCATGCTGCCTTTTCTTATAGTGGAGAACAGTCCAAGTCATTGCCTTGCCAGTTATACTCTCTTCAGACATCTACTTCATGCAAACTACTCTTTGGTGGTTTTGCCCCTTCTCATAGGAAAAATGCCAACTCAGATGCCCCCAAATTACCATTTCGCTCATGTTCTTTAGAGCAACTTGGTCACTGAGAAGTTTTGCAGGCTCTTTCGTTGCCCCTGATGCGCTTTTATGGCTGACAGCATTCCTTCTTTACAATCTCTGGTTTGCTTTGGAAGACTTGGGCGTCATCTTCCAGAGCAATGGGCCACAGCTATGAAGGTGAGGTCAGCAAACTGCCAGCTTTACCACTGGTCAATCGGTCAGATCCTCTCTGTTGCTGTAGAGACTGATGGTGCCTGGTGGAAAGTGTCCACCTGGCATCTGCTTTCAATCCCTGCCTTGCAGAGCAGCGTTGCAAGCTCAGAAGCTTTCTGCACTTCAGTTCTACTATGAGATGCATGGAAAACTGTCACCTGGTAATTGTTGGGCCTTTGATGATATTAATTGGTTATGGATTAGGGCAGCTTCTCAGGGGATTTAATTCTTTTGGGTCTCATGTCTCAGAAGATCTTTCCCTCTGAGACTGGAACAATAGTTACAGTAGTCTATCATATGTTGAGACTTCTGTATGGCATTATGATGCATTGCAGCAGTTATTAATAAAGTGAAGAATGTACAGGGGGAAAAAGCTACGAATGCATCTAGCAAGAAAGCACTGGAATGACTAATGTTTTTATAAAGACAGAGTGAGAATTATGTACCATATAATATCTATGCAGATTTTCCCAGGGTATTCCATATAACGTCTCTGACTTCAGTATTTGCTCTATTTGCAGAATTTCTCATTCTGTTCCAAAAAATGCCTTTCTGTGTATGAAATACCTCTGGCATATTCTGTAGTCCTGAGATGACTACAAACTATTTGCAAACAGTTATATTCTGTAACAGAGCACAAGGGTGAATATTTTAAATATCTTTTCATCAGACGAAAGAAGTGCTTTGGAATTGGGTGTGGTTGAAGCCACTGGAATTGTGCTTTCAAAAAAAAAATTCCTTTCACCTGACAGTGCATTGGGATTTGGTTCAAAATTTGATGCTGCTCACACAGAATACATGGCAGTAAGAAATCTCCTGATGCTGAGGAAGGGGGAGTGGAAGCAGAGAGCTCTTCTCTAACTGTGTGCAACGTATACGAGAGGGAAGGAAAAACCACGAGGGAGGCTTTTTTATTGTTTGCTCTAAGCATCCCCTTTTCTTTCATAGCCCATGGCTTAGTTATCTTTCCTTTAATCTCCGGGTTGGTGGCAGGCTGCAGCTGTACAGCCTGTTGTTGCGCGAGTTAATGATGTGAGTGAAGTCCCACAGGAGTTCTGTGGTCTGTGGGGGAAACTCGTTTGGTGCTGCTTTCCGGGTGGCGAATGACAGTTTGTCTCAGGAGCTTGACAGAGGCAGTGAGGAGGGGGACATGGCAGCAGGGAGATGTTTCCAAGCCGGTACATTTTTGGCCTTTTCAGGCAGGTGGCATTTGGCCACGTACAGAATGAAAGCAGCAGGCGAGTTTCCTTACACAGCAGGTCTGCCTGCCAGGCTATAGAGGTCCCCTTGTTTTCAGTCAGAAAAGAGGTTTCTTTCTTTTGAACTTTTTGGAAGTGCTGATAAACCAGTATAAGACAGGCTGATGCTTTCCAGTTCTACATGCTGACATTGTAGTTGTTCACTCCGTCAGAGCCAGGGAGAGCTGTGCAAGGCCTCCAAATGCAGAGGAGTTGAGCGCCACTTCATGTGCTCTTTAAAGTCTTGCTATGAACTGTGTAGGGCAGGAAAGAAGGGGGTAAGCGTGAGGCCTGCACCTACAAAACAAAGGAAAATTATTATATTTGAGATAAAAAGGGAGAAACAATAAAGGTTCCCTCTGTTGTTGCCATTTTATAGTCCATTTCTGAGTACAAGCTTATATCGAATCTCATTTGACCAATACATTCTGCTGCTTAAGCTCCCGTTGAGATGATCACAATTTACCCATGGTGGTTTATTATAGCTAATGCCAATGCAGATGTTTTTCTAAAAAGAAATCCCCAATAAGCAAACAACAAAAATACCCTACTGTAGTGTTACGCAGAATTATCTTTTTCACTTGTAGATCAGATTTCTCCAAATTAGCATGTGAAAAGCTGCAGTCCTATTTTCATGTGAGCTAATTGCCTGAATACGGGTCTTTATCCCTGTCCTGGTTTTGGATGGGACAAAGTTAATTTCGTTCCTAGTTACTATACAGTGTTGTGTTTTGGATTAAGTATGAGTTTAATGTTGATATCACACTGATGTTTTTGTTGTTGCTAAGTGGTATTTACAGTAAGTCGAGGACTTTCCAGCCTATCATCTCCTGCCAGCGAGAAGGCTGGGGGGGCACCAGAAGTTGTGAGGGGACACAGCCCCACAGTTGGTGACCCCAGCTGGCCAAAGCGATATTCCAGACCATACCACATCATGCTCAGTATATCACCTGGGGGCAAAGCTGGCCGGGGGCCGCTGCTCGGGGACTGGCTGGACATCACTTGGCGAGTGGTGAGCGCCTGCATCGTGCATCACTCATATATTCTAGCTCTTTTTTTATTACTATCATTATTATTGTCTTCCTGTTCTGTTCCATGAAACTGTCTTTACTGCAACCCATGAGTTCTCTCACTTTTACTCTTTCAGCTCGTCCCCATCCCACTGTGGAGGGGAGGGCAGGAGGAGGGGGAAGTGAGGAAGTAGGCGTGTGGTGCTTAGCTGCTGGCAGGGTCAAACCATGACACTCTCAGATACTGAACTGAGAAGGGTCTGTCCCTCAGCATCATAGCTCAGGCACAGCAGAACTGAAGATGACATAGATCGGAGTTGTCCACTGTGCAGAGAAAATACTTTGTGCTGCAGGATGTCTCATGATTCTTTGATGCAGAAAGAGCCACATCAGGCAGAGACTCTGCTGAAGGAATTGTAACTTTAGGACTACTGTCTTTTAATCTCAAAGTTGAGGCTTTGGTGCAAATCCTTCCCTTAGAAATCTTCTCCCTTCTACAAGACAGCCAGTTTGCTCCTCTTGGCTTCTCCAGAGGACGTATTGGTATGCTTTGAAGGTGAGTGACTTTGGTGTGATCACCTTTGGCTTTCTCTGCATCCTTGGAAGAGGCTGTGGCCACGAGCCCAGCAGAGCAAAGCCTCAGTGGAGCTGGTGAACTTTTCCTGCTGGGGCTGTTCCTGTACCAGCTGATCTGAAATGTAAAGCTTGAACTTTCAAACTGCAGTTCGTAGGGAGTGCTTGTGCAGGGAAGGTCAAGCTGATGGATTGTCAGTTTTAGTCAGTCCCACAGGGAATGGCATGGCCTGAAATGTTGAAAGTTCACTTCATGCTGCCTTTGCACAATGGTTTGGTTGTTTTTTTTTTCATTTTAATGCCAGAGTTTCTTGCTGCTGACTGTTTGAAAAGATAAGTGAACTTCTTTCAAGTCCGCGTGGCCAGGCTGGCTACATCCCAGGGATTGCCTTGAGGTGTTTCTGGGCTGTGTTGTCAATCCAGCATTTCACGTCAGTGCCTCCTAAATTTACTCTTGGACTTAGACACGATCGTAGTCACTGGTGTTGCTTCCAAGGCCAGAGCTGCATACCTGTGAAAGGTGATGGCTTTTGTCATGTGTATTTTTAAATTATCGGGTTCTAATAATGAAACTTAGGATAGTTTATACTTACTAAATTACCTCCTTAATTACCTCCTCCTTAGATTGTTTTTTGGATCTCAGATGGTCTCACCTCCACCTTCAGTCTCCCTTCTCTTTGTTTCCAGTCCTGAGGCTGCTTTTCCTTATTCATTAACAATCCGTCCTTTGCTTGGAGTTGCTCACATTCCTCAGAGATGTCACTGCGCTAATGTTCGAAAATAAAAACAGTTTCTCTTCTTTGTGAAGAAGAGTTTGCAAATCCTGGATAAAGCTGTGTGAGAAAACATTTTGTATCATTAGTAAACAGGGCAAGGCAGAGAGTTGATAGTTTCATTTTCTTTAGAGAAGATGGATTTTTTTATGCTCTTTGATGTGAGTGGAAAGAGGAAGGGAATTTATGTATAGTGTGCCATTCTCCTGATTTTAAAATCAATGTTTTTGTCTCTTCCCTTTCTCCCTGAACTACTCAAACTTAATTATATTCTTCACTTGGGAACATAGGATTTATTTGCATTATCAGTTATAATTAAAGAAAAGTCCATGGTAATTACTGTCTAATATGCATTATCATTATATGCAAATATCGAATTCTTGCAGACAGCCTTACAGAGCCAATTAAAAAAATGATCTGTTTAAGATTAGGTTCTTCAGACTTTTTCCATTCCACAAATAAGAATCACTTTGGCACTATATTTGTCAGATTTAAGAGATGGCTGAGCTTGAGGAGACAAGTTGTCATTTATAATGCATGCTCTGTTTTCCCCACACTTTAGTTTTCTTCGCTGCTGTGTGTTCCTTTTGCAAAGCTGCGGTAACACTTGAGAGCAGAGTTTTTATTAACTTTAGAAGATGAGCATTTACTAGGACTACCACCTAACTTCGTTTATGCTACACAGAGACGCCACCTGTAATAAAAAACACGCTTTTGAAATAGCGAACATGTATGTAGTCAGCTTCCTTTTGAAATGACTTACGTATCCAGTGGTTTCAGTCACGGTTACACGAAGATGATGCTCTTGGTGAGGGGGAGATGTTAATTAAACAGCAGGAAGCCTCGAGACGACGCTGCTGGCTGGAGCCTGCTGCCCTCTGCCTGTGGAATTCGGGAAATGTATTTTGCTCCTCCCTTCAGCATTTACCTGTCACTGCAAAACTCGCATACAGCTCCCTTGGGGGAATCTGAGGAATTCCCTCCCATTAGAAGAGTTTCTTTGCAGAATTTTTTAACATCCCAGCTTTTAGGGTGACCTGTATCGTTACCGTTTGCTAATAATATGATCAATTATTACAGCCACGCTTTCTGTGAGGAGAACCATCTTTTGGTTATGATGCTCTCGTTCTCTCTCTCAAAAAAAAAAAAAAAAAGAAAAAAAACAGGTTTGTGCTTGTAGAAGCTGTTAATGGTGGTGCATGTGTGCCACGTTGCCTAAAGGATCATCATGCCATCACTTACACTTTTTATTTTCTATATGAAGCCTTCTGGGTAAACAGGAATTTTCTGGTTCCAGTTATTTTCTGATTTTTCTGATAAAGGCCTTCCTGAAGAAGCATGTGGTGTTCAGAGAGTTTAAATTAAAAATGAACTGTATGTCTGGAACTAAAGTAGTAGTCAAGCAAAAAAGATGATTTTTTAATGATTATTTAGATGGTGGCTTTATTTCAATGTCAGGCTTACTTATGATGAAGAAGTTGATAATGTTTCCATCTGTATCCCATTTTTACTGTGTGTGCAAATCACCAAGTGTACAGAGGGGTGTTTGTGTGTTTAGGTATGAAGGATGTTATATAAACAATGTAAAAGAAAAGTTCCGTGTGTGTTTAGTAGAGGCTTGTGGAGTTGTGTTAACCTTAGCATTACTTCATCATACAAAATAAATTTTTTAGAATGATGTTTTGGGAAACAGAGAGAGGGAGAGAGAGCTTTAAAACAACTTACTGAAAAGAGCCATAAAATCTGTCTCTCTTATCATATTAATGACATTAATTTCTAAACTTCTCTATTAGGAGTTTGTTGAATGCTCACATTTATGTTAGTGTATTCCTTTAGCAGAATACAGCATTTCCATGAAAGGTGATATCAGGCACAAAAAAAATCCAAGAGACCAGCAATTCATGGGTTTGAAGTGAGAGGCAGAGTAAGTAATGGGCTTGTCTCTGTAATTAATTGAGCCAAAGGTGTAGCAGGCTGGTCACCCCTACCAGCTGGTTTCAGCAGGTCCCTTAGGTCCAAGGGAGGGTAAAGGCTTGTGGTTGGTAGGGCTGGGGCAGCTTTGCAGCCCGTTGGGCTCCCTTGTGCATATCCAGCCTCTTGCATTTCAAATTTCAGAGTAAAATGCAAGCAGTGATTTTCTTTTTTAGAGAATTCCATAAATATTTTAAATGAAGCAGAACATTCCGTTTCATGAATCTTGCATTATTTATTTTAAGCCTGCTATAATAAGGAAATCTGAAAGTTTGTGTGGAGTGAAAGGCAAATAGAACCCAGTTTCATATCTGTGAACATTACTGTGCAAACTGTAATTAAAATTAATACTGGATACTTATTTGATGCTTATCTGGAATTTGCTAGGAAGCTGCTTAGACTCTTTGTGCATATTGCAGATGTGCACTGCAAAGCATCCGACCACCGGCACTGAGTAAGATTTGGTGCAATGTACTGCAATGTTAACGCTGTGCTTTGCCAGCAAAAATGTAGGTGTTTTGTGGAAGAGGAAAGTGGCAGCTCTTGCCAGCAGAGGGAGTCGATGGACACTGATCTGGGACTCCTCATCTGTGCGCAGGGGTGCTTGGTGTGGTGTGTGCTCCACTCTGTGTGCATACGTACTCAAATTTCTGTATGCTGCAGTCTTTTTTATTGAGAGCAGCTTCGTAGGGATTTGTGCTTCTGGATCAAAAAAGGTGAATAAATGCATCTGTGTAACCACATTTCACTTTTAAATAAAAGGGATGAGAGTTAAAATAATTATCACCGTGTTGCAGACACCTCAGACAAGATGACTGTTTTCACCATTTCGCTGTAATTTTGATAATATCTAAGCATTTAGCAAAATAAGGTCTTTTTTTTTCTTTGTTACTCAATTCTGTTCACAGAAAATCTTTTTAAATCTTGGTTGGCAGAGGGCTGGAGGCAGCTCCATCCCCTTGGTCCTGAAGCTCTGGTAGGAGGGAAGGGCAAGGAGAAAGGAAGCAGCTACAAAGGAATGATTACAGGGGAGCATTCCCTGGCAGACGAAGAGCTGCTGCACCCAGTGATGCCATCTTTGTGCCTCCCAGACTGTCCGTAAGGGAAGGACGAATTTAAGATAGTGGCTGCTCAGTGCATTAAGAAGTGCTTTGACCAAAGCAAGAAAAAATAGTTCCTGGGACCCAGGACCTTCTGTCACACCTTACTCATTCCTAACACTTAGGTTAAGCACCTCTCGCTCTGAAAGTGGAATATTTTTCTCTAATTGAACAGTGGCAGGAGGCTGTTGTTCCCCATCTGCTGAGCAGATCTGGCTTTAAACCCACGATGACCACCATCATCTCCACTCCACCATCCGACTGAGAGAGGAGCACGGTCCTCTTATCAGCTGAAAGGTTGCAGGTGTTCCACATTCGTGTCTTTGTCTCCTGGGTTGTCTTTTTTTGATGGTGGTGGTGAGATTTCCTGAGGTGTTTGGAAACAAACTGCCTCATTTCAAAAACAACCCCTAATTGCTGCTTTGGCGTAAGTAAAACAGTCTTCATTATGTTTTATCAGAAAATATTCCTGTTTATCTTTACATAATCCAAACCAGTGGGGTTTTGTGTGCTGGTCACTCGGTCACTGCCAGTCACTGCCAGTCACTGTAAATGCATCTGATGGCATATGTCACTTCAGATCCTGTAGTGCAGTCACAGGGCAGGCTGTGTCCCGGGCCTGAGGGAGGTAACGCACGATCTCATTACAGGCATCTGAGCCAGTGTGAGGAGTCAGTCTGAGGCAGGGGACTGCAATGTGTGACAGTGACAGAGCCCCCTCCGAGGCGATTTTGAAAGTTGGTTCATGCTTGGAGAGGATTTAAAACAATTCCAGCCTTCTCTGTTTCCTTTTCCAAACATGGAGCAAACTTGGGTTTTCAGTCTTGTCTTCCCACCAAATGCTCAGTTCAGAAATGTCCAGGTGCATTTTCTTCTGGTGTTGCTTCAACAACCTTAAAGTGGAGAGGAGGAGTAGGAAAGCTTCATTTAAGCAGTATCCAAAAGATGCTGAAAAAAGAACGCTCGACTAAATGTGAAATGAATAGATGTTCGTTTTGAGCTGTTTGTGAAGCACAAAATAAAATACAGCTGCCTTCCCTGAAAGCTTGCTTCTTGCACCCTGCATAGAGCAAAGGAAGCTTCTGCATCGTCAGGGATTTTGGTTTGCAGCAGGTTCACCAGTGCTCTAATGTGGAGTATATATTCCGTAGCATAAAGGTATGAAGGGAAACTTATTTTTGATCTCTTACAAAATCAAAGCCTTCTTTTATGACACCTGTTTAATAATCTAACATAGCAGAGGAGCATGGGAAACAGCTCTTAACCTTGAAAATCAACTTGGGAAAAATGCTACGAAGAGGATTTATATGGTGACAAATGTAACAATCCACTGAATTGCTTTTTCTCCTGATGTGAACTCTTACAGTTCTCCAATAGAGACATGGTATAAAACACCAAAAAAAGTATGCTTTCACTTTTAGAAAAAAGAAATGTATTTGTGGCCAAGTTTGAAAAGTAGTGAGAGACTTATTTTTAGTATAATAAAAAATTACAAGAGGTACTTTTACATGGTTTTTTAGTTTGTTTTGGTTTTTTTGTTTTGATTTTTTTTTTACATTTCTAATTAGGTCTTACTGAGTTTCTTATTTGGTCTTACTGAGCCGGTTCATTATTGTCTTAAATCATATGTTCTCTCCACTCACAAATGAAACACCACATGGTTCACAAGCAATTGGAGAAAGAAAGGAAAAACATAATTATAGATTTTGTCACCCATGCCAGGGAGATATTTTACATATTACATGAAGAATGGAACAAAAAGAACACCGGTTGTAAAAATAAAAGCAACAACAAACAAGCCCCAAACACCTTTTCATAGTATTAAAACCCCTGACAAAAACCAAAACAAAACCAAACTAGAGCAGTTTTCTAAAATACAGTAGCCTTTTGTGAAGTGTATATGATATGGGTCTTCTGCTTAATTATAATTGCTAGATGCCACTGATCAAAGACACGACCTTTCCTTGTTAATGAAATGATTCATTAGCTTTTTCAGAAGATGACTTCCCGTGTCTAACGCTGCTCTGTGCTGAGATCTTGAACGTGCTCGTAATGTGCATCATACTGTATTTTCCCTTGCATCGTTCTTGTAACTTTTAATGGAACCAGTCTTTTATTACACTGGTTCATACTGCCATTTCACTGTAACTCATTTCCTTACAATTAGGCATGCCCCATCCCTGAAATGCAATTTTCTTTGTGCTGGTGAACGCACAGCACAAGTTTTACATGATTATTTTCATGGGACTTCTGCATTTGATAAAAAATTAGGATCAGAGAACGGTGCCCCCAAGGCAGAATTTTGCAGCACTTGAAGCACTTGAGGCAAGTTTACTGCAGCTGGGGCAGAGCTGGCATGGATTAAAACTAGGAGAAAATTCTCTGCAAAAGACTCGAGGGTGGGTTGTGGGTGTCTGTCATTCCTGCTCACCACTTACTGTTTTGTCAGTCTCTGTCTGTGAAACCGAACTGAAATGAGCTTGTTGGTCGTGACAGAGAATTAAACAGAGAGGAGGCAACGTGATAGAACTGATCGTTCAAATCCATTGCTAATGGCAGAGTTCCCTTCCAGAGCCAAAGATGGGGCTGCTCCCAGCAGGAGCTGTGTTGTCCAGGGAGCCAAGTGGAGGTGAGCTACACGCCAGCCATAGCTCGGTGACTTTCTGCAGGGCCTCATCCTTCATCCTGATTGCTGTATGACTGCACTTAATGGACTTGGAGGATGGAGAAAAGAGCCTGTCCACCAAAGCGTGGTTTTAAATAAAAGGCAAACATTTCAATGCTTGCAGGTTTTTTTGAGTGAACAAAAAGTAGCTTTTTGTTAGTCAGCCATCATATAACCGTACTAAGTGTACTGTTCAAGTAAAGCCATGATGGGGGTATTGAGGGATGTGCTATGATATAACTGTAGGGCTGTTACTTATTTCCATGCTGAAGCTTAAGGTATTTGGTTACTTGGGATTTGTTTCTGGTATCTGGGCATAAGTTTCCAAGCAGCCTTACACAAAGGATGTCAAGTTGCCTCTTAATTAGTATTGAACCTTCTGGGAAAGGACTGCTGACTCACTATATAACTCACTCTGCAACTTCTTTGTCATTTGTCATACGCCACTAAGCAACTCTTAGATATTAGAAACCATCCATCAGTACCTCCCTCAGCTGGATCCAAACTGACAGCTTACAAATGAAAGCCTCCCAAAATCAAAGTCAATCTTCTAAGCAATTCAATCCCTTAAAACAACGTTTCAGGTGGAATAAGCTGAATATTAATGGCACTGATAAGAAGATGAACCTCTGCCATTTTCTCTTCTTTCTTTCTGCTCAGAGAGAGTGGGTAGTCTTCTCCTGGTTTGCAGCTCTCTGTGGGGTTGAACTCCAGACAGTGTAGGCATTTCAAACTGGTTCTACCCCTCTTCCCACACCTCTTTGGTTTAACGAGCTAAAAGAGAGAACAAGGGCCTTTGGGGACTGAATCCTGCCAAGGACTGGATTCACAACCACAAATTCTGGATGAGACATCTGTTGTGCCTCTAATCATATCAGTGCTGAAGCTTACTGCATTATAGCTGTGGTTCAGAAACTCAACCCTTTAAGGGAAAATATCAGGGAATATGTTTATTCATGTAGGCTTCCAGATGTTACATCAAAGATTCGGGCCAGTAGTTCCCATGAAAGCAAGTGGAGAGAGGAACTTGAGTTTACCTCTTCTCAGACCTTAAAGGGATACCATCAATACAGGGTTTGTTTCCAGGCTTTATATGGGGGGAAAAAAAATCAATATTCATTGTTGCTAGGGGACTCGGATACTTTATTTAAATGGGTTTGTATTTTGCAGTTGAGATTTATATGGGCTTATTAGAGAAAGGGAAGATGGACTAGGAAAGAACACACAAAATGAATATAAATTAAGTACTTCAAAATTTCTGAAAACTACTTACTTTTCCTCATTGTTTTTGGTGATAGCATCTGGTAGTAGTAAATAAATATTTTCAGGATTCCAAGTAGTCTTTCTAATATCTACACCAGCTTTGTGCAAAAGGCAGGGAAAAGATTTGTCTACACCTCAGATGCAGACACATCTCAAATCTTGTCTATTTTAAATGCCTGGGAAGAGGCCAGTGGGAAGTGCAGCATCATGCATCCAGCAAAAGGCTGTTACAGCTGTGTCACTTGGAGGTCTCCCAAGTAAAGAGCCCTTGGTCATCACTTTTTCATAGATTTACAAACTTAAAGTGCACAGCCTGAAATGAGCATGTTAGTGGAAAATGTGCTGCCTCTCTGAGTGGGTAGTGTGTAAATGTGGGTTATTATTTTTAGGTGGGGCTTTTTGTTGCTCTTGTTTTGGAAAAAGAACAGAGCATCCTTACTGAAGCCTCATGTGAAAATGAGAGTAGCTGTAGGCTCATCTTCATGTTAGTAAGATGTGAATTGGCATAAATGAAACACCTCTTTCAGGAGTATGCTGTGCTTCTAATTAAAAGAAAAAATCAAGGCCTAGACATGTTGTTACATGAGGGAATGCAGTGGATCCCTGTGTTTTGACCAACTTAAGGAGCATATGCTCCCTCTCTTGAAGGGTTTTCATATCCAAATGAAAGCAAGCATAGATTTGTTATTTTTTTATATATATATTTTTATACTCTTTTTGTTTGTACTACAGTAAGAGTGTGCATCTCGGCTTCCTGCAGCCTCACCTGTTTCCCCCAGCGTGTGTTTGGCATTGCTACAGGAGCCAGCATCCTTGTTGTGGGACCACTGCACCAGCAGAGCCCTCTGACCTGGAGCTCAACCAGCAATAACAACTGCTCTGTAGACATGGGGTCTCTTGGTTGCATTTGCTCTCTGGAGGGCTTCTCCCCCTCAGAGGGGAACTTCACCATTCACCTGACTCCGAATGTCTGGTTTTCTTGTTAACAGCCTGCACCGTTGGGGTTTTCCTCCGTGACCTGGAAGGTGAGCCCCAGGTACAGTAGGCAGAGTTGACATAAGCAGCTTGAAGCCCCAGTTCTGGCCAAGTAGAGGATGAATCTTTAATGCTTTCTGCTTGAGCTGCATTGCGTTTTCATGCATCACAGAAAGTGCTGCATTCAATCTTTATTTAGATTTTCTTACCAGGTATGAAATGAGCTGATGGCAAAATCTGCAGTTACTTCATATTTTTAAATGATGAAGATAGATGGCTGTAATCTTCTGTCATTTGACATGATTTTTACCCCAACGTTTTTGTGCCTTGGCAGAAATGTTGGGAATTCACATGGTAATGCGGTGGCATCCAGATGCACGGCACACACACGCCTATGCACAAAATATTGATTTAAATATGTCCTGACAAGCTGGTCAGGCAGCAATCTGAAGGAAAGGAAACTTCTGAAGTGAAAGAGAAATAATGACAATAATGAAGAGGCAGAACATTGATTTTAATATGTAGCAGCAGTATGGAGATCTGAGTCTGATGAATCAGAAGGGGGAAGCTGGCACAGGAGCACACTGTGATTTGTTGCATACATTTGTTTCCATTTTTATCCATTAGCAGCACTGTGAGCATTCAGATGCAGACGAGAGATTGGGAATGGGGAGCAGGGGGAGGGGAACTTGGGCTGTTAAAGCTTTGATAGGTGGTGAATTTACATCAGCTAGCTTTCTAATTTCCTGTTAAAAGGTCCAGGCCCCTTTCTCCTCGCCTTACTTTTAAATAAATAAATAAATGTCACAATTACCATCCCGTTTCTGCATTCCAGGCAGCAGCTTGGGAGTATTTCCATCACCTCAACAGTTTTATGGACCTTTCCAGTAAGGCAGCAGGCCTTGGAAGTTGGTGCAGTACCATTAGCATATGCCTCTGCAAAATATTTCATCGTTTTGTGACTCCCTTTTGATCAATTAAGATTATGTAGCTCTTTCCAAGTAAGTTCATAGAGAGAATCTGTACACAGCCATCTTCTCTTTGTGGTACCAAGTTTATTTTCATTGTTGAAGTGCAGCAGCTGGTGTGATGCAAACCAAAATGTATGTTGGGAAAAAAATGTAAGTGCATCGGGAGAAAGCGCGTTGGGGGAAAAAACCAAGTGCTTTACAACAATTGCTGTATGAGCCGGTTTTCATAAAGCCCATGACGCACGAGCAAGTACAAAGAAATTCAAGTGGGCATTGTTGGCTGCTTTCTGTCTGTGGCTGTGAACACGCTGATCTTTGGCATCTGTAGGTGGAGCCTGTTCGTGCTTGCCTAGGTAGAGTTTGACCTTACGTTTGAATGGAAAGCTACAAAACATGCAACAGAAAACATTAATATGTACACTTAAAAAGAGGAAGGGAAAAAAAAGACAAGTTTTGAAGAAAGAAGAAAGAAGTTTTGGCCATGTTCCTCTCCTTGATTTAGTGCTGGTGTCTATGAAATTTCAGTAATGAAATAAATATTGAATAAACATTAAAGAGGGAGAGGGATTTCAGGTCTTGAAGGTAATATAACATAGTTAATAAGCAGTATAGATTTGTGAATAATGAACTCTGTCACAGTTTGAGATATAATACAAAATTTATGGAAGAAATACTAGTGCTTGATGCAACTCTGCAGGATGTTTTTACATCTTTTAAAGCGTTTGGTGTATTTTAAATGCTCATGAGCTAAAAAGGGAAAATACCTCAAAATGAGTTGGTTGAGAAACACCCCCAGGAGTTGACTCAAGGATAAAGACAGCAGTAGCGATTTAACACCCTCGTTAACTGTTGATAAAATTAGCAGATGAAATTAGATCAGGAGACCTACATAGTAATAAGAATGGAGATGTCTTTAGCTAGTCTTTAAAACAACTAGAAATGTGTAATATGCAGAAGAATATCGTATGACTTGGCAAGTGAATGTGTCTATAGGGAAATAATCCAAGATCCAATGTTATACTATGAATGAAGAGCTGGGAAAGCAGCAGTGCCTAGAGGGACCAGCACATGTGGAGAAATAGCAGTTGGGTTTGCTATTCGCTAATAGCAGTGATGCTGGCAAAAAGGAGTTACTGATGCTGTACTAACAAAGGTCACGTCACCAGCATAGGGAAATAACCACCCTTTACTTACTTGAGTGTCTGTTGGACTGCACCGAGGCTGTTAAATGAAATTATGGCTGCTTCTCATGTTGAAACATAGGAGTGAACACAAAGCGTTCAGTAATAAGCAGCAGATGGAGTTCAGGCCTGACTTATTGCAAAAGTTAGGAATTTGTGTGTATAGAGTATTTGTATACAATGGTTATTAGAAGAACTGAGATATCTATGGAGAGAGGAAAGTTCTAAGGGAAGATTTGAGAGGTCACAATTGTTGCAGAAAAGTAAGGGGGAAAATAAAATTAATTGTTAGAAATTTTCACTGATACTTATTGAGTCATGTGAAACATGCTCAAAAAAAAAGATTTTTGACTGTGTGACATGAAAGAAGCAAGGTATCAGCTTTCAGAGCAGTGTCTATGGCAGGGATGTGCTGTGGGTGGTACAGCCCATGTGCTTCCCCACCAAGTCCAGGCAGCTGGCTGGGACATTCAGACCAGTCCAAGCTGGAACTCTTCTCAAGACCCTAAAGCCAGCCTGAGACCTTTGAACTCATCAGGAATTCAAGATGGGGTTGTTTGTGCTTTTAAGGAAGATATGCAAGTTCAAAGCAAAATTACTAGTTGGTTAATGTAGATGTAATACAGAACTTGAAGTTTGGTGTTTGTTGATAAGCTTTAATTTCATACCTGAACAGTGCAAAAGAAATGTGTGAGAGGGTTTTTGTATAAAAATGTTGGACTATTAGAAAACCAGTTAAAACTGGGATTTGTTACTAGTAGTTGATAATTTTCAAGTGATACGTCCACAATAATACAGGAAGATGAGTGCTTTGGCTTTTTTTCAGTTACCCTTTTAGTTTTGCGAGGGTAACATTTGTTTTGCTGATTGGCATATTTTAGTTGTATGTTGGGCTGTTCTGGAACGCACTGTTTTGGCCTTGTATCTAGTTCCCAGGTTTTTATTGATCATTATTGTATACAATACCATATTTACCTGAGGAGATTGTAGGATTTCTTCCATTTTAAAAAAAAAGGAGGAGAGGGGAAACAAAACTGATAAACACTGTATACAGGCATTCAAGTGTTATATCTGGCAAAGCTGCAAACTTTTTGGAAGAGTATTTTAGAAGGAACTATTAAAAGTGTGATGAATAGCAGTGGGACACCACTAAAGTATTAATGATCCATGGAGGAATAACACCAAAACAAGCTTGAGGCTATCAACCTTTCACTTTTGAGACTTACGTTACAAATACTTCAATCCCATGCCTAGGAACCTTTCCTTGTTTCGGTGACTTGGGAGCAAAGCATGGTGATAATTTGCTATGAGTCATACATGTTGTAGATGTATAACACGTATGACTTTGCCTGATATAAATAACATGCTTTGTGCTACTTTGCACATGTTTGCTTGTGTTGCTGTGGATCCTGTCCCTTCTTTTCCAGCAAAAGGGAGAGGATGTGTGTGGCTGAGGATGGTGCACAAAAGGGTTTCCCTGCTTTTGAAATGTCAGCGTTTTGAGAATGTGGAGTAATCGTGTTGCATAATGGGGCACTTTTTCTAACACGTTAAGGATTCGGATTATAAAAAGATTTTTATATTAGTGTTAATTATATGTTCAATAAAACATTATGTTTATCTATGTATAGCTAGTCCTATCTTTTAATAGCATTTTATTTGTACGACATTTCACGTGCAAACCTGATTAGTATTTTAAGGATGAAAATAGCCTGAAAACTCTTCCGGTCCATTTTTTAATGGTGCCCCTTTCTCTTAGTCAAAGCAGTAGTTACAGACAGTAGGAGGCCATCAAAATCTCGTATCTTGCTTCATACGCTTTCTAAGACAAGAGAGGACATGTAAGATGTGTGAGCAGGTTGTGACATCCAGCCTGTTACTGTTGCAGCGGGTCCAATAACTGATGTTTTGCAAAAATGCATATTCCAGAAAGGCAGGTAGGCTCTTCAGAGAACCATTTTGGTAGTTTTGTCTGTCAGTAGATCTTCCAATCAGTAAGTGATTAGTTTGAATCTTAACGCTTGTGTATCAAGTGACATAGAAGCTCTTGAGTGCTTAACGTGTCCATCCTATGACAGCTCTTAGGCACTGTCTAATCAGGTCACTGTACTAACTCTCCCAATCTGATACTGTACTTGCTGAGTCTGGCACTGCACAAGTCTTTTTTATTGGTCAGATCACTCTTGGTGCTCTTCTCTGAGCCCCGTCCAGTTTTTCAGCCTTTTAAAAACAAATCTAAAGCAAGCAAATCCCATCATAGATGACAGAGCTGAATATTGGGTTCTATTATAGGTCTCTGTACACAAGGCAGGTAGTGATCTTTCTGTTCTTGTTCTCAGTCTGCCCCCATTTATGCAAGCAATGACTGCACGAAACCCGTTGCTGCAGTTGCGAGTCATTGGCTTACCTTGAAATTATCTGTTCATTTATTTTTATAGATATCATATTCTGGGATACACTCCCTGGTACTGCCAGTACCGGTTCTGCTTCTGGGATGGAATAGTCCATGTGGCCTGGGGAAGTGCAGTGGTTGGTGCCAGTTGGCTGGCAGCTGCTCAAGCTGCAGGCAAGCATCCAGTGTGCACCCCATTTCAGTATAGAAATGCATTCTGTTCTGGTAAAGCGGCTGCTACCGTGTCTTCCTGCAGCTTGCACACAGTAGGAATACAACTGTACCAGTGAATCAGCATTTTCCTTCATCTTGCAAAGGCTTGAAGCTATTGCCAGTCAAAACTGCTTGTGCCATCCTTTCTTTTTGCTGCATCTCTAGAGCCGTAATCTTCCATTGCCATCCTTTTTGACCATATCTTGAATATAAAGACTTGCACATCAAAACTTACAGAGTTATTTCCTAAAAAATCTCTTGTGGTAGATTAATTGACTTTACATTACATTCTAGACTCATACCTCCAAATACACATTTTATTTTCTAGTATGATATTCCAATTTCACGGCTGCTAAGTAGGTTGATAAGAATATGGGAGCAAAGCGGTATAGCTAGAGAAAGGTATAATTATTCCACTTTTGTTCAAGTGGTTTTAGTAGAATCATAATCTTTTTTGTTTTTAAATGAGAGTAGAAGCAGCTGTTTTCCACTAAGTGTAAGAGAGAGTCTCCGCTTCCAGTATGGTAATTTTGAGGGAATGCTTAGCTTTGTTTTGTTAGAGACTGATGTAGCAGTTGGAAGGTCATCATTTTAATTAATTGAAAAAACCTCTACAAAGTACAAAGCCTTACAGAAATTGTAATTACAGGAGTATTTAACCATGTAGTGCAGCATGTGGAAGCTACTTGTAAGACAGAGTCATCCTTTAGTTTTGAGATTACGTTAAATCCCAAAGCCTGTAATTATATGCATGTTGCTGGCAGGAGCCCATGCTGGGCTGATTGTGTTCAATGAACAGGGTTGTTACTTGCTGTTTCTCTCCATGAGACCTACAAGCATCCTGGGAAGCACAGTACCTAGGACTTTAACTGCTGCTTTTGCCAAGAGGGCAGACAGGCTACATTGGCTTTGGTTTATTTCATCGTATTTTGAAAGATGTCAGGTTCTTTACTAATTGTCAGTTCGGAAGATGCAAGGACAAAGTATTAGTAATGCCCCAGAAAGTAAGCACTCTCTTCTATCATTGTAAACCAAAACAAAGAAAGGGTACAGACACGTGTACCTACTAGAAATGCAGCAATACCTGATTCATAAGCTCTTGATCTTGTGAAGAGACTTGATGCAAGGTGCACATGGGTTGGGGCAGTCCTGAGCACAAGTACAGGCTGGGCAGAGAAAGGACTGAGAGCAGCCCTGAGAAGGACTTGGGGGTGCTGGTTGACGAGAAGCTCAACACGACCCAGCAAAGTGAGCTCGCAGCCCAGAAGGTCATCCACATCCTGGGCTGCATCCAAAGCAACGTGGCCAGCAGGGCGAGGGAGGGGATTCTGCCCCTCTGCTCTGCTCTGCTCTGCTCTGGTGAGACTCTGCTGGAGTAGAGACTCTACTGCACCCAGCTCTGGGGCCGTCAATGTAAGAAGTAGATGGACCTGCTGGAGCAAGTTCAGAGGCCCGTAAAGGTGGTCCAAGGTCTGGAGCACCTCTTCTGTGAAGACAGGCTGAGAGACCTGGGCTTATTCAGCCTGGAGAAGAGAAGGCTCCGGGGAGACCTTAGAGCACCTTCCAGTAATTAAAGGGAGCTTGAAAAAAGAGAGATGGCAATTTTTTTACATGGACAGATAGTGATGGGATAAAGGGAGACATTTTTAAGCTAAAAGAGCAGGGATTTAGGTTAGGTGTTAGGAAGGAATTCATTACTGTGAGAGTGGTGAGACGCTGGAAGAGGATGCCCAGAGAAGTTTTGGATGCCTCATCCCTGGAAGTATTCAAGGCCAGATTGGATGGGGCTTTGAGCAGCCTGGTCTAGTGGGTGGCAGGGAGATTGAAACTAGATGATCTTTAAGGCCTGTTCCAACCCAAACCATGTGAAACCATGCTGATGATGACTTGTTTCTGAAGCAAATCTCAATTAGTTGTGACTATGCTTGAAGTTACCTTTCAGAGACTACAACGTACTTGTGCTACAAAAGTTTCTAATTTTCATAGTGTATGCAGCATCTTCACATGTTCCAAATCTTTTAAGTCTGTAATTATTTTTAAACAAATATTTGTGGCTAAGAAAGGGTAGAAGAAGCTGAACAGTGTGTTTGCCAGTAGCTGAAATGAAGTTAAGAGTGAAAAGTCAGAGTTGTACTCAAAGGTGAAGATCTTTCTCTGGTAAGAAACATCTCTTAACCTTTGCATATCAACACAGTTCACTGAAAAGGACAGGTTTAATTTTTGCCAACAATTGAAACAGACTGGTAAGATAAAGATTTTTTCGTGAAGCTCTGGTGTGGGATTGCTGTAAAGGGTAATGTAGGCAATGCTGTTCCTTATGTTATGCTAAAGGGTAACGTGTACTGGAGAGTTATTTTCATGTAGAAAAGATGTATGTATTCTCTTTCCCTTAATACTGCATTATAAATTGTATAAAATATATTGTTAAATCAGACTTTTAAAAAAGTCAATTAAAATGTGAATCTGCTGTGTTGTAAAATACTTCAACAAAAAGCCATCCCAGGGTGGGGCAATGTTGACTGATTTTATCACCACTTGTTTACTACGCACCGATTCAAAAAGGTTAACATTGCTTGGAGCCAATAAATGAAAATTTTGGGGGTTTGTACCTAGAAGTCCCCTAAATTATTTTTCCTAATCTCTCCCTAGGTAGTGAAGCTAAAATACTTGTATGGTGCCATGCAGTGGTGTTTTGGCATCAACTTACATCTTTATTAGATGTATTCTTGTCGTCTGCTAGCCACTTTCAACACACACGTCCTTGCTTTTTGACATGCTGAGTCTCGTATGTGACATGTTCTCCAGTGAGGATCTTCTGAAGCCAGAGCAGCTTTTATGACTCCTAATGACCTGTAAAGCGTTCTGCTGCAGTGTCTGCGTAAAATTGCCCAACAGTGTTGCAAAGGTGGTTAATATAGCTAGAAAATAGCTGCTGTAGTTGATTTAATAAAAATGTAAATTTACAAGATCCTCCAAATTATGCAAAGCTGACAAGTTGTCTGTTTTGATAATCTGAGCACTGGGGAATAACAGGGTGTCTTAATTTCACTCGCCTTTTTATTCCTTCTCTCTGAAGTGAATGGGAATCTTCATATAGAATAGAGCAGTATTCATTGCAAAATGCTGGACTGACTGAGCTTGCTGCTGCATGGGAATACAGCTCTTCTCTTCGGGGTGAACAGTTTTGTTCAGATAGAGATTGGTATTGATATAAGATTGTATCAAATACTGTAGTGGAAATGTTTTTGTTTTCAGAACAGAAGTATCCATATAGCCATTTGTTATTTTCAGAGCTAAATTAAGTCTCTTTGTTCCTTAAAAATCTGACTTTCCATTTGAATAATGTGATAGTTGCCAGCAGTAACTTGTAAAATGATGAAACAAAATACTGAGTTGTACAAAATCTTAATGTGTTAAGATTTCATAATATTTCATTTCAATATTATCATGCAGGTAGATCCAGTAGATATCACTGTGTCTTCCTGACAGGTGAAGCACTTGATATCTGCATGTCTTTCTCGTTGCCTTAGTGTTTTGCTGAGACTGTTGTTTGAGTACGTTGCTGTCCTCACTGAACCCCATAGGTTGGCTTTCTTTAAAGGTCTGGGTCTGTGGTGGACATTGCTGTGACCAAATGAGTTCTCTGTGGTGCATCTGCTTTGCTGTGGTCACACACAAACTTACGTAAAGAAAAATAGGAGCGTGCGACATCCAGAACCAATTAGGGCAGCTCATGTGGACAAATCCCTTGACAAGTGAAAGAGGGGATGGGGTGTAACTGGTTTCAAGGTGTTGTTCAGTCACTGTGTGGAAGGAAATGTTTGATACAGCATGGGTGGACATAGGGTGTCCTCTGGGTGCGTATATTCCTGTGAAACAGAGGGGTGTGTGTAAGGTGTATCTACTCCTGTGAAACAGAAGGGCGTGTTTTCTGCATAAGAAATTCATTTTTTTAGACTTTTTTTTTTCCCCAAAGACAATTTCATATTTTGCATAATTTGTATCATTCATTGAATACTGGTTCTTCACAAAAATTTCCTGATTGTATCTAAATGTCACCCTGTAATCTTCAATTGAAGATTGTACAAATTATTGTCATCTTCATTTTAATTTAGAGAAATTTCATTACATTTTTTTTTTATCCTACAGAGAAGTGTAATAGATAGTAAGATTTTTTTTTGATTCATTTATTTCAGCTAATGTCATCTGATAAGATTAACCAGAAGTTTGTGTTAAATAGGATACATATATTACACTGCCTGTCTTATCGTATGGAAATATAAGCTGCTTTCATCTAGTGACCTTCTACTGAGTACTTATGAATACAAATTCAGTTGAGAAAGTATTTGTGTGTTATATATATTCTAGATTTATAAATAATCCTTCAGGCTCCTGAAGAAAGGAGTGAGTGCAGCAATAAAAGTGATACAAATTCATGGTGCTGCCCAAAAGGATCACAATGAAAAAAGATTTTTACAGATGAGTCCAGAGAAAATTGTAACTAAATGTGTAGGTCTGTTAATTAATAAGGAAGAAATGTAATTACTAGAGTTTAGCCTGTGTTATATAGACGATAAGTAATTTTTTAGTATGTCTGAGGGTTTTCGATCTCCCAATAATAATTTTTTTTAACCTTCTCCCCCATTTTTCCTCCTGAAACCAGCTGAATCTAGCTGCAGAGCTGAATGACTGACACCTCAGAAAATGATGGCTGTTTATTGGAAAGTTGAAGTATTTAATAATCACAAAACACTTAATTTGGTAAAAAAAAAATAATATTAACGCATGAGGTATAGTTAAATGAATTTCAGGAGTAGGACTTTGGACAAGAACGGTTCTGTTAATCCTCGCGATTGTTGTCCTGAAAGAAGGTGATAAAACCACGTCTGTCATGAGTGAATGTTTTAGAAATTGTTCGGATAACTAGATCTTTTCTAGACCTAGCAAAAATGAGGGAAAAATATTCAGTACATACAATAGATCATTATGTTCCGTGCTGTATTTGAAGTATGAAATCTTTCTCTTCTGAAATCTTTTTGAGAAATTCAAATCCGTACGTGACCTCCCTTGGCAAGGACAGAAAAATTGTCTGAAGAAACATAAGCAAAAAATAATCCTGTTGACTTGGTTGGAAGTGTCTATTGCAGTGCTTCAGAGGCTATTTAACATACACACCAGTAATCTAGAAGTAGTAAACAATATAGTAAGCTTTTTGGATCAAGGAATGTATCCTTTCACTGTTAGTAGAGCCTTATCTGACCAGGTCTGCTGCTGGTTTTGCATATATATCACAGTTTCTGTATAATTATTACAGTTTTACACATTCCTACTTAATCCCATTGGGACTCAGCATTTCCTTACCTAAAGGCTTGACTTTTCTCCGGTGTCTGAAGTCTGTCTTTTGCAGCCTCCTAGCTCTGTAAGTGTGCCCTGTTTTGCATCCTCTGCCAAAGGGGCTGCATCAGGGTAAGTCATGAAGTCAGATCACAAAGGCAAGCAGCAAGCAGTTCCTCCTCATGATGTAGATACAACCTCTTGCCATTCTCTACCCAGCAAAAGTGATGTTAAAATTGTACAAAAGTGGACTCTTGAGTTGAGACCTGCTCACCAAAATCATCTTCTTTTGAAGGGCAGAAGGAGAGCTTCAGGCTTATCTGGCACTGATGTTGGCAGGTGATGTCAAGGTCCATATCCAAAGAGGTGGGAGTGGAGACCTTAGTGCCTGGTATAGGCAATGCTGACCCCACAGGTGACTGGGAAGAATCAAAGAACAAATGTTAGGGCAGCTAAACTGGCATCTTGCAGTATCTTCTGGTTGCCCATGAGTTATGGTGAAGTGTTTAAACTGGGTTTATGGCATCAAGGACAGGCGTCTGGCAGATGAAAAGGCAGTAATAAGGATTCTGGATGCCAGTCTGCAGAAAGAGAGCAGCAAGTTCAGGCAGCTTTGGCATCTCAAGCCTGAAACAGTTGTGAGCTGGGGTTGTGTGCTGAGGCCATAGCCTTCGGTTTCTGGAACAGCTTTTCCAGGGGAACAGAGAGAAAAGAAAGCAGATATAGGGTGGTGTTTATTTGTATTATTGATGTGAGGTCCTGTTACCTGAGCAGGAGGTGGCAAGAAAGAGCGGTGGCGAATTTCTTCCTCTAAAAGCATATTGGCAGAGCAAGAGAGCCACTTACCCTTCTCTTGGTTTTCTCTTTATGAGAGAACAAGAATACACAGCTCCTCTCCCCTTTCCCCTCCATAAGAGTCCCACCATTTTCTGTTTTCTTTCTGGACCACTGAATTACACTGACTTAAACCTCCACCTTCATCCTCTGGTTTCACCTCTCCTTCTCCTGTCCATCCCTGGCCAGGGGTCTGTGGTTACAAGGATGGAGCCATCAGTCCACGCCTTCAGGTGCATCTGCCTTTCCACTGGTTGGGTTTTATGGCTCTCTGGTACAAGAGCAGCTACAAGAAGCAATAATGAGATTGGCAAACAGATGACTCAATTACCCCTATCTGGTTTTAATGACAACGAAATAAAATCAATATTCACCAGATCTGACTGGGCAATTGCAACTGTGCTGATGGAGTGTTTCACCTTACCCTTGGAAATATGGCTGTTGCTCTAACCAGTGAAACAAAAATAAGAAAAACAATCACTGCAATAGTAATTGGAGTATGAGAAGCGCAGAGCTGCTGATGCAGTGGAAGAGTAGGCAGGAAGAGAGGAATGGCTCAGAGTGTGAAAGCTGTCCGTGCTTTCCCCTGGCTTTCTGTAGCTAGTGGTAGAAGGTGTGCACCATGACACTGGACATAACATTAAATACAGTGATGGATAAAGGATGGCAGAAGATAAACTAAGCAATTTTGTAATCAAAGCACGTGAATGGGACAGAATATATGAAGACAGTTTTAAATATATCACTCAAGTGAAGCATAAATCTTGAGAAAGAAATAATCATCTGTTGTCTTAAAGGAGAGTATCTGGTGCAGGACTTGAGGTTTGCGTGTAGATTTGATGTGACAAACTCTATATGGGATATTTTGGTTTGCTTGCTTGGTTTTTAGAATGGGTATGGAGTTTTGTCCATAAAGGTGGTATGGACACCACTCTTGTTTAAGGGGTATGCTCTACTTGATAATTTTCTGAATGAATTATGAAAGTAGGTTAATTTGCTGTTTGAATAGGCATGAGAGGACATAAAACTCCTCGTGAGCTGAAGAAATCTTACAAATGGTGCAATGTTTGGCCAGTAAATGTTCAGGTGCACTAAAATCTGCTCTCTTCTCCCTTTAGTGAAGGCAGAAAACTCGATTCGCTGTGTGTTTTCTATTCAGCATCATTTTATTTTGGTGCGATCAAATGCTTGGTGGTCCTGCCCACACACAACAATCCATCAATTCCCTCCACTCTCTCCCTCCCCCTGTGGTCTGTGCTTCAGCGGCTGTAATATACTTGTCTACGATTGTCAAAAAGCTTTCCTGGTTATCAAATCAGGCTTTTTCTTTTTTCTTCCTTACACATCTGTAAGATTAAATCTTTAATATGCTTTCATTAGAATATTTCCATTTGAAATAGGCTCCTTCTCCCCTAGAAGTAGGATTCCTGGTGGTTTTGCCCTATTTATCCAGAGGGAACAGTAAGGGAAAGGATAGATATGAGGAAGGAGGAGAAAAATCACCCCGTAGTGCTGAAACGTGGGGCCCTTTGCCTGGCACAGCAACCATCACTCCCTGCAGGGTCAGGGAATGCGAGAGGCTGGGGGATGTGTCCCTCTAATATCTGCGTCTGTGTGTGCAGTTGGATGCTTTCTAGCTTTTAAAGAAATATGGCTTTTTAAGCCCTTCATCTCCTCGTGCAGGTGGTGGTGACGGCGGTAGTAGTGAATGACACAGCTTTGCCGGATGACACGGAGCTGATCTCTGCATCAGCCAAGAGGAATTAAGCTTTGTCACTCCCCGCCGGGGCTACCTTTTGCCTGGTATGTGCAGGAGGAGGAATTCACAGGCTGCTGCTGCATTCACCCAAGCAGAGCCCCGAGCGTGCTTTGCCAGGGGAGGCAGGCAGCCAGAATGATAGCTGTCTCTTTTAAATGCCGCTGTCAGATCCTGAGGAGACTTGCAAAAGGTAACGTGCTTTCCTTCTTACTCATCCAGGGGCTCCGATGCATCCTTCCAGAGACACAGCCTGATGGTTTTACTTTTAAATATGACTGTCCTTCCTGTGTACTGTCAGGCAACAAAGAACTCCTGATACAGGAGGGTGTAGGGGCTCTTTCAGTTAACATTCCTACATGTCCCAGGCTGTGGTCCTGCTAGGAAGATAGATTTCCCTTTTTTTTTTCCTCTCTTTTTTTTTCCTCTTTTTTTTTCTTTTTTTTTTTTCTGGTTATTGCTAAAAGGAGGATTTTTTCCCACGTGAGGTGCTGAAGTTATTGTGGGGTGTAATTGTTTTGTATTTTTGCTAACTGCTCAGAGGAGTCCCTCCTGGGTCAGTGCATGCTCTGCCTTACTGGGAACAACTGACACTGCTATCCTGGACCTGTATCCAGAACGAATTTCTGTTGTTTCATGTCCTTTGCGAGCTATTTTTACCTGTGCTTTAGATGCCAAAGGCTGTTGTATGTGATGAGGTATGGATAACAGCGTGTGTTTTTTCAGGGCTGCACTCGCATGTCACACTTTTGAAGTTAATTTGCCTGTTAGAGCAGTATGCATTTTATCTTACTGTAAATCTTTGTAGTCTCTCGTTTTACCGCTCAGAACTTTAAAATACTACTCAGAGTCCTGTGTGATTGTTAAAGCAGATGTGTGAAAACCTGCCGAAGACACCTTCCCTGTTCAGGAATGAACATACATTATTTTCTAAAAATAACTTTTCTTTTTTTAAAGAAAAAAAATCTGTTATGTTTGGTGATTTTTTCCCTCTCTGTGTAGAAAGGTTTGATTTGGGATTTTAGCTCGATGTTTTCATGGAAACTTCCAACACTGTAATAGCGTTATGTGTCTGCAAATAAGAAGCTTCTATTTTTTATCTTGGGTGCTGTGAAATATTTAATGGCTGTTACTGTGCAGCTGGATATACATCCATATGTGAATGAAACTATTTTTTATCAGCTTAGCTTGAAAAATCAGAAATCTTTGATTATTAGTCAGGATAGCTCAAAATCAATTAGTGTTTTATTTTGCAGAAGCATGAAAAGATAGCATGCTAATACTATGAGATCAGTAATAGGAAAAGAGAAGAATACTGCAATCAAACTTATATAAGCATTTTCATGGTATTTAGATTGCTCTGTGGGGCCACGTTGTTCAAAACATATGAAATTAAATATTTATTAATCATTCTCTCAGTAGATTTGCTTCTCTTTCAAATCTGTGCTGGGTGATGCCTGTTTTTCTCATTTGTATAAGATGTTTTGATTCCGGTAGCTCTATTACACATTTATCAGGTTGAAAGTCAGTGTATTCCTTTTTTCTGGTGTGAGCAGAGCAACCTTTTTGTCTGCTGATGTCTTTATTAGACAAATCTGGGCACTAATTTAGTCTCTCACTGATGAGAGTTGTTACTCCACTTAAATACAGTTTCCCTGTGAATAATCAATAGCCTTATACATCATAGCCATCTTAATTCTTTCATGTTTCCATCGTTCAGCAGAACTCAGGCTGGTGGGTTTTTTCTCCTTTGAAATAATCTTAACTTCCTTTGAGACTCCTCGCTCCTCCCACTCTCTCCCAATAGGAACTGGCAGGATACTCTTTTTTTGCCTTAGTGTGCCTTATGCACACTTTTAGTTGATAAAGACAGTCTAGAGGTGTGTTCATATATTCTCTTGTAAGCCATATGCATGCTGGACCGGTGTTGCTGTCCTAATTGACAGGTTCCTGAATTTTCACTGTTGAGTAAAACCTTTGTTCTTTTATCTGATTCTCTGGGTTTTATGGCCTTGGCGTTTGCATCTCAGACAGCAGTTATGGACTGCTCAACGCAGCCTAGCTGAGGGCAGGGATGGACCTTCACGTTGTTAGTGTGGAGACGATTCTTGCCAACAGCTGGCAATCTCCTGCTGCTGTATCAGCTGGAAGATCTCCTTTCCTTCTAACTTGCTAGTCATGGGGTTTTGCGCATTCATTGGGTTCCTTTGCTCCAAAACCAGTTTTTCTTGCTGTAGTGCTTGCCCCTGGCCTTTCTCCGCTAGGGTCTTTTTCTTCTGCGCTAATCCTGTAGCTTTGTGTAGTTCCCCAAAATAATTTCTTTACTGTCTTTCAGACCCTACTGTGGTGAAAAGATACAGGTATGCTGCACACTATATTAGTGTCTTGTGTTTTTAATAAAAGATGTGTGGTTAACTATACATCAAAATGTGGAAGTACTTGCTTTAATTATGTTATGTCATTTTTCATGCCTGTCTTGACAAAGTAAGCTTGTAACTTCATTTCTTGTTCTTTTAGATAGGGATGTAAACAGAAATGCCTCATTTGGGCAGCTGGAGACTCTCTAAAGGCAATTCTTTCCAACAGGGAGATGTTCAGGCAGTATTGTATTTTACAGCAGTTGCACTCCCCTCTTGTACTTCATCTTAACCTTTCAAAGCAAAGAGGAGAGCTTCTTTTGTGTCTCTTTGCATTGCTGCAGGTACTTACTTTGTAATTGAAAAAAATTCTGGCAGGAGAATCTTCAAGTGTTGTGAGCTAATTTCAAGGCAAAAATATCATATAGTAGTGGGAATGCTCTCCAAAACCCAGTCAGTGACCCACTCTTCTTCCTTCCCAGAGTTGTGAGTCAGAGCCTGCAGCAGATAACCCTTACCTCTCTTGACCTCACCTCCAGGGTCATCTTCAGATGGGAGCATTAGTCTAGTGCTTGGTCCTCTGCCTTCAAACTTACACCATTCATAGGAGATAGGCACAATTATAGAATCACAGAATGGTTTGGGTTGGAAGGGACCTTCAAATAGCTTCCAGTCCAGCCCCCTGCCCCTCAGTCCTGCTTCACTGCTGCCCCTGCCCATGCACTCCCTTTGTGCCGGATTGCCTCTCTGGGTATGGGGGCTTCTGTGGCTGCTGCAGCTGCTGTGCAGAAGTCTTCTTCTGTATTTCCACTGTATCAATCACCTCCTCTTAAAGCAAAATGTGTGGCAAAAAAGAAGTGTACCATAATTATTCTTGCAGGAAATTTAGAAGACTGAGATTAGCTCCCTTAATGTGTATTACACTTCAGTTTGGTGAGTCTTTATTTTGGAGGTCAGTGCATTTTCAGTAATGAAATTGCACGTTACCCAGGTCAGATGAAGCTTCATATTTGTGTCCATTAACAAGCAACCATGGAAGAAAAGTATTATGTTATTTGATGATGCAATTTGCAAGAACGATGCCGTGTGAGACTCTTTTCTCATAGGTGTTGAGATATGAATTGAATTCAGATCTAGTCTATGTAGTTAAGAACAAAAAAAAATTCCTGTTTTCTACACCAATGTGTTGTTTCTATGCTGTTTTTCCATTACACATGTTTTTAATAGCTGTTAAAATGTTTATGGGAGTGGATGGGAGTTTGTGCTATAGTTACCTGATTTCTTTCATGAATAAATCTTTCATGCTTTTACTTTTGAGCTGAAACATTGCTGGGTCAGTCTCTTTTTATTGTGATTATCTATATGTATTTGAATCTCTATGTGTATGTATGTACATTTTAAGCAATGTTGGAAGTAGTTAAAAGGTTCTGAAAAGAGAAAAGGTATCTTCTTACCATATTAGCTACTAAAATTTGCACTGAGAAGAGAGTTTTGTAATTTTTATATATTAATTTAATTTTTTATCTCCTTTCTATCCCAAAAGAGCAAGGTAAGCCAAAAGCTACATTTAGAATCTGAAGTAGTAGCTGGTTTTACAGTTTTCACTATGAGAAGTACTGGGCTCAGAGAGAATGATAACTTATATTTGGACCAAGTGAATATAAGGAAAGGCCGCATTTGAAGTTGTAAGAGCAACCACAAATCTGCACTTCATACAGCTGCTTGTATTGTAGGATGATTTTTTTGTGCAGTGGAGGAATACTAGGGCTTATTCCCCCCCAGTTTATTCGTATAAGACCTTGGGCATTGAGCAGTATGTTGTGCATACCAAAGAGCCTGTGGTAATCCCTTACATTGCATATATATGCTAAATAAAAATGGTACAATTTACAGTTATTATGTTAAGTACAACAGTGAACAATGTACATATATAGTATACAAGAGTGAAAAGTTGCTGAAATGTGTAGGCTGGTCAGGTTTACAGGTAAATTAACCACTTTATAGTTTAAAAATTGCCATTCAAGCAGTGCATTACAAAGCCTTGGCTGTGGTTAATTTATGTATGGACATGTTCGTTTTTTCCCTTTATTAGCCGGAAGAACAGGACTTTTAGGAAGCTGTGTCTGTAGCATAAAGTTGCTTACAGAAATGGATCTCTTCATTAGAGTCTGGTGTGCAGTTTTTAACATACACAGATCAGTGAAGTTATTCTGGATTTTATTGTAATGGAAAGAGAATAGGAGCACTCTGATAAAGATGTCAACTGTTGTTACACAGGGCATAGCGCGAGGAGCTGAGTGGAATGCCTCTCACCCATCAAAGCTTTATAGCCTATCTTCAGGATAATTTATCACCTACTGCGCATACAGATCCTTTCTGCAGACATATATTTTTATTCTCCCAGTATGTTTCCAATACAGCGAGATAAAGCAAGCTTTAAAGGCAAGATGCTGCTCTCCATTTTACAAGATGATCAGTTATCTAAAAATTGGATTGGGGCCTAAAGCATCAAAGGATGAATTCTGAATGTAGCTGGACGTAGGTTATGCTTTGCTTTGCCACAAGCAGCTGCAATATGAACAAACCCAGATTTTTTTTTTTTTTTTTAAAGTGTGAAATTGAAATAGTCTTAAAGACATCGAGGTGACATTGAGGCTGTTTAGTATCTTATTACAAACTTGCCAGTGTTCCAGAGGCTCATCCCTGGTTACCAGCCTTTACATTATTTTAATAGTAATTCTAATTATGTGGTCTCTTTTTGCCAATAAATTGTTTATAAAAATACAAGTTTAACTACTAGAACTGAGTCAACAGCTTGCTTTGAATGAAGTAAAAATCACAAGTAACGGTATCTGTAGGGACTTTTAAACATCGGTTGCTTCCCTGTCTTTCTAAAATTAGTTCTGAATATTCAGAAAACTCTTAAATGTCTGATAAATTCTATAAATAGGCAGTCAGTATGGATTTGTTGGCTTTGTGCATTCGGTTGGGGTTTCAGAAATAAGCTTTGAGGTTTTTCATACTCAACACCTGTTTATCCAAGTTGTCCCTATCTCCCAAGTTTTTTGCATTTTATTTCTGAAAGTGACTTCTGTGTTTCCTCTGATTTAGTAAACAAACTACAGTGAAAGAATAAATAGTAGAAGCAAAATCTGGAAACTTTCTTGTCCGCTAGCATGTGGGAACTTCAGGGCCACCTCCAGAGTTGCAGCCCCTCCTCAGCCACTAGTGGGTACTTATGAGAAGACAGGAGAGAGTCCACAGGGGAGAGCTGTGGACATCTGTCAGCAAGGGAAGTTTTGACATTGCTCTTAGTGCTTGTAATGTAGTAAATATAATTTAAAAACCAAAAAAACCCAAAACAAAACAAAAGCATTCCTTGGTACTTGGAATTTTTTGTTTTGTTTTATTTTGTTTAAAAAAACCCCATTTTGTTGCAAGACTGTTTGTCAGATAAGAAAATGAAGGCAAAGAGTGGCCCTGGCCTGTCTTATGTCACTCAGTGGGTCCATGCTAGTCTTGGGGACAACCCTGTCCTCTCCTGAACTTCCATTTGTTCATCACTCATTAGGAACAGTTACTGAAGCTGGCAAAGACTGTGAGAGCAGAGAAGACACTGCAAGACTTTTTCTGTTCTAGATTTTTCACCAGTTTTGACTTTTTTATTTGCACTTAAGAATGCCTTTGGCCAGGATTGTTTTAGGATTGCTTTGAAATTGTAAGTGCCTGCATTATGATAGCTGAAGGAGAGGGAGAGAGATGAATTTTCGTTAAGATGTTCCTTCTGTAATTGCTATTTAGGCTTTTCAGCACTGAGTATGTGTAGAACAAAAGAGGCAGATTTATTATATTTAATGAGCATTATTAGTTCGCAATATTGTCTTTTTGTTCAAAGGAATTCTTTGAACTTATTGTTGTAAGAAGTAATGAAAGGAGAAAGGATTTTCTCTTCTACAGCAAGCTGATCACAGTTCACAAGTTCAAGCAATATTTCTTCGCCACTAATATATTCAAGAACTGGCAAACTCTTTATTAATTATTCAGGATGATCTAAAGCACAGCAGCATACTAACCAATCTGTGTGAAGCTTTGACAGAAAAGAAAGACATAAAAATACTTTCCAAATCAAGCATGTACTACTTAAAGTAGGAGCACTGCTGCAGCCCTTATGGTCTGAGGGTGTGTGTATGACTGGAGTTCTGCAGAGAAATTCTCTGGCTTAGATAAACAGACATAGTTGCACGCAGGCGCCTGTAAGGTGTGAAGAGAAAGCTGCCGTCATATAAAGAGATGGTAAGTGGCCGTTAGCTATCTTTTATCTATCAGATATTACTAGCTGGTATCTGATGTGGCAGCTCTGATATCAGTTACACATGGAAAATGTAGGAAGTGTTTTTTCCAGCATGTGTAGATTTGCCGGATGGCTTATAAAAGTTGTTGGCTGGTTCCTGCTGAACGTCTTTCACAAGAGTTCAGCAGGTGATTGGGACTTGGTGCCTTGTCCCTAGTGGTCTGATGGGAATAGCTATGTTTCTCTCCTCTGAAAAGTATTCTGAGGAAAATTTAAAAAAAAATAGATTACCATGTGTCGGCTTGAATATTAAAGGTGAAGTTATTTTAAAAAACCAGTTTATTGGTAAGTGGTGCCAGTTTTAATATGAATGCAGACAAGACATTTGAGCTGTGAATAATGAAACCCCAGACTTGCTCATGGGTCGGGTGTTGCACAAACATCCTTCCAAGTATCAGCATTGCTGCAGGATAGAAGCGTGTCGCAAATGTTTCACGAGTTTGTCTTCGGTGTCATTGCTGCTTCTCGTTGTAGAAGTCAGATATTCAAAAACAGCCCAGGAACCCAGTCTGGGTGAGCATCCCAGAGTGGCACAGAAGATGTGAGGAAGGCTAGAGCCAAGTTCTAGGCATGTATCAGGTACAGTGGGACAGACACAGCAAATTTTGCCAGTCTGCAGAAACCTGTGCCCATCCTTGCCTTCGCATAAGAACACCGGATTGTTCTTTGCAAACAAATTGGCTCTCTCTCTCTCTGCCTGTCTGGTGCCCATGGGGAGTTTTGATTACTTTGCAGTGTCTTAATTCCACAGAATTCTGTGGATGGAGGTGAAGCCTGAGGAAGCATGTAAAGGAGAAGCGTGGCATGGGGTAGGAGAGAGGAGATGGCACACGCTGCAGGCCTTTGCTTTGCAGTCAGCTGGAGGTGCCCATGGCCCCCATCTCTGCTGCAGGAGACCTGAGCTGCAGCTGGGGGAATGAGCAGTGGGAGATGCAGCACTGCTGGGAGCTCAGCATAGCAAGCAGGAAAGAGGAAAGGAAAAGAGAAATGAGGGGGATATGAGGAAAGGTGAAGCAGATGTGGCATGTGCTGTGGGCCCAGCCTCTTGCTGCTGGAAAGGCACATGTAATGTGAGGAAAAACAGAGACCCGACCTGCCGAGAATAAAGCAGCAGGAGGTAAAAATGGTCATTTTATGAAAATTTTTTATCCCATATAAAGTTCAAGTCTACAATTATGTAGTAGTACCTACCTGGATGTTTTAGGAATATATTGCAAGGTGAGGCTCCAGGTGGAAATGGGCTCTGGTTCCTTGTGTGAAGAATGGACTCACTCTCTCATGAGCTGTATATAATCTTAGTTTGGGGGTCTGCTAAATCGGAGATACACTGTGTTATAGCAGTGAGATCATACCTGCCTTCTGAGGCAGGTTTCTGCAGCTCTGAAGAAATCTGACTCTGCTTGTAGTGCCCCATCTGCATAAACAGGAATCTCATGACTCTGCTTAGTAGAGCCCCATCTGCATTTCATATTGTGGTGCTGCTGATGTGCTCCTGCCATGGGAAGGTCCTGCTCTAGGCACGGCCCCTAAGCAGGCGAGTCTGTCTCTGTCAGCATAGGTTACAGTACCTCTCCAAGCAGCTGTCAGTAAATCAACAAAGGGTAATCTCATTTCTTCTGCCCTATCTGCATTCCCTGCAGGAGTTCTACTGGCCTGGGGAGACGGCTGCTCAGCGGGGCACGTAGGGAGGACTGCCCTGGTTGGAGAATATCCCAGAGGGCCAAGTTTTTACAAGTTGCAAGGAAAAAGAAAGTGGTTCATAACTTGTTCTTTTTTTCTCAAGGGGAAAAAAAAAAGACATTAAAATTTTATAAATTTATTAGTAATATAAATTAATGGAACCTTCTGCATCATCAAACTGATTTACCACAGTGTTACCACAAACACCATGTCATTCCCTCACTCTCATAGAATCATTTAGGATCATTTAGGTTGAAAAAGACCTCTAAGATCATCCAGTCCAACAATTTACCCACCACTGCCAAGTCCACCATTAAAACATATCCCTAAATGCCACATCTACACATCTTTTAAATACCGTTTCCCTGGGCAGCCTGTTCCAGTGTTTGACAACCTTTTCCGTGAAGAAATTTTTCGTAATACCCAATCCAAGCCTCCCCTGACACAACTTGAGGCCATTTCCTCTCATCCTATCATTTGTTACTTGGGCGAAGAGACCAATCCCTACCTGTGTACTTTCATGTAATTGGAGAGAGTGATGAGGTCTCCCCTGAGCCTCCTTTTCTCCAGGCTGTACACTCCCAGCTCCCTCAGATGCTCCTCATTAGACTTGTGCTCAAGACCCTTCACCAGCTCCGTTGCCCTTCTCTGGACACACTCCTGTACCTCAAGGTCTGTCCTGTAGTGAGGGGCCCAGGACTGAACACAGGATTCAAGGTGTGGCCTCTCCAGTGCCATGTTACAGGGGAATGATCACTGCCCCGGTTCTGCTGGCCACGCAATTTCTGATATTTCAGAAGCTGCAGGCCAAGTTCTGTTGGCGTCTTGTAAGTGTATGAACTTTTAAAGATGCTCGTCCTTTATTGCCTCCATTCTTCTTTTGGGCATTTGCTTTAAAGCATCACTCCTGTAATATTTAGGAACCTTTTAAGACTCTGGGCAAAAGTTAAAAGAAAGCTTCAGCCCCGAATGTTATTACAGAAAAAGGAAAAGTATTATGTAAGTCTCCACTGCAGCCTGTCTATCTTACCCTTGAACTGCTCATGTACAGTTTTTATTAATGGTGTTGGGAATTATGTTGTTACTAGAAAAGGAGACTTCCCTGAAAGTGTATTGGGGCAGAAAAATTGCTCCAGATTGGACTGATTACAAAAAGACAAACACTAGACATAGTTTTGTGGGGGAAAATGTGTTACTGGAAATAGTGTCACATCTAACAGGCTTATTCTGCCTTAACTTCTCAACAGTGAATAGAGAAAGATGTTAAGCAAGGAAATACCAGCTATTCCAGTGAATGCATTACCACAGTGCGTTGGTAAATGTCACCAATAAAGCACAGTTTAAATCCACAGTCCTCTCAAGGAAACATTTATACTTTTAGCGAACTAGAATTTGACAGCTCTGTCTGGCAGAAGAAATTGTTTCTGGCGTTTAGTTTTCGTTGGGGTTTGTTTTGTTTTGGGGGTTTTTTTCTGGGTATCCAGCATGTGTTGTGACCTCTTAGAGACCAGTGCAGGTTTGCAAAGATACTGTGGGCATGTTGTTCTCAGCTGCATCACAAACCAGTGATGAGTAACAAAGATGAAATTTCCTACCGTGTTAGTAGGCTTAAGTTGGTATATCATTTCCTTCTCCCCAGCAGTCCAAAAGGAGGGCACCTCTGAGTATTTTAAGCTTTCCAGTGACAGGGTTTATATGGTTTTTTCCTTACTGACATGCTTATGTACATAAATTTCTGTAGACCCTAAGATAGTATGATATTGTTATAGCACCTGTGGGTCAGGAATCCATTTTGCTGAACCTGAGCATAAACTTACTGCAGATTTTGTTTCATTGAGCTAAAAGGAGGTAGGAATTGAGATAAAACCTGACAGCCTGACAGCTAATATGTAATATGAACAGTTCTTTTTTACTGGACCAAAAAAAACCCCAACAAAACTACACAAAGCTTGAAAGTAAAAAGAAACTGCGTTCTTCAAAGAGAAACACACATAAGAACTTTTTAATTAATAGCTGTTTCCTCAAAGAATGAGAAGGAACAGAAAATGGGGATTCTGATTTAGGTTTTGTTTTACTCCTCTAAGAAAAAAAAAAGCAGAAAAGTGCAGTGTTTGTGGGGGAGTTCCTTGGGAAGTTCTGCGGTCCAGAAGATTGTCTAGTTACATCTTGTCTCTGTTTTCACTCTGGAGCTGTGTAATGCAGTGATAAATGTGCCCAAAGGCCACTTACTCAATGTTCCAGAGCTTCCAAGGCAGCAGGAGCCCGTCTCGATGCGCAGGTGGAAGGTAGGTTATGCCTTAGGAAGCACTTGAGCTCCCTTTGTAGAAGAAAAGAGTTTCCTCTTCAATGCTGCTGTTATGGACCTCGTCAGGGTGGTTCAGGCAAGGCCACCAAACCAGCAGCAGCTCCTGCAGACGCCCGTCTGAGAGCCACTTCGTACGCGCATATGCCATGTAATATTGAAGAGCATCTGCTCGGTGTTGGCTGACAGCTGCACTGAGGTAGGAGCTGTAGCCCCAGGGAGTGAGGCTGACTTCTCTTTTGTTGCATCTGTGGCAGTAGCACAGTGTGGAGATCTCCTTTGTCCAGTGTAACAGAAAATCTTCATCACTTACTCCCTGCAGAAACGTGAGTATAAACTCTGCCCTTATTTTTCATGGGATTCACATCCTCACAATTTACCCAGACTGAGAACTTGGAGTGGTTGGGCTGGGATGTGGTGTGCCCAGTACTAAGCTTTTCAGCTGTCTCCGAGATTTCAGATCTCAGTGTAGCTGCAGTTGAAATGTTCATTAACAGTTCTAGACAAGTCAGTTTGACTTTCAGTGCATATTTCAGACCTGCTGTGTTGCTCTGGTGTACTGTGTGTTTTGGTGGGTTTTTTTACCTGACTGTCAAAAAAAGTGCCTTTACTTTTGCAAATAGGTAGCTGGGTAGAGGAGATCTCAAAGGTAGTACTGAATCCAGGCTATTTCTTTTTCATGGTTTCCAACAGAATTGGGAAAAGACTTCCAAACCTTTTCCTGATTTCTGCCATTGGACCGTAGGGAAGGTTGGACCTTCTTGAGTGGGCATTGGCCACGTGGACTGCATACGATTTTGAAGGGGTTTGCATGTTGTGTCTGTACATGCAATGCATTTTGAGAACTCCAGGTCAGCATGCTGAGGCAAATGTTCAGTTTGTCAGGGGTTCAAGTGATGCCCTGGGTAGCAAAATACAATAGATGACTTAAATGCATCTGTGAGATACCGAGTGTATATAGGAAACTTTGAAGTTACTTTGATGGCATCTTCAATAGAGAATTTTAAGCAATATGGTCTTGATACTGATGAAATATTATGGACAGCTGCCTTAGAAGAAATTAGGACCCAAGCTGACATTTCCAGTGTGGTGTCCCAGTGAAGGTAGCATTCAGCACCATTGTGCATCCACTCAGATGCTCATTCACTGCGTGAGAAGTTTCTCTCCTTCAACTACTGCTCAGGAATTATGCAGGAGCCAAAAAATTACTGTAATGAGCTGCCCCCCATCTGCTTAATCATAATTAGCCATAGAGTAATGAGGTAAGTGACATTTCCTGTGATCTTTTCACAGCAAATTCTACTATCCATGTTACCATGAAAAGAAAAGAGCAGAGGGATGATGTTGGAAAGAACAACTGGCTTGTATTTATGGTGGTTCATCATAAGTTCCCCCCAGTCTGTCCCACAGTGACATCTTTGTCATACCAAAAGATACCAAAAAGATACCAGAAGAGATGGAACTTAGTAACCTGTTTGAAACATTGTGTTTTCAGACATTTGAGTGATTTATGGTCAGCTGAAAGAATTTCCAGATTCTTTTTATTGATCTGGTTTTCTCCTTATTTTCTTAAGCTGTTCAAAAATTACATTTTCAGATATTTTGTTGATTGAGATTTCACTATAAGCCCAAGTTTGAGAATCAGAATGTGATTTAATTTTATTGCTTTAACTCTGTTAACGTTTGTGGTTCATTGTGATTGAATGTGAAGAAAGAGGAAAAACAGTAATTTAAACTAAAATCATTGTGTTTCTTTTCCAAGAGCAAAAAATCTATCTAATGTGTTGTATATCTACACTGCTTATCTTTGAGTCATCAAACACAGTGGTATCCGAAGCCTGTGCCTTTACAGATGGAGGCAGAGGAATACTTGAAGATGTCAAAAATTGTGATGAATAGCAGAAGAATAGAGTAGGCAATTGTTGTTCAGAAACCAACTTTAAGATTGGTAAGTGTTGATTACAAAGCTGAAGATAACACACCAAGCGACTCTTGCAAAGTTATCATGAGCAATTTACAAACTCAGATGGAAAAATCTCTATATAATTCCGACAAAACTTAATGGTGTAATGGGAAGTGATAGCAGAAAAATTCATTGAGGGGCCCATGGACTATTCACAGTCCATGCACTATTTTAAGGGGTCTGTAAATTAAATCAAGAAAAGCAAACTTCTGTTCAGTATTTAATTTTCACCATTATGGAAAATATTAAATCATCTGAAAATCATAAAAAATGGAGCGTATATGTGTTTATGTAAATATACAAGTTTCTATATACACACATATGTGGACACATACATACAGAGGCTGTCTTACTGCTGAAACCAGAGGTTATAGCTAACAGTTCAAATCCCAAATAACTGCAGTAAAAGATTTGAACAATGTAAGAAAGAATAATTCTAAATTTTAGTTTCCTTAGGAGAGTGAGATAAATCTACAACAGTCGTATTCACTGCAACCAGTGACATTACTGTTGTTGTATATCTGCATGCAAAAAGATTGACATTTGATGTCTCTATAAAGATGGTTTTTTTTAATAGATTAATCCAGAGTTTAAAAAAATACTGTAATATGAGAAAGAGTGTTGCAGGAAGTTTGAATAGTCAGTCCCAAATTCATAATTCTTTGAGAACTGAAATTATGAGAGCTAAGAGATAACCGGTGTTCTTCCAATTTGGATGATAAATATAAAAATAGGTAAAAACATAGTAGCTTTACAGCATGTAGCAAAAGATGAATAAAATTCTGTTCAATCCATAAACATCATAAAGCTTGGAAAATGATAGCTAATCCTCCTTCCTTAAGAGAATTTTCTGGAAGACATACCTGCTATATACTTTATGACATGAATCTCATCTTCCCCTGAAAATGTGGAGGGGGAGACATGTGTGCACTGTTAAGGTTTTTTTTTGATTTTAATTAAGTGTTAAGATGAACGAAATCGGACCTCTTATTTCAAGATCAACTTTGTCTGAAATAGCAAGAACAGCAAACATGGATTGTGTAAGCGAAAGAGAGAGAATGTGCTTGGATTAAAGCTCCTTCATCCTTGTTTGCAATCAGGGTGTCATTGGGATATCCAGGAATGTTCTCGTGCAGAGAGCGTGAAGCTCATACATTATTATCTGAGCAGCCGAAATACAAAGAATGTATGGTAATTTATTCTCTTTGCTGGTTTTCATTACAAGGGTTTTTATTCTTGGTAAGCCTTTCCTGCAAAGGGGAATAGTCTTCCTGTAAATGTAGGTTTTGTGACATGAATCCATGGGGACTGTCTGACTGATTTGAAGTTGCTAATGGATTCGGCATATTGCAGAAGCATTTGCTCATCTAATACCACCTCCTTGAATCATGAATTACATTCAGGTTTTGTTCTTGGCCTGCTTCTCTTCAGCTTCTCCTTTGGCGGTGTCTGTGCCAATGAGCACATCCAAATCTATTTCTCTGTTTCTGATTCAGATTTGGTTTTGAAAGCATTCTATGTAGCTGTTCCAACAAAGTTTGGAGAACCAAAATTGTAGATGCAAATGCTGAAAATCTGAATCTGTACTGTGCTCTAGCCCCAGGTGCCAGATGCAAGAGGAAAGAGATTTTCCTTTTAGTAAGGAACAGCTGGCAAGGATCTGATGTTGAAGCTTTAGATAAATATGTACGTATGTATTTTTATATATATACATTTATATATATATATATAATGGTTATATTATGCATGAGACAGCTACAGATGCTTTGTATTTGTTGAGCAGCGTGGCTGTGCTAGTTCTGGTGCTGCTGGCTAACCTCAACCACGCTTTTGGGAGGAAATGATAAAGTACAATGTAGTTGGATGGGAGTCACTGCCTTAGGAATGAGCTCTCTGCAAAGATAGAGCAGGACTCTTGGGAAGCCAGTGGAGTGTCCCCACTTTCCTCAGTCTGCCAAAATAGGTGGTGCTCATCCTCCTTGTGATGGTTTTGTGTAGATAGGAGCACGCCCAGATGCATTGGTCATCTCTGGTAGACAGATTTGCTTTGATGGCTTAGACAGATGTATCAACTGACTGCAGGTGCTGTTTCTTTTCATGATGGGGAATCCTAGGTTTGTTTCAGGCTTTTAATTTTTTCCCTGGGATGTTATTAGCAAGGTACCTGTAGATGAAATCAGAAACCTGTTTATCTGCTGCCCATGGAATCCTATCTTACTGTTCAAGAAATCCCCATGATTTAAACATTATTGCTTTTCAAGAGAAAACAGTGGTCCGTGTGAAAAGGACAATAAAACCCAAAGAAAATCAATAC
The DNA here is from genome assembly GCA_013398855.1 of Mohoua ochrocephala. NCBI lineage: Eukaryota > Metazoa > Chordata > Aves > Passeriformes > Acanthizidae > Mohoua > Mohoua ochrocephala. The sequence continues at coordinate 55,089 of VZTA01024609.1, forward strand.
TTATATGGTCAGTAGTTGTTTTCCTGCATTTGATTTTCAAATTCAGCTGCCTCTTACATGTCTCTAAACACTTTTATGTCCATAGCATTCTTTGCCAAAGCTGCCATGTTAAAGAAGAGGTTAAATAGGACAGACAAGCTCATCTGGCCCTGCTTTTCCACCCCAATGCTGACCCTGGCTAGTGAAGCTCAGAAGTAGCTCTGAGAAGAATAGAAGCTGAGGAGCACTGCCCCACTCAAAGCTCAGAACATGGAGCTGGGTGTGGAAACTTGGGATGGTATGGCTTCTGAGAAAGACGGATGAAAGCAAAGCCTGGTAGGATGAAAGCCCTTACCTTAAAGGAAGCCCAAACTTTTCTGGGAGAACATGACCAACTGGCAAGTATATATGCCAGTGCAAATAATCACTGATAATCATGGTGGAAAATTTGGGATGGAGTGACAGGCCAAGCCATGAGACATTTGTGAGAATAAAGTATATTCTCACACCATTTGTAAAAATGAAGTATTTGTTGTAAGAATGAAGTATTAACCCAGCAAGATAATCTTGGTGGAGAGACAGAAAAAAAAAAATTCCTTAAACTGTAGAGGCACCAAAAGTAGCTGGAAAGTGCAGTGAAGAAACGGCCCTTCAAGCATTGTAAGAAGTAGCTAAGGATGTCGGTGCAGTATCCGTGTGTGGTCCTCTTCAGGAGGCAGTCAAGCAGGACATAAAACCACAAGAAATAAACATAATTGAGTTCCTTCAACAGCAGAAGAAAAGCTATGTCAGGAAGCTGGTTTGATTCTAGAAGCCAAATGCCAGAAGTTTAAGCAAAAGTGTTTTCCTGATGTACGTGTCTAAGGAGGTGACTGAAAGTTGTGGGTCCAGAAGTGTAAAGAAAACTATGGACCAAATGTGTCTGAGACAGTTTCTGCAAGATTCTCTGGTAGGCTTATGGAATCATTTAGGTGGGAAAGGATTTTTAAGGTCATCAAGTCCAGCCATTAACCCAGCACTGCCAAGTCCACCACTAAACCATGTCCCCAAGTGCCACATACATATAGTAGGCTTTTAAATACCTGCAGGGATGGTGACTCCACCATTTCCCTGGGCAGCCTGTAGCAGTGCTTGACAACCTTTTCTGTGAAGAAATTTTTCGTAATATCCAAGCTAAGCCTCCCCTGGCACAACTTGAGGCCATTTCCTCTTTCCTATCACTTGTTACCAGGGAGAAGAGACCAACACCCACCACTTCCACTGATGGAAGTCTTGATCTAGATTGACTGAAACAAGAGAAAGAACAGTGTCCTTTCCAGAGGACAGAGGGGCCAGGTGAGATTTGGAAGGGATTTTGAGTCCGTGATTCTCACATGAAATGGAGCTGAACTTCATTTATGAGTTGACTGGAGAGCCATATCGTTACCTGCAATGGAGATAGACCGGGGATCGAGCAGCTACGTGATAGTTAATGCTGGGAGAGCATTTCTGTAACTTTGTCAAATCTGTCACACTCAGGATAGGTAAGAAATCACAGCTTGGAATTTTGAGGGGTGGTAGTTGATGGACTCTTTGGATGATCCCTAGATTATTTCCAGCCGTAATGCTGCAGGAACAGTACCATGTGGACATGAGGGTTCATCACATCGGCTTAGCTGGAGAAATGCACCAACTTTTGTGTAGCATTCAGTAGTCTTCATTCTTTAAGTGATCCTTGATCCCCTAAAGACCTTATCCTAAGGTCCTTTCCCTAAGGATTAAAAGTCCTTCTTCTTTAAATGTCTCTGTTCTCCAGCATTTCATGTTATTAAAGGTCACAGCTATATCTGGATGTAATTTCTTAAGGCATAATAAATTTATAGTGTATATTTTAACAAGTTGTTGCTGCATAGGTTCATTGATCAAGAGTCGGAAAGTTTCTTAATAATAATGGCTTATAATGCTTCAAAACTCTATTTTACTAAAGTGACAGGTATCTGTCAGTTAGTAGTACAACTTGGCTATTTTAGAAAATTGTTTAAAACATTAGCAGTTTGAGAAATGTTGGCTGTAATTTAATTTCTGGGTTTGTGTTCTGGCAAATGATGGCTTGTTTCAACCATTTCTCGAGCAATCATCTTAATACCGCTGTAATAGAGTATTCTCAGGAGTGGAAGATGCTGTCAGACAAAATGCAGGCAGTTCACACTGCTGCTACCTAGCTGGGATAATATTTTTATATCTGTGTATTTATATAGATATATAAATATATTTTTCACTCTCTACAAATCAAGTGCCTTTCTGACTGAACTCTTAAAACTGTCACTATTCAAACCTTAGCAGTTATACCATTTCATATAGTTTTATTCAGAACATCCTACAGCACTTCTATGTAGCCGTATTTCGGGTTGTTAATGTTTTCACAAGGCAGTAGTTTGGGCTGCCGTTGAGAATTGGTAGTCATTGCTTTATGCATTGAAGTTGTACAGAGTTATCCTTCTGTTAGCATGAAGATTTTGGCTGAAGTAGTGTCTGAAATTCTCAGGTTAAAAAAAATTGGTAACTTCACTTTTTGGACAGCTCGAGAGCCAGGTTTTTGATGCTCTGTTGAGTTGACTATATATTCTTTTCAAACTTGATTTTGGAGATCCCTTAAAAAGTAGTTTTAATCACCGTTGTATTCTGTAATACATTTTTTGTTTTGTCTTTTTTTAAACTGGTGTTTGTATTTATAAGCAAAATGAAAAACACTCTTGAGTGGAGAATGGTGAGAGAATGGGGAGGTTAGACTTTGTGAATGTTCATTCTTACAACAGTACATAATTATAACTCTTCATTTTGAGCGAGGAAGAATGAAGAGGATGGTGACAGTCTTTCATTCCAAGGATGGTCAAGAATACTCTGTTTTATCTGGAAATACTTTTGATTCCTCGTGGTCGTATGGCATCGTGCTTGATGAGCATCTCTCGCCGCTGCACTCTATTCCACATCAGTCACTCGGCAGAGAGGTGCTGGTTCTTAGCACTAAACGTTTGTGTTTCCTCGTGTCCTGGCTGTGTCTGAGATCACCTCTGTTCAGTTTTGTAAGCGTTTTTTTTGTTGTTTTTTTTTTTAAATTGCCTATTCCTTTGTTACTTGGGGGAGCCTCTTCAGAGTAAAATGTGTCCTTTAACTGATTTGGCAAACCCTACAGTAATGTAATGGCAATAATTAATTTAAAATAGGAGTTTTCTTTGATTTTTATAAGATGTCAGAATTTTGTCTCCTAGTTTGCTGTGGAGAAAATAACTCAAATTATCAGATAGTATTTTTAGAGTGTAAAAGTGATGGATATTTGTGCCTTAAGGCAATTGTGGTTATATATTAAAGAAGTTAAAAGGTAACAGCTTCGGGGTACACTGCATTCTCATTTCTTTCCTATCGTTATTTTCTCCTTTCTCAAAACAACCCGGACTTCAGGAGCAGGAGTGGCTCCTATTTGCATGCACAAACTGTGAAGCCATGAGTCTTGGATAAAATACAAGGAAAGCATCATTAACAGCTGTGGTCCAACCAAGTCCCCTCTTTATACTCAGCAGTTCCCATGGGCTCTCAGTGAGTTTCCAGTCTCTTTTCATCCTCTGTCCAGGGATATTAGACAAAGATGGTGATACAACCCCAGCCTAGGGCATGATGTGGCAAAAATCATTTGATGCTTGTACTTTCATTTTTTTTCTTAGAGCCTTCTAAAGGTAAGGTTAGAAATGTTATCCTGCTTTGTGGTAGTTTGCTTTTGAGCCAGGGTGCCATGATTTCACCTCAGGACTTGAGTGTGAGGCTTCTGTGCTTTAATTCCTCTCCACTGCCTGTGAGGCTTTCTGGATTTAGACCACCCCAGGAAACAAATGCTGTGAGGATGAATCTGATGGGGATGAGCAGAGCCTCGTGTTGCCTGGCCACACTTCCTGCTTAAAATTTTGGGAGCCAAGGAAAGGTGACCTTGACTCTGAGCCCTGACATTCAAGTGTAAGACAGCAAATGAGCTTTCCAGAAGCAGCTGTAAGGAGAGGAACTCCGAGTGACAGATATTAGCTTAGAAGACATCAGTATCTCCAGATTGTGAGTTTTTGGTTTGACTACAAGGAAACATGTCTCTATAGAAATACTTCTTTGCCATTGAATTTGGTTTTGATCTCCTTCAAGTTGCATCTTTTCACTAGTTATCCTAGTTGCTTTGCACTAGTTGTTAGTGAAAGATAAATTAAATGTTTCAGGAATTAAAGTCTTGCTGCAGTTGGAAGTAGCCATTCAATATCCATGTGTCACCCAGTGTAAAATAATGTCATTTTCACACATATGTTGAATAATTCATGTTATGTATAGAAATTTTGAAGTTCTATCTATGGAGGCATGTATCAGAGTGGCATATCTAGTTACATCTTTTCTGCGACAGAGGATAGACCCAAAGTCATTCAACTGTTTCCAAACATGCAACATTTCAAACTATTAATGCAGTGTTTGTTTCCTAAATGCATCATTAAGTACTGCTATGGACTTACAGGGCTTTTGGGCCAATTGTGATAGAAGTGGACGATTCTGTTAAGCCATCAAGTAATTGATAGTAGCTTTAATTTCCTGGGAGATATATGCAGCTTTCCTTGTGGCAGCCCAAAACTTTAAACTGTGGATTTCATTTATTTGCTGGTTTCTAACTCTCTGCTCTGTGCATGGTTCCTACCACATCCTAGCATTGTGAATTGTGTAGTGTGCTTAAGCCAAGAGTTGAAATAGTGATGACAACTAACAAATTGCCTTAATAATCTTGTTAAGGATGGATATGAGAAGGGATATAACTGGAAATTAGGATGATAGGAAAGCTATACTGCATTAAATTACAGCATGTTAGTAGTTTTACCATTGCTGTAAGTATAGGCAGCTGTACCAGCTTCATAGACAGTGTTATAGTGCAGCTCTCTCTGCCTTTTGTACCAGTCACGTTGTTGTAGTGCTACAATGGCTCCTCTGTTTGTCCATTCTCCTTTTTTTCTGACATGTATTAAGAATGTGCAGCAAACTCCCTTCTTCCAAGGTACAAAGCTCTTTTTTCCCCCAGCTTTGAAGCAAGCTCAGCTTTTTTATAAGGTCTGATGCATTCTATACAGAGGGAAGACAGATGTGACGAGTTCTTCCTGAAGATGTGTCCTCTCAATTGAAACACTTGAATGTAGTCCTGTAAACTGTTAGGACTCATATAAAAGAAACACCAATAAATGAAAGCATTTGAAAAATAATGCCAAATATATCTGTATTTCAAGTAGAGTTGTAAATAACTTTGTAGAAAGAAGCAATAGTTTAGTATTCTAAAGCTGGGGAATCTACTTTCTTGGTGGAAAAAAAAAAGTACATTAGGTATGCTATTGCTTTCTTCCCCTGCACATTAAAATGTATATTTTTACTTGGATTGTATAGAAAAGCTTTTCATAGAATTAAAGTTAAATTACTTGTGACAGTTGATTGTGATTAATCACCAGTTTTTCACTGAAATAATTCTGTTTTTCAATGTTGAAGAATAGCATTCCACAAGGAATTAGACACAGTGGGAAACATCAACCATATTTTTATAAAATCTGAAAGATAGAAAGCATGTGATATTAGTGAATGCTTGTGTATTTTATTTGGAGGTTAGAGTGACCTTTCTTTTGTTACCTTAAAAACAGGTAGTGAGGTGGAGAGAGAATCATAGAAGAATTTTGGCTGAAAGATGACTGGCGAGTCACCATGCCTTTGAGAGTTTTTCATGGCCTCCCACAATTGTTTGGTGTAGGCACCAAGGGTAAAGGAGAAATATTAAGCCGGATACAAGTGCAGTTTGATACAGGTTTCCATGAAAGGAACTGTTATATGTTTCTGAGCATCATGAGAGTTTTAAAAGTTGTTAAAGGCAGAATGAGTCCCAAAAGCCATGAAGGAACCTTGAAAAACTCATTTTATGCCCTACTCAGCTTTAGCTTCTGAGTGAACAGTACCGTAGGTGAAGTACTAAGTGGCTCAGTCTTTCTGCCAGGCTGGAGCTTAACATAGGTGTTAACACCAGAAGACCTTTTGTATTTCTGTGACACACAAATTTGCAAGGACTTAAAAAAATTACAAATACACATTGTTTCTGTACATGCAGAAGTAGTGCTTGGGCAGAGGTTAAGTATTGGACTCATTTTGAAGGAAGTTATTGAACCATAAAGTATAAAATTCTGACATTTTACTTGCCAGCAGTTTTTAATGCAGGGACTTTTACTGTGCCACAGATAGAGGAGTGCTGTATATAAGGCATTCAAGTGACGTTCTAATTGGGGCTTAAATTATTCCCAGCCTTAGTAAGAAGCTAAAGTCCTTGGGATGAGGAAAATTTTCAAAGATCGAGATGAAAGATTTCAAACAAGATCACATTCTGTTTTATAGCTGGTTCTTAATGAGTTTTACTTCATAAGTCTATGTTTTAATTATCTTCTGTGTATTAGCATGAGCCATCCAGTATGTTTGCATGTGTTAATTCTTTCAAAAGTTATTTATGTATGAATAATTTAATCTGAATTTTGTGCCCATTAATTAGTCTGGTAGGGTTTGATTCTCCAAGCATCTGCGTAAGTATTTGAAAAATCGCACCCCAGTGAAAATGCTGCTGCAGCTTGCATCCTAATAGAAATAGTAGAAAAAATCACATTAAAATGAGTATTGAGAAGCATTTTGCTGTCGTTCCCACTTCATTTCGTCAGAATTCTGGTGGTAGTGTGACTCTGATAACTGTGTTAACAACTGTGAAATGCGGGTCATTAGGGAGATTAGGCTGGCAGCCAGTTGCATTGTTATTACCTTTCAAACTTACGGTGCTTGGTAAATTATGAAGTGCTGCGAGAGATGTAGCTGTATGTTTTTCATATTTCTTGAAAACTTTTCAAGGATATTGTATATGCTGGAACAAACGTTTCTAATGCTGCAGTAGCGCTCTTAATTGGATAGAATATGTAACATACAGCCGTAGATTTCCATCCCCAGAAATGATAAATGATGGTGGTTGGAGTTGCTCTTATGCAAATGTAATTACTGGCAGGAAGAAGCAGCACTTCATTATGCATTCTGCTTTTGTCTTTTTGGTGGTTTTGCAGCATTATGCTTGCACATTACTATGACCATCTTTGGTATTTGTTAGAAGACTGTGTACCATATTTTTGCAGGTATTAAGACAGTAAGCACGTATGAGTAGGTGAGACATTTGGATGGATATGCATTTATACACGTACACAAAAGCACATATGGCGTGCATATACATAATGCTTTGTCTTTTTGCACATTCTGAGAGATACGAAACTTGTTACAAGCAAAACCAGCCCCAAGAGAATCAAATTACAGTGAAAGAACCTTGAAAAACTTATTTGGTGGCACCCATTATACTCTGAGTTGCTGTCGCAGAAGCACATGCTGAGCATTAGACGAGCGTTTGACATATGGCAAGTGTCCTTTTTTTCAGCCTTACAAATCCCTTCCCCACATCTAAGTATGTTTATCCAGTCCAACTGCAATAGCTCAGGCACTGTGACATCTTCAGGTTCTTACAATAAAGAACATTCTCATAGATCATAGCAAGATTTGGCAAAAGTATTTAGTTTGCAGTTAGGGGCTTCTGCAAGTCCTCCTTCAACTTGCCAATACTCTGTGTTTTTAGTTTTTCCTATTTCGTTGAACCAAATTCCCTTTGAAACAAATAGAAGGATTTTTAGTGTAAGTTTTATGATTTCAGCTTTTCAAAACCTTCTCAAAAGAGCTCCAATTTCACACATGCGTTTCCTCTGCAGAACTTTAGGAGGCTAGGACACGTTGCACCTCATATTTCTTCTTGCTTTCATTTGAGATTAACAGTTCAGAGAATACACCCAAAAAAAAAAAAAAAAAAAAAAGGGCACTTTGGCCTTTCCAGTTTTTTTAACACTGTTGTGGTTTCATTATCTATTGTATTTTCAAGTCATGTGTGAGAATCATTGTAATTTTCCCGGTGGTTCAGACTGCTATAAAGTTTGGCTTCCAGAGAGGAAGGTTGTTTGCGAGAGCAGTAGGCCTTTGAGCCTGTGCTCTTTTTTAGTGCAACACTATGGAAATTCCAGTGCTAAATAAAATAGCAGTGATGAAACTCTTTCCGTATTTCGTAATACTAATTATTAAATTATTTTAACAACCTTTAGGTATTTGCCTGTTATGAAAATAAGGATATACTTGAGGGAATAACTTGAGGCATCTTTTACCTGTGTATAAAATAATTTGGACTAATAAATGTAATATTAGAAATCCATAGCATGTGTAAGATTTAGAAATATAGCTGATACTGTTTTAGCAGGTCTACATCTAATATTTCTGAATAAAAAAAAGTTCAGGTTCTTTAAAAGGTCTCTGTTTGAAGGAACTACTCAATCAAGTATGACAAATGATAAGGAAAGCAAACAAATACTTTTAACAAGAAGTGTGGGAAAGCTGGCAGGTGAAATCTAACAGGGTTTTTTCACTGAGATTTAGAGGCATAAGTACCCACATTAGTTTTGAAAATGTTAGTTTTGTCGTTTTGGGCTAGATCTGCACCTGGATGCTGAGAAAGTAGGTGCATCTCTATTGTGCTTGACCCTAAACTCCCAGGGCTCCTGTTAGAAGCCCATGTTCCCTCCACAGTGTACAAGAGAATTGGCCATCACAAGGTGAGATCTCATCCAGACTAAGATGTGAGCAAGAGCTCGTGTGTTGCTGGCACACCGCTTGCATTTGGCTTGAATTAGCCAGCAGGTTACTCTGAGAGTGCGGGGAGCTGGGGCTTCCCTTGAGTCCGCAGAAATACGCTGCTTTCCACCCCTGCTCCCCAGCCTGTGCATTTCTCTTCTGAAGGTGCATGCCCATACATACCCTTTCTTAACAAACTTAAATAAGACAGGGAATGGAAGAAGCCACGTCTTTCTTTAAAAATCTGTGTACCCCGTGTGATTTTCCATTTATTCAGTATGTGGGGACTTAAGTTCCACTCTTTAATCCTAAAGGATTCAAACCTATACCTTCCACCTGCACATGACAAAAGAAGTCCCTGAGTCACACCACTGCATTGGTTGCCATAGTATGTACTCTTTTTCTTGTCATGGTACACAGTAATGGAATTTGTACTGACAAAGTTTTGGGCAAAGATGAGAGAAAGCAGAAGAAAAACTGTACCCTTGCATCTTACAGGAACTTGGCCTTCCTGGGAAAGGGTCTTTTTGACTTCTCCTTCTGGGAATATTTCACTGTTCCACATGAAAGAGATTGCAGGTAAAAGCAAATGTGTATCCTTCTCCTGAAATGCCACCTGAACAGGGGGTCGCATTTCCTTTAGTAGGCAGTTTATCCAGTCAATGACAAATGGTCTTCTTAAAATCCTTTAAGGGCTGATTTAATTAAATTTCCTGGCAAAAGAAAACCCAACCAGCCATACAAAAAAACCCCTCAGAATAAACTCAAGAAAGATATGATAGACTTACTTCGGCAGAGGGATGCCTAAAATTTCTGAGTTACGATCAAATGCTTCCAGCTGCTTCATCCTGTAAAAAACAAGATGCAGAAACTGTTTTTTCAGGTATTATGGGACCTCACTTTACATGGAAATTGTGGTTTGCTCTCTCTGTGGAGAGGTGCATGCCTTCAGAGGCTGGTGGCACTGAGCAAGGATTTTTAGGGTCACATTATGGGAATCTGGAGACATAAAAGCCATTACCAAGTCTCCGTGTAGGTATCCAGCCTCAACATTAAATCTGTCCTTCAAGCTGTCTTGAATCTCATTGCTGATATTTCATATTCTGTGGTACAATAAAAACAAATGTGGTTTCCACTGGCATTTGTCTTTATAGAGTTTGGCAGATGGAAACTGCATCTCTCAAAAGTTTGAAGTTTGTTGTTGTTTTTCTTCATCTTATGTGGAAATTTATCTGCCAGCATTCAGCTGTCTGGGATAGGGTATAATGGAAATCGTATCCTTGCCAATTTAAGAGTCCCTGCAAGGCATTCCTGACTATATATATTTGCATAATGAAGCATAGCAGCATTTCTGTAGAAAGCTTCTGCAAGATTTTCACTGTAATATATTACAGTTAATATTTAGATGCTGGATTGAGACAACCACCTCCAACTCAGGATAGCATTTAAGTGCACACAACTGAACTTTATAGGCTTGCTTAAATCTCACTGGCTTGTTATGTTTAAGTACAGTGCTGAATTATTAAATTCCTCAACTAGTTTATTTGGAAGTCTTATCTCTGTAGTTTTATGGTTCTGGTAGATTGTGAGATATTTCACTGGAAAAGGGAACTTTGTTTTCTTGAAGGTTTTGTACCTCATTGTTCTCTAATTTCTTATAAGTGTTGGACAGATTAGTTATGATTAGACAGTTATAATTTTGACTGTGATATATTTTATTGGTGTGCAATAAAGAGAGGACAAACCCAAATGTCCTGTATCAGCAAAGAAAATTAGCACGAAGTCATGTACCCCAGTACAGTGCGTGCATTCCTGGGCGCAGAATTGTTTCGTTGACCTCTTAGTGTCCACAAATGGATGGAACAAAGGCAAAGACCATCAGAGCAATCTCAGTATTATATGAACAGCAGTGGAATGCTTTTTCCCAGTGTACCTGGGTCAACGTGGGAGTCCTAGAATTCAGCATGTGTCACCTGGCTTTTCATTATTAATGCAGAACCATCTACCATGTGTACATTCCTGAAGAGGACTAATGCCTAATAAGAATGCCAAACTACTGTAATAAGCTCAAACCCAGTGAAAAGACTATATATGTGCTTTATAAATGTATTTATCAAATAGAATGTATTTTATCTTAGTTGAAAAATCAGCTTTCAGTTGTAGCAATCATGAATTGACAGAAATGAAATTATGTTTTCTAAGTAACAGTAATACTTTGCACCTTTCAGAGTTGACAAATTCCTTGTTGGGTATAAAATACTCTCTGAAAGTATTAATCAACCTATTTTACACAGCATTAAGTGCTTGCAGCTTGTTTTATTGGGCATCACTGATACTTGACATTTATAGAAAGCAATGCCTCTGGTGCACATATTAGTAGCAGTCATTTTAAATGAGTCATCTGGGTATAACTACAGACGCTGGAAAATACCAACTTAGCCAACTATGGCATTTAAATGGATGAGGTCACATTGCTTGAAAACAGATATAAAATGACTAAACTAAACCACCATTCACCCTGCCAGTTCATCTGTGTTAGTATCAGTTAGGATATTGTGCTGTCAGATTTGTAATGGGATTGGAGGATATGGCCCTTTTGTCTGTTGGTGAAGAAAGGTGTTTAGTTGCATTTTCTCTGATAGTTCTCATGTTGTGTGTGATTTCTTGTTCCATTTAGTTTTGGGGAGGGATTTTATTGCTACTATTGAAAGTGATGCTCTAATATAGTTTACAATTCACCAGAATAATTGTGAGAGTTGTGCAAACTGCTTTGTATCTCCTCTAATTCCCACCGGCTTGATTAGCAACACATTCACCCTTACATAGGCTGAGAAAGTGATAATTACCTCAGTCTTTATGAATAAAGCTGGGAAGAGTGTTCTTTGACAAGTCATAAATTTGCTGAGAAGCAGAGTTAGATAGAGATCAGAAGTATGTGCGTTTTCAAGGATGATTACTGCCAGTAATTTTGACTGAAAAAGAAAGATGATTTCCCCAGATGCTGCAGTGTCTTATTTCAGCATTTTCAAAATTAGATCTGTCCTCTTTCCTTTCAAAATATTTTTGAGCTTTTTACTGTATTTCTTTTTCCTTAAAGAAAACATGTTTTTAAAGATTAAATAAGTTGAAAATTAAAGGAAGCATTCGATTTTGGATCAAAAATAATACTTCAGGTTGACCCAAAAAGACATTTATTACTGTATTATTTTTCAGCATTATCTGTTTCTTTGCATTCAAACTCTTTCCCCCTTTAAAACTTTTTTTTTTGTTTACTTTTCGTGTTCAAAACTGTCATCAGTCCAGTTCTCATCTAGAGTTTGTATGAAAAATCACTTGAAAGTTTCCAGTAAAATGGATGTAATTTATATTTCAGAATATATACAATATCTCCGCATAAACCAGACAACTGCATCACAGTATGTTATTAGAATATCACACTTGACCGAACAGCTGGTTTATGTTAGCAGCTTTACAAACATGTTCTATAATAATCACGTATGAGAGAAGATACATTGCTTCCTCCATTTTCCTGGAGGGAGTTGCAAACCAAGAATTGGTGGTTCCCACTGAAGTCTTATACTTTCAGGTGTACACTCACCCCTCTGAGGTGGTGTATTCAATCCCTCTTCTGATGCATCCCTGGCAGCTGAGCCAGGATGATGCAGTTGTGGGGGTTCAGAGAGGCGCCTTGGTCTCTGCAGTCCTGTGGAAGATGAGGATTGACCATATCCATCAAGCATGAAAGCAGGAGTAATTGCTGCGATGTGCTGCAGATCTGTCTGAATTCATTCCATTGTGTAGTAATTCTGAAGGTTAAAATGATCACATTGAATATCAGTTTCTATTGTATCCCCTCTGATCAGAGAGCCCGTGAGAGAAGAGGGACCCTTGCTTTATACAGGTCTGTGCAATGGCCTGTGAGCGTAACTTCATTGTGTTGCTGAGCGGGTCTTCGATGCAGAGATGCTGAAGTGGGTGCTTCCTTCTCTGGCTTCACTGGAGCTTGTCTGGCTCGCGAAGGGGTCCTCGGAGCTTCTTTGCCTGAGGCAGGGATGGTTTGCCTTGCTTAACCTCTTCACTCTTCCTGCTGAAACTACCGGGTTTTGTTCCAGTGTTTGATTATGTGGATGCAGTTTCTCTTCTGGTAAGTAGAGATTGTTGTGTACCTAGTCAGCTGGCATGGAATGCTTGTAACCATGCTGTATTAACTTCCCAATAAATAATTAACTGTTTAACAGCCTCTGCACAGAAAACAGTTCAGATCTCCTTGGGGAACAGGCAAATGATGCTACTATTTGGTACATTTCAGATATATTTTGCTGTGTATTCTGTTTTCCTGTTTTCTCACATAATCTTTTGTGCCTGGATGTGCTTGTCTGGTTGAGTATTCTGCAACTGAGAACACATGAAAATCTTCAGTTTAGGAAACAAAATACTATATCAGTGCATATCAATTGAATATGTGCCAAGTGACCGTGTGCCAGCTGTGTGTGTTTGGGGAATGCTGGTGAGTCATCTTGGTGGGCAGTATTATTCATGTTCTTGCCTGTTTGTGCTTTTCATCTGCCACCTCACGTCCCAGGATGCAGAACCCATGTTTCAGACTTCTGGTCTTCATTATTGACGTTACAGTATGACAAGAAGGTAGTGTATGCTTGGGAGGTGACATGGATGGTTTGTTTTTTGCAGTTAAGGGAAATAAAAGTGTAGTAAATACTTCATGCTGTTACTAAGAGCACCAGGAAACTCCTACCATCTGCAAAAATAAATTTACTAGAGCAGAAATGGTTGTGCATCAGGCTTTAATGCACAGGATTTTTTTGTACATGTCTTTTTCATGTATCTTTGTTGTACATGCCTGGAGTTGGGCAACTTCAGACAACTTAATTTTGCTAGAAGTTGAAATGGTTGAGAGATTCAGGGGGAAAAAAAGACGGAATTGTTGTGCAGTGGTCTTTCCAAGAACAGCGGTACCAGCAGTTGTTCAGTTTTGTAGCAGAAGATAAACTTACTCCTGCACACACACTGGGTTGTGCAACCCTGTTCACACAAACTGTTAATCATTTCCAAGCACAGGGAAAGGTGGAGCTGCCGCCTTGCCCTGCATCTTTCTGAAGGCTGCAGGAGGAGACATCCTCCTCCCTCTATGCTTAGGGCAGGCTAAGGGAAGCGGGTAGTTCTGTGTTTCCTGATGTACACGAAAGCATTCGCATCTGTTTGCCAATGACTGCAGCCATGGTTTGTCCCTCCTCCCCAGGAAGACTGCCTGTTTCCAGCAGTGGCTCCTTATGGACCTGTTCCCACATGTTTTCAGAGGCGAAATGTACTTCTTCCAGCCTCTCTCTGCTTTGTTCTTAGGTTTTGTCTGTGGTTGTGGCTCTCCCTCCCTTATTTGCTGGTTCTTAGGGAAAGACACTGGCAATTCATTCATGTATTGCGTGAGGATTATGCACACACACTCAGCGCAGCCCTGTGTCTGCTTACATGGAGGTAAGCATGGCATAGATAGTGAAATCAGTGTCAGTTTCTTAATCACACATCTGCCTTCCAGGACAGCCTTCCAGACAGAAATGACTTTCAGTTTTATAAGAGTCCTGTCCTTAAATGTGAATTGCTTTAGGATGGATTTTCTCCCACAATTAATTTGGAATTTTATTGAGGTTTCAAGGGATGGAGGGAGGGGGGAGAGTGGGAAAGGGGTTTGTAGTGCTCCATCTGTGGTACTCTTTGCACCTACTTAGCATCTTTGTAGAATCATAGCATCACAAAATCATTTTGGTTGGAAAAGGCCTTTAGTATTTCCTTACTGAGTCCAGCCATTAAAACTGTACTGCCAAGTCCATCATTAAAACATGACCCAAAGTTCCATATCGCCACATCTTTTAAATACATCTGGGGATGGTGACTCAACTGCTTCTCTGAGTAGCCTGTACCAATGCTTTACAACTCTTTTCCTGAAGAAATTTTTCCTAATATCCAATCTGATTTGGGTGTTTCTGCCTGACCATGCAGTCCATGCTTTCCCAAACTGAGATGCCTGTTCCTTTCATGCAGGCGTCTGGTAAACTCATGGTAACTCCCCAACACTGTTTTGGCCAAATCTCCGTAATTCACGTGCAGCTCGTCTGGTACCATGTAGCAGACTGGCCCCTCTCTGTCCAGCCTGGGAGTATGAGTGCTGCTGCTGGTGTCCCTTTGGTGCTGATCTGGGGTTAAGGAAGAGGCACCGGAGCCTCTCCTGCTCCTTCAGGCTGGGCAGGGGCATCTCCTCCCTTTGCCATGTCCCCTTGCTGCCTGTCCGTCCCTCGGCAGGGGCTGGTTGTGCCTCCCTGCCACTGTCTGGCACTCCATGGTGCAGCTGGCCTGTTGGCCAGTGCGTCAGGCCTCCTGCCTCACCTTCAGGTGACTTTCTCAGCTCTTCGGCATCTGTCTGGGGCCTTGGAGAATTCCTGCATGGCACCATCATGTGTTGGTGGCTTTGACAGCAGTGCAGTTCAGCAGTAATGGTTATCTCTGTGTACCTTTTAATTACTTTAAATACACAGTGTGTGTCTCTGGAACAAACTGCCTGATGCCCCTTAATCTTCCTGTTTATCACTGTTTGCTCTGGTTATCTTAAATATGCCGGTCAAATACTTGAAAAATGTCTGCAGTGATTCTGTAGTATGGCTTGTGTAACACAAGCCTTTGATTTCCATAAATTAAGGAATTAATCCCATTTAAATTTGAGCAGCCTGTAGATAAATATTGATCTTAATTTAAAAAAATGTTTAGTAATGGAAAATGAACATTATTACAGAAGTGTTACTGAAAATCAGTATTAATGATCCAAGAGCTTTTTGGCTTAGCTGTTGAATCGAAGTCATCCAGACCTGCTGATAGTGGACTCCCTGCCTTGCTATCATTGTTTAGCATCATTCTAAATTATTGTTGAATTAGAAATACACTGTTATCATCGTAATATATTATGTCATCCATTGGTTTTTGACAGTCGTGATTCTTCTTCCTAAAAGTACTACAGAGATTTTGTTGGTTTTTAATTTTGCCAAACACATTTTTATTCTTGAAGCCTTTAAACTCTTATAGAAGATCTCTTTAGCTGATAGTTTGTGGTTTCTGTGCATCACCATCCACTTCTGTGTTCTCTCGCATCAATGAAATATCAGTGACTTGTAAATTGGGAAAAGCATGTCAACATGGTATATAATCCCCTAAACTGTTCGTAGTCATACTCCTTTTTCAACAAGTCTTAATTATGCATTTTAGCTATCTAATTATGCTTTTCTTCTCACCCCAGTACTTTTATTATTTTCAGCTTAAATTTTTCCCTATTCATTAATTGGTCTGACATCTCCTGTCTGACACACAGGTTTCCAGTTCTGATGCAGACACAATTATCTTCTCTTCCTACTTCCCATCTTTAGGAATTTCAAATAAATTAGTTTTGCAAACCTTTTTTTTTTTTTTTTGGCTAGATGACTATTCATTTGTTCTCTTTTGCCATTCTCCCTTTCTGCTGAGTTGGAGGGCACCTGGGTTGTCAGCCTTTTTCCTTGAGAACGTGGGCTACGTCACATACAGACAAACCCTTCTGTCTTAGAGGGTTGCTAACACATCTCTTTGCTGGGTTAATCTTGGAACAAAGGGAAACCTAATGTTTGACGATCAATGGCGATTTGGGAAGATGTGTAATAGGGAACAGATGTTGCATCCGGATATTCATCCCAGTGCATCCCTGGGCTGGCCAACAGTTCCAGTTTATCCGAGTTGGATCCACACCAGCTGGCTTTTATCCAGATGCCAGAGATTTGTCTAAGCAGGGGATGAAAAACCACTGGGCGTCTATGAGAAGTGACATATCTCATCACACCAGAGTTGCCACAGCCCAGGCGTCTCCAGGCACGCCTGCGGCTTCCTGTGGGAGCAGTGGTGGGGGAAGGCAGCTAGGCACAGGCGCTCTGTCTTTGCCCGTTGCCCTATGGACCTCAGCAGCTTCAATGATTTCATCCTAGGCACAAATCTTTGCTCAAAATGGCTGACCACTGCATTTTGTACAGGCTGTACCTAGAATGGGCAGGCTGGAGCTTAGCTGTCACTTCACGAGCTTTGGTTTGCACAGAACACCTGAGCTTCTGTGGCACAGCGTTTTGCACGGCAGCGATAAGCACTCGTGTGGAGGGCTGCATTGCTTGTGAGTGGGTGGTATTTCCCAAATGCGGGGAGTTTTAATGAAATTCCCTGATCATTACAAATTCTGCAGCTGTGCTGTTGCCTTTGAGAGGTTTGTCTTCTCTCTTAAAGAGGAGCCCCACCAAAAAAAAATCCTCTGTCTGCCATGCTTTCCTCTCAAGCAAATAATGTGTTTCCTTTGTAATTTCCCATTTCAGGAACTCTTGCATGCTGTGGTGGGAGAGGTGCCAGTTAGCCCTCTGGGTGCTTTCCTGCTGCAGGCGGGGCAGCGCAGCCGAACAGGGTGGCGACAAGGGGAGGATATGAGAGAGCTCTGGTAGAGACACAGCCCTTGGCTGGAAGAGCTGAGGGTAACCCAAACAGATACGCGGCTGCAAAAGTAAATGGGGCAAGAGAGAACGAGAGAAATAGAAGTTGCAGCCTGTGCTGCTGCTGCTGCCCGTGTAGTGCTCGGGGTCTCAGCGCGCTCTGAGCGTGCGAGGCCCAGGGCAGAGGGGGCACGGCATGCACTGCAGGGTAATGGAGCTGTCCAGCTGAGTGCAAAACAAGCTGTATCTTCTCAAAATCAGGCTCTTTCCTCCTGGATCTGAGTTAACTTTGGGTCTGGCAACTTCCATGCACTCAGAAACAGCGACTTCAGAATCATAGAATCATGGTCCTTCCCGTTTAGGTTAGGAAGGACCTCTAAGATCCTCGAGTCCAAATGTTAACTCAGCACCGCCACGTCCACCACTAAATCTTGTCCATAAGTGCCATATCTACATGTCTTTTAAATACCTCCAGTGATGGTGACTCAGTCACTTCCTCAGGAAGCCTGTTCCAATGCTTGACAACTCTTTCTGTGAAGAAATTTTTCCTGATGTCTAATCTAAACCTCCCCTGGCATAACTTGAGGCCATTTCCTCTTGTCCAGTCCCTTTTTGCTTCAGAGAATGCAATTGGAGTTAATTCGTCTTCATTAAAAAAAAAAAAAAAAAGATTCTCCCTTTATACTACTCCTTGCCTGCTGTATTACAGTTGTAAAAAAAATTAAATCTGTAGTGACAGTGCTTTGGGGTGGGGGGCTAAGGTTTAAGTTGTGTAGACGGCTGCACAAGAGAAATGATGAGAGGAAGCCTGAAAAAGAGGGAAGAGACTGTCTGTAACAGAGTGAGTAGCTTCAGGCTTTCTTTTTTTGTTTCATTTGGTGGTTTTTGTTGTTATTATTCCAAATAAACCTCAGACCTCTTTTTCTTTTAACCATGGAAATATTTGACCCCAGTGTCAAAGCAAGCTTTAAACTTGATGTTTTTGTAAAAAGGTAATAGGGGAAATAGGAGGTTGATTTTAATGCCACAAGTCATCTTCTAGCACCTTCACTTTTGCATTCTACCTCAAATCAAGGACAGAATGATCTGAGGAATGAAGTCTTCTTGTCTGAAGACAGTGTAATCATGTTTTTTCTGCTTTTTTTGCCTCCTGAACTCTTGCTCCTCCATTCTTGTGGCTCAGGTCCTCCCCCAGTTGTAGATCCAATGAGCAGCACCAAGTATAGTGCTCAGTATGATGTTCATGGCCTCTCCTAGCAGGGTCACATCATTGGAAAGCTGAGAGGTTCATGGTACATTGCTTTGTTGTCAAAGGGGAGCTCTATGGGTCAAATTTCTAAATTTGTAGCCAGGTTGCACACTGGTACATGCACCAGTTCCCTGGGTCTGTGTTCAGGCTGCACTCGCTTGCTGGGAAGGTTGTAGTGGACAAAATGATGGTGGATAGCCCACTTACAGGGTGTAATTATACAGATCCACAAATACAATCTCTATTAGAATCATGCAATTATTAAGATTGGAAAAGACTCTTAAGATCATTGAGTCTAGCCCTTAGCCCAGCACCACCCTGTTTACCCCTAAACCACGTCCCCAAGTGCCACATCTGCACACCTTTTGAACATTTATCGTTCGTACTTGAAAATAAAGTAGCCTTAGTTCTAGGCCATATCAGTGTACAAATTTTTCAGAAGCACAAAGGACACTGTACAGGACCAGAGGTGGCAATATCTTCTTGAACCTTACTTTACAGCAGTTACTAAAATTTGATTTTATGACTTTGTTGGTCTAGCAGTCAGCATGGTTAACTGGGGAGCAACATTCAAAACCGACCAGGAGAGCGGAGCAGTCTCCCTCCCTCCTTCATGCTCTCATTCCTAGGGAGAGATGGTCGCTAGACACCAATGGTGAAGGTAGGCTAATGAGGAGCATGTTTGAGGAGACTGGGGGAAGTCAGAGATATACTTATCCCTGGTAATATTAGCATGCTATTTTTTTTTTCCTCCTTAAAATGTTTTAGCAGCAGAAATCATCTGCTTTCAGCTTGTCAGCTTGCTGCTGCAACCTTGAAAATATCTGCCAGTATGTGGAAATGTTTCAGATGGCTGTAATAGAAAATATGCCTGCAGTGGGTCTGGGGAGGGTGTTGTCACCTGCCACGGTGGAAAAACAGTGCTTCTGGGTGGCAGTTACAGTTCTAGTCCCAGTAAGGCACGACCCTTATCCCTTGTCTGGGTTTGTGTGGCTGCACACATTAAAAAACTCCACAGTCTCCATTTAGCATCAAGTGCAGCAGTCCAGATGAAACATGGGTCACTACGTAGCTGTGCTTTGTTCTGCATGGGCTCAGTTCAAAATCTCTCTCCTGTTTGAAACTCGTCTGGGAGGACACATGTAATTGCCTGCAGGATCATTTCTCCTTCTTGCTGACTGCTTCCAGCAGCCGTGTGTGACAGCAAGGAAATGCTCCATGACAAGTGGAGCCAGGCCAGTGCTGGCCATCAGGCCATAGCGAATTGAACCTAGATTAACAGAACCTTTTCCTGCAAGAGCTGGAAATGATCATAAAGTGTGCTTCATGAAGATCTCTCCTTAAGATTTAGTTTCTCCAAAGTAGATTTCTCTTGCTAAGTTCTTGATAAACTCAAATTACTTGATAAATAGTAGATAATATCAAGTGTAAATTATATTTTACAGAAATGAATTTGTTTTCCTTGCACAATGTTCTTGAAGAAGAGAATAATTGTTGTTTTGTAAAACTCGAGTGACAGGTCAGATGATACTTTATTTGGGGGCATTTCTGAGGTCAACTAAAGCGAAGATGTATTTTTTCCAGGGTCTTTTATTGCTTCATTTTTAAGTGTAGTGTCTCATAAATGGAATCAACTGTTTAGTCCTTTCGTGGGGAAAAAAAATGTGGATTTTAAGTGTGAACATAGCTCTGTAGACTTTTTTAATAATTTAAATGCCTTGGTTTCATGCTTATTTGGCTTTTCTGCCAGTATTGATACCAGTGTTTATTTTCTGATTTTAGCCAGTTCATATAGAATGTCTTAAAGGTAAATCCCCAAGCCCACAAATATTACTGTTCACTGTGGTGGTAATGAATGTTTTCTGTTTGTGTATGATCTCACTAAATTTATGTTGTAATGTTAAAGGTGATCTTTAGCAAAATCCAGTAGCAAGAACTTGAGAGAAGCAGCTGTTGTATTTAAAATTAGCACATAAAGTGTCATTAAAATAATGATAGAGGTTCACAGAGCTGCATTCTGAGTGCTAATCATCCTATCTTGTGGATGAGTTGACTGCTGTGCCTTACTCCATGGTGCTTCATGGGTTTGGATGATTGGCCTAAATTATTCGGTAAAAGGCTGGAGGTGGTGGAAATAGGAGCACATATGTGTGTAATGTGTGACATCTGCCTAATATCTGCCTGCTGAACTCATCAACTAAATTAACATTTCCTTCACCATCCTTGATCTTTGCCAGTGTCACTGTTAGGTGTAAAGTACTGTCCTCTCTGGGTTGTCATGAGGATTTTCAGTGTACTGGCTTGAATTGGCAGGAGAAGAAAAAATTACGATGGACTGGCAAAATTCTACGTTGTACGGGGAGCTAGCAAATTACCAGGGTTGGAGTTACTTCTTGGCAAGCTAAAATGTCAACATGAAGAAATGATGATTCATTAAGAGTGACCAGGGGAGCTGTAATTATAATTATAATCCAGAATGGCTTTTCTGTGTTTGTTTAGCCAGGTTTTCATAAAGGAACTGGGTC
Organism: Mohoua ochrocephala; assembly: GCA_013398855.1. NCBI lineage: Eukaryota > Metazoa > Chordata > Aves > Passeriformes > Acanthizidae > Mohoua > Mohoua ochrocephala. The sequence continues at coordinate 76,052 of VZTA01024609.1, forward strand.
TGTCAAATTGGCACTCATACCTTTACAAATCTATGCTACTCCTTTATCATTTACCTGCTCACATAAAAATCATTGTTTCCATTGTACACTGGAAAAGACTAAAATTTGTGTAAGACAGGAGTTTTGTTGCAAAGAATGCATGAATGGTTGCAAAGTCTTTAAATATTAATTAGTGAATAGAAGCAAAATTAAGGTAATAAAGCGGGGCTTTTTTTAAATGGAAAGCCACTGCAGTGGTGGTGTTTGTAGATCAGCGTCTGTATGCATGAATGGATTGCAGCCTCTTCTCTTTCAGCACTTCGATGCACTTTAATAAACTTCGGTCTATTTTAAAGGGTGTATGAGCACATGAAAAAATCTTTAAGAAAGGGATGGCAGCCCACATGTCTGGGAATTTCAAAAGAGATTGTGTGTTTATAACAAAATTCTGGACAATCTTTTATGGCCTTTTTATATCAAAGTGCTGTTATTCCGAAATTGCTGTTGTTTTGTATTGTAAATCACGGTGTTGGAAACATTTATTTTTATGAGCTTTATGAGAATAAATGTTACAATATTTTTTTTAAAATAGACTAAAATGATGAATGTGTGGCTTCCAGTATCCAGCTTTTGATTCTTACATAGAAATTGTGTATCGGGCTTGCAGACAGCCGTGTTCACTGCAGTTTGCCAGGGTATTCAGTGGGAAGCTGCTACAGTAGTGGCCCGTTTTGTTACAGCTGCATTTAGGAATGTGATATTAAGTGCTGTATTTTAGAAATGCTTTTAGAAATGATGGCATGTAGATTGGTGATGGATTTTTTCTTACTTTTCCTTACATTATAAACCATAATACATTATCACCACGCAGAAAAATGTATTATTGTACATGTTATATAAATGTACATGTCTTGACAGTCACAATGCACTTAGAGAGCAAGAAGCCCTGCATGTGCCTGAATAGCTGCAAAACCAGGGCAGGTAATCCCACTTCAGGAGAGCATCCCAAATCAGGACAGCATCCAGCCCATGTCTGAATCTAAAGCATTTTGCTAACTTTGAAATCCCACTGCCTTTTCATTTGGCTTTAATAGGAACAAATGATCCCTTAAATTGACATACTTTTTCAGAGCAGGGTCTTAAGGAAAATTACTGCTTTTACTATTGCTGTAGTAGCCAGTCTGGCTAAACTGAAGATGTCCTGGCAATATCAATGAACAGAGTAATCATTTTGTGTTTAACTTTCTTGTTTTAACTTCTGATTTAATTTGAATAAGTCCATTAGAAAAGGATAATGGGAACATTCTATTCTTTATCATAATCGTTATTGAAAAGAACATCTTGAAATAACTTATATTGTTTGTATGAAACATTACATATATATGGATCTTGGCATGAACTTGGGGAATAGACATTCTTTGATCTCTGTTGCCATTTTATTCAACTTCTAATTAACTTTTTACATGCAAGTCTCAATAGACTTTCACACTGGAAGCAATGGGAGCAATCCTGAGGCTAACCCAGTCCCTGAAAAAACCATGCTAGAGAGAAAAAAATGTACAAAACAATGGGGGTTAAAGAAATAATTTCTCTGCCAAGACCTTGTTCACTTTGTTTTGTCTTTAAGTTGTCATTGACACTTACATATTTTTATTTCATCCATACAATGACAGCACTGTCATTGTTATGTGTGCTTCTCTGCTAAGCAGAATATTAAAGAAAGTATCTGAACCAGAAATTCCTACATGGTTGCAAAAGTATTGAGAATTTTGTTTTCTGAGCTTCATACCTTGTTTTCAGTTCCCATTCAGGTTCCTTGAGCCGGTGATGGTGACAGAAAATAAATGCAGCTCTCAGTCTCCCTTGTTCATTTGCGTCTCACAGGGAGAAACGTTAGCCCAGAGTAGAGGAGACAGTTTGGGAAGGGAAGCAGCAAAGTATTAGTTCCTGCTGTGATATTGGTGTCTTGGTGTTCCTTGCCAAATCAACTTCTCCAGTGGTTTCTCCATTGGCCTTTTGCTGTTAGGAGTAGGAGCTCAAAGCCAAGGACTTCTAACATCTGGGTGATTTCAAACCAGGCTGCTTCAGTTGTACTGTGTAGTTAGCAAAGGAAATATAAATTGTTAGAGGAGCCTGGGAGGCGATCAAGGAGGAGTTGAGAAGAGGGATTAGTCTCTTCCCGTTCATCCTCCCCCATACTGTTACTTCCTTTCCTTTTCCTCTGCAATCTGATGTAGTTGGGTTTTGCTCTTCTCTCCCTTTTCCTTACTTGACACACAGCATCCTGTGCATTGCATGTATTTATCTTCTGTTATGTTTTCTGTCAGACCTCATCTCCTTTTTTTATTCTTTCTACTCTGTATATGCTGTTTAAATGTATTGACCCTTCAAAGGGAAAGAATGTGGACTCAGAGAAGCAGGCAGAAGGAATGCTGCTATGGAACACGCCAAAGCACGGCTTTGTTCAGCATCCCTCACCTCTGGTCTGACCTTACACAGGAGTATGAAGCATGGGAGCTGCTTTCACAGAGGTGTTTGGTGGAAGCGACTTTTGACAGAGAGAAAACAACATTTTTATTATGAGCTCTGAGGCCGAATGGGTTCAGAAAGCCTAGGGTCAATACCACCAGCTCAGCTGCCCTGCAACTCCCTCAAGGACAAGTCTGCTTGGGTTTGTGCTTTACATGGAAATGGCAGGTGACTGGCAGCTTTGAACACCCATAAACCTCGTAGACAATGAGCTTGTTATTATTTATTCTCTTAAGGCAAGAAGACAGGAATAGTAATGGAATTTTTGTGGAGTATGGGAGACAAGGGGAGAGTGTTAGCAAGATGTTTTATAAGCCTCACAAAGAATAAGTGAGTCCTGTATTACACATAGTGCAAGGCAGGTTTTTTTGCTGGCAGACCACTTTAGGTGGGTTTTAATGTGTTTGTTTTTCAAAGTGATTGATGGGATCCCAGGTTACTTTTAAAGTACATCTGCCTAGACATTTAACTTAGAGCAGGCAATCTTCCCCTCCTCCTCCCCCCGCCCCCGCAAGACCAAACAGGTTCTATTTATTTGTTTATTGCAAACTCTGCAACAGCTTCTTGGGTCCCCAGGAGTTCCTCCTTTTATTTGATGCTTGTACAGCACAGTCACCACTGACTCTTGTTACCAGCCTGTACTTTCTGCACTCTTCCATCCTCTACACCCTGCCCTGCTGATGCTCCCACCCCTTTACATACTCATGCCCTCCCATAGAAGGTAGATGCCCTTCCTCCATGGGCCTGCCTCTCTTCCTCATGCTTTCCTCTGAAGGAATGCACCAGAGAAGCTGAAAGCACATTGAGCTGCCACTGTCCATGAGTTAGCAGTCCTTGTTCCACAGTCAACGCTTGTCCTAACCCTTGTTAGGAAATGTTTTCAGAAGCATTTATATTTCTAGCCAACCAAAACCAATGCATATCTTCGAGCTTTTGTGAGAGCTGGAAATCAGAATGTGTTGGCTATGGAGGGCAGAAACTTGGTTTTTTCAAGCTGTCAGGGCAGATGATGGTGCCTGTTAGTCTTAATGGCTTTATTTTTCTTCGTTTAGCTACTTAGTGGTGTCGTACACATTCATAACTTGATTGCAGTAGAGTAAAGGCATAATTTGTTCTTAAGGGCTTTCAAGAAGTGTGTCACCGTAGTGTGTGATCTTTCAGGGCTTGACAGATAAAGGTTAAAAGCCACTGCCTTAATCAGCAATTCTTGTGAGGCTCAGTGGCTTGCTTTACTGTTTTCACAGTCTGAATGAGTGTGTTCAGCTCAGCTCTTTGACTCTGCAGCAAATCGTTTGCTTTGTGCAATATGGAAATCATAGCTTGGAATAGCTGCATTTTTTTAAAATACCCGTTATTTCTTGAAATACCTTAAAGGTCAAACTTCTGCTTTCATCTGTAAGACATCGTGCCCTGGTTATTGATATAGATGCTGTCCTCTATGTTTTCTTGTTGATTTGGTCAATAAAATTCCAGCTGTGCCTGTGCTTGGATCTTCTGCTTGATGGGGGTGGTGCTGCTGGTTATATGTCTGCTTCCTGGCGTGGTTAATAAGATACTGTTGTCGCCTGGATTTCTAAGCTGCAGCAAGTAATTGAAAGCATTTTGCTCCTTGCATGCATAGAAATGTTTCTCCCTTCCTTCTCAATGGCAGTTTACATTAATGTGTACTGTATTCTGCACCAGGCTCTCCTTTTAGAGACTTCACATCATGAAGGAAATAGGAAACAGTGTTTCTGTGAAATAATGATGTGGCCTATTTTTCTTAACTTCCTTTTTTCTGAAGTTCAGTACAGTTGTATTCCACAGCCTGAGTAGTGTGCAGATGTTAATATATTTAGCACTTGATTGGGTCTGAAGTCTTACACACCATGTCTTATTAGTAGTTATATTCTACTCTGGTTCTTAAAATCAGCTTGGTTTCCCTCAGTCTTTCATTATAAAAACTTGGACAAGCTGGACAAGGCACAGGTTAGCCATGATAGAGTGATCTGGACTCTGGCATCCATCATGATGTTGGTCTGCCAAAACAAGGGCTTATTTGACCTTCAGAATACGGCCAGTCCGGAAGGTCTGAGCTTTTGCCTTAACCATCATGTAGAGTGAGTCCTTTAGCTGCATCAGGTTGATTGAACTTATTTTTAATATGTGGTATTTCCTATTATTTTCAGTTGCTTTCTGCTGTCTATTTTGAAATTAATTTTTGAATTTAATAAATCCATTGTTAAAATTAAAAGTGCATGCACACAACATACACGTATCATGATAGATCTGAAAATGCTGGCAATGTGCTGGCAATATACAGAAAAATTTAATAATTGCATCACCATTACTGCAGTGTTGGGAGAAAAAATTGAAGTAGAATTTTCACACTGTGGGAAAACTAAATCCACGTTTATTTTTCCTGCAGTAGTGGCAGGCAATAAGTTAATGCTGTCATTATTTCTAGGAGATTCAGAGCCAAAGACATTGTGAAGGTACAGCTGTGAATTCCTAAAAGAGAAGGGATCCTAGTTAAAAGGCTTGGGAGATTTGTGCATAGGAAGATTAGAAAATATTTGTCTGCCTTCTTGAAGGTTATGGGGGGTACAATTTTTCATGTATGCCATACATTCATTTGTATCTATTTCTTTATTGCTGTATTTTCCACAGGATTGCGAAAAACTGATTCAAACATAGACAAAGTTGCATGTAGGCAGAGATGTGGGCAAGCAGATCCAATAATTACCATTTTACAGAATTTGAGGAATACTGCAGACAGTGAACTGCTTGCCCTAAATAAGCTTTGAGATTAAATAGGACCCAGGAGACACTGGCAAATAAAGATTGTTTGACAGGTTAAAAGCCTTGCTGTAAAGAACCACATGCATGGATAGATGCTGTCTGGAGAGCACAGAAGGTGGCCTAGACTTTATGTGAGCTTTAAGTAAGACAAATATGTATATATTGTTTTGTCAACCTGACATCTCTTTTGTTACTATGCTTTGTTCCCACTTCTAAAAGCACACAGCACTTTATTTAAAAAGACTCTTACTCTGCACTGTGTTCAAACTTGTCACATGTTCCAAAAACAATGAAGTTTTGCTGACAAGTGAAGTTAGTCTAAATTATTGCGCCGTCTCTGTGGATATATTGAGTAAACTCTTCCAGGGCAGGGGCTGAAAGTAGGACAGTATTTCACAAGGCCATAAGGAAGGTGCCAGGTTTATGGCCTGACTCTTGAAAGAAGTGCAGTATGAAAGATCTGTTTTTCACTAAGCCTGAGCCGTGCCAATTTGGACTAATGTGCGTCATTTGGACTATAAATAAGAGGGAAAATCCCACTGGCACGCCAGTATAAATACACTGGTACTGGTACGATGTTTATGCAGCTCCTAGTGGCAGGTCAGAATTATTCTGTAAATCAAATAAAACTTGTTAGTGGGATTAAGAAGAAAAACTATAGTGCTGCAAATGTATACATTACAAAGATGGAAAAGTATGCTTTACTCTTAATGTTGTCCACCCTGGAGTTAAACTTGTGCAAATTTTTGCTTTAAAATTAAGTGGATACTCCACCAAATGAATGTCCTAGTCAGTGTGTACACCATGCTTCCTTGACAAGATCAGTCAGTGTTTGTGCTAAGTCATGCCCAGTAAGAAGAACTGGTAGGATCCAAGCTTAAAAGCAGCAGGCTCAGTAATCTGCGTGGTTTCTGGAATGAACAGAATACATGTGAGTTATTCTTTGTAAGATCTTCTGAAGAGTGGAAGAATGTTATTAGGAATAACAGAATGACAGTTAAAGGAACGAAAGAAAATTGCAGACTGATGGAGGGAACTATTTTCCAGCTGTGAGACTTGATGCATCCTGTGGAGCAGCTTCCAGAGGAAGGCGATGAAGATATCATCACTAGAGACACTTACAGACACAAATAGGCTGAAAAACACATTATATAATTTACTGCAAATAGCATTAGCACAGCACCGGAATCAAGGCAGGATAACTAACCTCAAGAAAAAATTACCATTTCTAACTTCTTGTCTTTGAAGGTAGTGTCGTGACTTTGCTTATTCCTGTTTTTCCTGAAGCAAACTAAACACCTGTTTTCTGAACAGTTTAACATATTTTACTTATTTTTTATGCAACTGGAATGACAGTCTCACTGGCTCAGCTATTAACCTTTATCATTGGCTTCCCCCAGCACACCTGCAACTAGCTTCCGCTTTCCCTGGCATGCAGTAAAGAGGTTCCTAGTTGACATCCTCTCTTCCCCCACTCCCTGCTAGCTGTAATGTCAGCAACCTGGGCAGATGTTCCTGATCTGCTCTGTGTTGCGGTCTGCACATGTAGAAGATGGTAGGTATCTTCCTCTCTTCTACTTCCTAATTTTCCAGCAGTCAGACTGTAGGGAAGACCTCTACTGGAAAAGCACAGGCACACTTGATGCACAAAGACATTGCTGTTAAGATCTGCTGGCACAGTGGAGGTGCCATGCACAGCTCAGATGACCAGCAGATATTTCTGCTGTTGGATTTTAACCACAGTTGTGACACAGGTGATAGCACACGCTGTGTTTGGATAATACACAGCGGAATGGTGTCGGCCAGGAAGCCAATTGCCTTTTGTCCCAAGGAGGCACGGTGGTGGGCAGCCACAGCAGGGAGGAGTGTGGTGCTGTAGCTTCAGGGCATCGTCCAGGAGCCATGGGATATGGCTTTGCCCCTTTTCCCCTTTTCAGCTTCTGCTGTCTTCCCAGCCCATCTGGGAATGGGTAGCTGAACCAAGGGTAGAGAATAAAAGGTAATACTAAGGTAACTGATGCATTTTTAAATGTGTTTTTTCCATGAAGTGTGGCATTAATGCCATCATGTTTTCCGTCCCTCAGTCTCTGCCCTAGCTTAGGTCTTGCTCCTGGGCTAAACTCCCTTTTCCAGTAGCCTTGTTGAAAATTTTATCATCTTGTTGGCACTGGTGTACATCTGTCAGGATTGGCTCAGATATTGTTGGGGGATGCTGATTTAGCATTCACCTAAATGTTAAAGTAATTGAATTTATTAATGATTAGAACTTCGTAAAGAAAACCGTTTTCAATATATTTTTTCCCCAAAAAGCTAATGTATGGCACTTTCATACAATGCCAACATGCAGCAGCACATCAGAGCTACAAACGTGCAAGAAAGACAACAAAACCTGCCTATGCACTGGGATGTTCAAAACAAGATTGAAGCTTGAATATCTGGAAATGCTTCCTGTCAGTGATATCTGTGTCACTTAGGAATTTCCTTTTAAATGAAAAGGTTTATAGCCTCATCCTCTAGAGTGAGGTTTTTTGCAGAAGTTGTATGTACAGAAAATCCCAGACTGTCTCAGAAAATAAAATCGTTTACATCCCCAGTTTCTTCAAGCTTTTTCATGCGCCAAGCCTCTTCGGTTTCTAGCTGCTCTGGGTAAGCCTCACACGTATCACTTACGTGAAGCCTGTATTATTTCCGTAAACAATAAACAGCAGCTCAAGACAATAAAGTGAAACTCAAGTTGAATTTTAAAATTATGTAACAGTTCAGTGATGATTCTGGTTTATGGCGTTCGTGCTTAATGCTTGGTGCTGTATAAACAAAAAGACATATTTATCAGATTTGAAGTAGTTTGTGGTTGAGGTATTATTTAAATAGGATTACTTCTTTATTAGATAATCCACTGAAGTGAATTTCACCATATGCTAATATCTCTCCAGACACATTTGGAGCTTTTTGCAGATCCTGCATGTTTTAAATGGTCTGGGAAGGTTCTGCATTTTCATGAGCAAAATAGCTTTGGGAGGAGATCAGAGTACTTAGCCATTTAGGAAACCAAGCATTTCCATTCAGGTGCCTAAGCACAGGCTTAGGAAATTAACTTTGCACAAGCAAACTTGGAGGGTATTCAGATCGTTTTTCAAACAGTCAAGTTTGCTGAGGTATTGTAAATAGCAATACGAAATGGATTCACAGTTATGCATAATTACAGTACCTCACTTCTCTTGCTTCTAGATTAAAACTGAGCTGCTACTGTAATAAGTAACCATATAATTCAGAAAAAAGAGAATTAAATTTACATAAAGTATAATAAAATTGAATAAATTTTCACTTTAGAGAGACAACACAGTTATTCATTGGTACTATACCTGTTAAAATTAAGTTTCTAAGAAAACCAGAGACGTGTCTGCTAAATGTGGAAAGGAAAATTACCAGAAGAGTTATTCTAACTCTTTCTTCTCATAATTTTTCCATGTCACACGCACCAACAAACGTTACTTATGGAAGCATTTGAAACCCTATGTTTTCTTAATAAAGACTGCTGGAGAGCACTGAGCACACAATTTGATTAGAAAGGATTAAGATTAAAAACATCCATATTTGTCCTACTTGGAGCCTAGTCCATTAATGACTGCTTTACATGCAACGCTTAAAAAATTTTAGGTAGTTCTAAGCACTACTTCGAAGAGCAGCATTGCCTTTTCAAAAATCAAGTCTCATTGGAAGTGACTGAAGCCGTAGTTCTAAATTGAACTCAAAAAATTGTTATTCCTCTGCACCAGTAGGAGAAATTAATGCTTTCTTTCTTGGTTGGAGCTCCCATAACATATCTGAAAGGGTTAGCACGTGGGCAGAGCAAATTGTTGACCTTTTTTGTTGTTTCACGAAGCATGTGCATTCAAAATCTGTACATTATACATCTGGTGAAAAAGGCTAAGACAATTTTGTCTCTTTTTTCAACAGTCTATAGTCCCTTATTCTCTGACACAGCTGTAGTGACATTGTAGTAACCATGAATGTTCCAGGATGTTAATTTTTCTCTAAACTTTTGCATTATTTAAAAGCAAATCTTATAAAAACAACATCCTCCTTTCCCAGGAACAGTACATTCTCTGAGATATTTTTTCGTTACTGTTGTCAGAGCGGGGCTAGCAAGACTGAATGATTGTGTAGCTGGGAGTTTGGGTACCCTCTGTGAATGTGAGATTGGGCTTCAAGTCCTTGGTCCAGTAAGTGTTTCAGCTTTCTTACAAAATGGAAGATCTTTAACAGAATGGTCTATGTTAAGCGGAGAGTCAGTTGCTGCAGGAATGGTCCTAAAAGTTCTACCAAGACTCTTTGTAAGCCTTCCTCAACTTCAGAGCTTCTATAAACCACAGGCATCAATGGATACGTGTTTATTTTTATCTGTAAAAGCCTCTAGCTGCGAGCAGTGGAGATAATAAAGAATGCTGTAGCTCAGAATTTACCAGCTGTCACTGGTGTGATACTGTGCCAAGAAAATACGCTTTTAGATAAACTGAGCTTTATGCCATTTAAAGATAAAATTCAGGATAGGTTTCACATATAGGAAGTATGAGAACCTATGGTATTTTGTGCTGTACTGGCAGGATTCATAAAAATTCGTGGCTTTTAGTGAAAAATATTCTTCTTTATAAAGTTAAGGAGCAACAAATTTCAGTGAATGGAATGTTACAGATCTAGGAATGCCTGAAGTAGCAACGGTGACTCTGGTGCCACTGATCTTGGGGATGTTCTTCTCTCAGTTGCAGTCAGTCCTCTTGACAATTTGTGGTGTTGCCAGTCTCTTCCTCTGTACAGATATGTGATTCTCTACTTGTCTGAGGTGCGTGCTGTCCCAAATGGTGCAAACAGCAACACATGGAGTTGATCTTAGTCCTGTACACTGAGACAGCTGGAGGTTAGCCAGCTGGAGATGTAACGTGCTTCTTTGAGGAGTCTTGGGACTTAGTTGGAGATCCTTCACAGTGGGGAGCATTTGAGGAACAGCTCAGATTTCACTTGCTTGGGTTCTGAAGTCTGCTTGGGATCTACATGGTCATGCTCTAAAATGGTTTAAATTCAGTTTTTCCTTAGTCAAAGAACGGCTTGTTCTGTGATGAAATGTGAGCAAAGCTGTCAAAGAGAATGAAAAACTGGAAGATGGCAACTCTGTTTGCCCTCACAATGCTTTCCCATCTGCTGCTGAAAAAATTTAATACAGCTTTCAAGCTCCTGAATATTAGAAAATTCCTGTGTTTGAAATATTTCATGGACAAATTTGATGCCACATTATTTTCCCTGCTCCCTCTGCAGGTTTTGCAGTAGGCAAGCAGGTACAAATGGTGACATAGAGCTGAGAACGAGCAGTTTTGTTGGAGAGATGAGGTACCACAGTGAAACATCTTCACATTTCCTCTCAGTGTAGGAGGGGCAAAGTGACTGTCGCAGAGTTGTTCCGGAGCTGTTCCCAGTGGGGTGGGAAGACGCTTCCCCTTTGTATCAAACGGGATATAGCTGTGCTTAGTCACCTTCTGGGGCCACCTGGTGCTGCACAGGGCTTGGACACATTTACTGGGTTCAGCAGTTATCCCCTGGACATGTGGCAGCAGCAGTGAAGGAAACACCCTCTAACCCCTTTTGAAGCCTTGAAGGAGGGAGTGCCCTTAGGCTTTACCACGTCTGTAAACAACATTCTTGTGTCAATAGCTTTCACAGCCCCCAGGAGACACACGGGAATGGTTCAGCGGTCATAAACTGCCTGAAACATTGAATGTCTAGACTTGACTGTTGAGGAAGTGTCTTTAGGCCTCCCTTTTATTCCCTCTTATGTGCCCCCAGTTGGTATCCTTCAAAGGATATTAAACTAAATACAGCAAATATCTAAAGATTTCATATGGTCATTTTGCTGACACTGTACCAGGCACTTTAGATATATATCTGTGCACATTGTCCAGTGTATAATCTTTCTGAGACTACATTACTGTTCTTTGTTACAGTCTTTAGAGCTCTTAGTCTTGGACAGATGCCCCACCTCTGTATAGTAAGGGCAATGCAGAATGATATAAATGGGTCACAGCCTGGTCCCTAACTCGAAGAATGAATCATTCAGTGACAGGATAGAGATGCCACCAGGTTAAAAATAGGGAGGAAAGTGCAAAAAAAGTTGTTTGTCTGCCACACAAGCAAAAGGCAACAAAACCACAGTAATAGCTGTAAGCAGTAGGAGTACTTGCCTGTCCACTTGATCCATTATCTTTTTAGTCTTTAATGGCATGCAGGGCTTTGAAAGGACGATATGTAAACTACTGTTACTGGTGCTTGGGGCTGTTTCACGAGGGCAAGTAAAAGGAGAAGACAAAAAGGTCATTTTGCTTTGCTGGTTAAGAATCCCAGTAATCTGCAAGGTGTCACCTCTGAGATTATCACTCGTGTTCTGCCAAGGAGGGAATTAACACAGTGTACATCTTTCACTAGGGCATATTTACAACTGCAAGAAACATGCGAAGTATGAATTTGGTGGAAAATGACCCCTGCCTCTTAACAGCCTAAGAGGATTGGTTTCCTGTAGCCACTGAGTGAAAAGATCTGCTGGCATAGCCGACATCTTTATATGACCTACTGACTTGCTGAAATTGTTTACTCTGAGTTGTCTGATTTTCTAGCCAGAGGGAATTACGAGAGGAAAAATAAGCCGGTGGTGTATCAAAAGCAGCTGCGCAAGTGGATGGGAATAGCGAAGCTGGTAGGGAGTGTGGCCACCTGTGGAGCAAATCCTTCAGAAGCAGACAAGAACTGGTGCTCCAAGCGGCAGGGTTTGCGCCTGTGTGTCCAGGGGAAGGCACTTCTGTGCTTCAGGGCAACGCTGTTTGGCCTGTGAGTTCTTTATGGACTGTGGCTCGCTCTCTGCTGATGATATGCTACTGTGAGGGGCGTAAACAGGTGAGATTTGTGCTTCTGAATCTAGCCTTTTTCTCCCTCTACTTTGTATGTGTGGCATCTTAAAATATATCACAGCTTTTCCTGATACTGGGTTATTATCTCTTATTTGGAGGGGGAATGCTTCATATCCTTTTGCTCCTTTGCTTTTTCATTGTGTTGGCTTGCTGAATTGAGTTTCATCTCCAAGTCTGTCAGTACTGGTAATACAAAACCCTCCTACGAATCCCCCTAGGCACTGCTGTCATAAGACATTTTTGCATTTTTTAAGACCCTCCCTGCTAACTATAGAGTGGATGAAGGCATCAAGATATTTTAATTTGATGATAAATACTTGTGGCCACTCGTGCAACTTTGTTAGTACGTACAGATTTTTTCCTCTGGGGCACCATGAATGGTGTCTGACATTACAGGGCTATCAGGACTTGTCTCTCTAGTTTCTTTAGGGTGACATATTTCTGCATCTGTCTGATCTTTATTTTGCTTTCCTGTCTCAGTTAAGCATCTCAATAAGGTTCATTAAGAACTCTTTCTGCAGTTGGTTGTGTTTGTTTTCCTTTGCTCCTTGGAATCCTTTACACCTATTTCCAGTTATGTTTCAGTCTGATTTTACTGTTAAAAGGGCATTGGAAGACAATTATTTCCAGTTCTGAGAACAGCTTACTAGTCCACCAATGGCTCATTGTTCTTTCCCAACAATAATAGGGCATATTTTGCATTTACAGGGGTTCAGAAGTTTATGAAGAAACTTTTTTGGGCCCTTTGTTTTGCTATGAAAATCTGTGGACAAGTTAAGAAATGTAATGCAATTTCATGCCTACAGTACCCAACCCATGTGAGCATCTGATAAGCTTTCGGTGTTAATAGGCTTAAATTAAAATACTAGCTTACTCACCTGTGCTGTCTTAGTTGCTTTCACATCTGCCAGTTATTATGTAGAAAACATTTCTGCTCAGTAAAATACTTACCTAGTAAGTATTTGAATGTGCACTCCCCTCCCCTCCTTGATGTTGTTAACCAGAAAGATTTGCAGGCTTATCCAGTGTTCTGAACTCAGAATAACCACAGGTACTCCTGGTCCAGTGCAGTACTGGGAAAATCTTCCAGCATGAGAGTGGAGATGATTTACTCATTTGCTCAGTGACAAAGATTCAGTGAAAAAGGTCTAGTTGGGAAAATTCTTCTTTCCTTTTTTCCTCTCCCTCAATCTGATGACAATAATTTGTATGTAAGAAGTCTGACTGGGAGTGGACTGTTTTGTTCTGTAAATTGATAGATTTTTCATAAGTAAGGCATACAGTCAAATAGGGCCCAGAAGTCATCACTGTCCATCAGTTGTAGAGAAATGGTATTATGTTTCCTGCCCACTTTTTAACAGAAAAATGTGTGTCTCGCACTATCTGCTGTCATGTTCAGCAACTGCAACTAAGTAATAATGGAGGGGACACATAAGCCACATGCTCAGTTTCTTTATGTTAAGCCTTGTCTTGAGTTCGAGCTCAGTGGTGCCTCTTCTGTGAAAGAAAAAAGATAAATGCTACTTCCTTCAGAGCTTTAGTTCAGTCTTACTGTGGTTTTTTTTCTTTAATGAAGGGGTGCGTATTCTACATATGCAATAGTATTAGCTTTTCCACTTACCTCAAATGGAAGGATAAGGCTTTACATACCTTTTTCTTAAATTGCGTACCTGGATCTATGTTAATATTTTTTCCACGCGTCTCTATTTCCTGTAGCTGGCAGCTTTATTTTCTTGGTGTTTGTGCTAGCATGGAGTGTAATCAAGCCTGTTACTTTTCTGCTTGTAACACTGTAGTCCTAAAACAATTGCAGTTCATTTTACCTTAGGAAACACAATTATATTGGCTGTTGTGCTATTTTACCAATATATGTTCTTCACCAGTTGCTGTATTTTCATCAACGTTCATGGCTATAAATAATTATTTTGTCTTTTCCTTTTTTTTTACTTTTTAATTAATTTAAGCTTTTTGTTGTTGCAACTGCCTGACAGTAGCAGACTTCATTACAGAAGTTCTGGTTCTAAAAGATAGCCAGCTCTTTCAGTGACTTCTTTGAGACCGGGTTTTAAATTAAATTATGTTGACCAAGCCCTTATCTCACTGGTGTGATAATGGACTGCTGTCTTTGATGCAAGTTTCTAAAAGAGTTTGAGACCTCTCAAGATGTAAAGAGTGCAATCAGCAAAGAAGGATAATATTGTCAAGAGTGTCAACTGAAAAGAAAAGATGGTTCTCCAGAAAAAGCTTATATGTGGTTCTACTTGAGTGAGGATGCTATAACAGATAGTGTTATATATAACAGATAGTCAAACAGTCTTTGATTCCTCTACTCATTGATCAGTATTTAAGCATGTATTCATGCACATGCTGTAAATGCATCGGTCATTTGCAACCTGAAGGAAAAGATGCAAACAAAAAGATTTGTGACACTCAAGTCTTTGAGCACTCAATGAAAGGGAAAGCAAGGCAGAAGCCTTATTTCTTCTGATTCCTTTCTTTTGATTGAAATAATAAAATGCATATAGTATTTCTTCTCTTTCATTCACATTTCTTTCCTGCACTTACAGCTTGTCCTTTTTAAAGCTACAACATAGTTGATTTTTTCCTTACCGTCGTTCTGCTCTTAAGAGGGATGTAGAAGTGGCTCGCTTTCTGCCTAATGCTGCCTCTAATTGGTGACTCGTCTGCTCATCCCACTATCTGTGGTCTTTTATGCACTGAAGTTGATCAGTAGGTGTTCCACATAGCCTCCTATTTAGACACAGACAGGTACAGTGCTGTTCTTTAGGCACAAATGTGCCTGGCCTGTTTGGCAACAGCTTTCCAATGTTTTCCCCAATCGATTGTTACAAAAGAGAAGGAACCACCCACTGACAGATCCTAAAGGAAAAGGAGTGCATCTTCCCAGCCAGCATGTTCAAAAGCTTCTGGAAGCCTTTTACTCCTGAGCAGGCATAGTAACTCTGTCACTCGAGTCTTAGACATGTGAAGCTTCTAAAGATGAGAAAAGGGAAATTTCTATCATTATGTTAAACCTGAAAAGGCCTTTGTCTATCAGGCCTGTCATCAATACATGTTACCTCCAATTTGAGTTTTAGCACATCCTTTTCAGCTGTCCTATTCAGAGCCTTTGTCATGGAGTTCTAAACATGACACTGAGCGTTGAATCAGCATTCAGTCAAAAATACCCATCCTCATCTGGCTCACAGCATCTCTTGTGATCTGCACTGCTAGTTCACACAGTATTTGGAGAAAAAATTATGTTGTTTTTAACATTATATTGAACAGTAACTGGAGGTGTTGCTTGTTTCCGTTTAGATGAGAGTCCTTACACAAAATCTGCAAACCAGGCAAAGGCACCTGATGGAGCACTGTCTGTGAGGAGACAGAGTATTCCAGGTAAGACTTGCTTTGCTTTTTGTAACACCTAACTCGTTTCTGAACAGCAAGGTAATACTAATCAAAATTCAACTAGTTATAAAAAGCAAATGTTTTACAGTTGCTTTCAAGCAACTTTATGAGGAAAGTTCCATGAGAGCGGTAAGGAGTTCCCACAGTTAGGTTGCCTCAAGCTTTTGCTGTGAAGAACATCCCCTTATTTCTGTCTTTTGCAGCAGATTTGAGACACTGAGCACAACAAGCTTTTCATCAGAGACTCTCATATTTTCAGGTCCTCTGAAATCTGTTCTTTGATATCTGGTTTCGATAATAGAGGGAGATTGGCTCATATTTTTCGCTACTGATCAGCCAGGCTCAGAAGTCTTAAGAGAGAAACACTCTGCCAGAGTTCTTGTCTTCATGTGATTTTCTGGCGCGCATAAAATCACTTGTCCATCCTTGTCTTTTGTGTCATCGCATCGCACAGAGCTGGACCATTAGGTCAATGCTTAGTTAAAAGAAGTGATCTTTGAAGCTGTGTCTCTTTTAATTACTTCAGACAAGTCTGATATACCTATGAGTTTGACATACATATTATACAGCAATCTAAAGGGATTTTCACCTCGAGTAATATTTTAAAGACCTTATAATGAAAACAAATGAACGCTGACAAAGGTTGCACTCAGGTGGAATTACTGATGTTGCCGTTCTCACCTCAAGCACAGTAACCTCTGACTCGAAGGGAAGATGCATTGCAATAGAAATCAGAAGCTGTAAGGTCATGTCACCCACCTTCTAATGACTAATGTTAATATTACTTGTGCTCTGTGGCTTTATTATTGAACAAAGACACACGACCCACAGAGAGTCTGTGGATGGGGGATGGAGCTCAGACCTTTGCCACTGCTACGCTCAGATCTCATCCCAATAACTGCAGTGAACAGCCAAAGCGCATTTTGTGGATGCTTTGTGTGCATGTTTCTATGCGTGAGAGAGAGCAAGCTGGCTTATTTAGTGTTGCTTATAATGAACGTTCTTGTTCATTCTTGAAAACATCCTAGTGATTTAAAAATTGCTATTTTTATGGTGGAATAATGAAGATCATAACCATTGTGAAAAGACACGAGTACAGCGTCAAGTGTGCAGTTATTCTTCTAAGAAAATATTTAATTATACAAACATCAGCCAGACTTTTTCATACAAGTCAATACAAGTCGATATTCATTGTTCTCCAGAGTGAATGAAGACCTCTATAGGGTACTTTTCAGGTAATGCTGAAGCTCATAGGTCAGTAATATTTATGGTCTTGGAAGTATTCTACCTTTTGATTTTTTTGCTGTGATCTTAGTAGTTATCATTTATGGTGTGGTTACTGTGTTTATAAAACACTTAAGCTAAGGTCTGAGAACAGACTGAAGTTGGTGGTTTCACATGACATTTTGAGAACTCCTGATGGTTTTCACTTGTGTTCTTGAAAGAGAAGGTTTGATGAAACTGTACCGGTACAATTTTTCTTCAGAGCATGTGATAAGATTAGGAATTTCAAGTGTTGAGTAATAGCCATCATGACTAATGACCGTTTATTTTGATTTTTTTACAATTTCGCTGCACATTCTGGAGTCTTTGAGAGCATTGCAGATAAATTTTTACTGGGTGCTCTGCATAAGTCACAGTTTATTTGGGGAGATAATACAAGTGTTCGGTGAGATGTGCTTTGTTATATTTCAGATGTTCTGAAAACACCTGATCTAAGCTTATGTATATTCTTCATCTTTTAATATAGTGATGATATTTATCTGAATGCCTTGTTCCATCTCTAGCCCTTAGGAGTCCCAAAGGATAAATGAGATTGAGCTGGTTGGATATTTTTTAAAATTATAATTAAAATTCTTCATGTCCTAGCAGATTCCCATTCTAGCACAACGGATGTTGTGATACATAAATGACTTTGCAAAACTAAGTACTATTTTGAGAATTAACATGAACATTTAGGAGTCGACTGAAGTTTCTGAAAATAACTATAAACATATCACTTGACACCATGTTTTATATGTGAGATAGCACCTTGTAAATAGCTTCTATTCTTGCTTGTGTGTGAGCATTTTATTCACATTAAGAATTAGTCTTGACACAGATGCAGAAGCATCCCAGCTAGCCAGCTTCGTTTGGCAATAGGAGGTGCACTATTGACTAGTAGCATTAATTAGTGCAAGACCAGAAGCAGTACAGTTGCTTTTGCTTGGGAGCAGGATCACACTTCTGATGTTATGTAGGTCAGCTCCAAATAGCTTTTGAATTGGAAGGTGTGATGCAATGAACCCAGTAAATTCTGCTAGACCTGGATGGGAACATGTCAGCTGGAGTTACTGTCAGTAATCCTTACGTGGAGATCTTATCCTATATGGAAAGCATGCATTTTTATCCCCCCAGATGGTATGCCTGATAACACATCACATTCCTGAACTGCTGTTTTTTCAAGCTTGAAATGGGAGTACCTTTGACAGTATAGCTGTCTATTCCACTTGATGCTCTGTCATTCCTAAGACATGGACAGCAGATGTTCTATTCCCAAGGAATGCTCTGCCTATTGAATTAGCCAAGAGAAGACTTCTGGGCTTTAGCAAGGTAATTGATTGTATGCAGAGTTTTGCAGAGGTTTGAACAGTCTGTGAAAAAAAATACTGGTGAAAATACACAGGACGTGTGATGTAAATCTTCCAACTTGGTAATGGGGTCGTGGTATCTCCTCGTGTCTGGTGAAAGTTCCTTCTCATGACATTTGAATTCACTTTAAAGGGTTTCACCGCTCCATCTTTTTGACGACTATCAAAAAGGGGAGCTTTTGTTGCTGTGAGACTTGAAACTACTATACCAGCTGCAAACCCCAAGAGGTGGGTTTTATCCTTCCAAGTGAAACTGTATTGAAAGAGCAGTATTGATGAGCACTGACTGAGTGCACAGAGAAGTAATGTAATTCTGTAGAGGTTACATGGAGCTCAGGCTTGGTTTATTTTACAGGAAAAAATGTTGAAATAATCATTTTATAATTAAAGTCAAATGAGCACATACTGTGAGATCAGTGCACTGAGTTTAATTCCTTTCATCCCCAGAAGGAAGGAATGGATTAAGCATCTCCCTGGAGCAGAACTTGCTTATTTGAGATGCAGAATACATTATTCATGTGATGAGACTACATGTCATATTTACCATGTCTTCACATGGTGCAAAATCAACAAGCAACAGATCCTTTCAAAGGGATTTACAGAATTGCTGAAATTTATGGTTAATTCAAATTATATGCATTAATATAATGCGGTTTGAAACTTGGGCTTTATTTTGCATATGTGTAGGTGTTTAGTTACAGTTATATATACATGATTGTTTGAAACATTACTTAGCTTCACAGTCAGAATTTCTTAACTTAAAAGTGAGGCTCGAGGTAATGCTAGCATGACAAGCAGCTTGCAAAGTCAGAAACAAACAGATTTTCCCCTCTAAACATTTAAATTTAGACTGTCAACCAGAATATAATGAACCCTTATTGCTACCCTGTCCTTACAGAAGCCAAGGGAGCTTCTTGTGCCCCACTGGCCCCATTGTGCCCCACTGGAGAAACTGTCACTGCAGGACTAGTGACAAGGCACATAAATGAAAACAATGTATTTCAGAAGTCATGGTTAAGACCCTTCCCTCAGAATCACAGATGTAGTTAAAAACAACTGTAATTTAAAATTAAAGTATTTGATAGGCAACCTCTTGAATTCCTAGGTTTAGATGGCCGTAGTTCCCACTGAGTTCCTGGACTGAGGTTTCCTGATTTGCCAAGGGTCCAAGCAGTGCCCAGCCAAGGGCAAGTCTTAGGTCAGTAGCAGGTGAGTCAAAGGTGTCATTCCTGGGATTGCTTATTCCTGCAGGAGCTTTTAAAAGGACATCAGGTATTTCTGTGGCACTGATACAATGTCAAGAGTTGATGGCACTGTTCAAGATGCCCTTTGAAGTCAAGGAGACCTTAACATTTACTTCAAGATAAGCATGTTCCTGTGCTGTCCTGAATACGGACATGCTGAGTAGCTCTTCCCATGCTTTCCAGACTAAAATCCAATGCCCTCTTATCTGTTTTAACAACATGGGTAAGTCAGTCAGCAGTAATGCTGTGCAAACTGTTCACTTTATTCATCTATTTGTTTTCAGTTCACTTCCTGAAAACTGGGGGCGTGGAGGGGAAAGAAATGACCTGACACAAGAATAAAAATTACTCCTTTGTGAAAATAAGACACCACAAATTTAAAACTGGTTAAAATATTTCCTAGAATCTGCAACAAAAGTTTCATTTTGTTTTTAGTCCATATTTTTTGAGTCTGAAAAGTTACCATTACTAAAAAAAAATAGTAAAAATCACCACGGTTTTTTAAGATTAAATGTTTTAGCTTCTCAGTGTTTGATTTTTGTTTTGTTTTTCGGGAAAAGTGAATTTCTGCTCGATCTAGTTGACATGAAAAAATTTTAAAAATCCATACTTCTTCCTTCTTGTGTCTACTAACCTAGACATGTGCACTGTCTCAGACTTCTGGTTTTCTAAAGTCTTGTTGCCTGATGTAGTCAAGGGCTCAGATGTGAACTATACACTGGGACAGCTGTTTGAATCATCTGTGAATTCAGAGATTTTCTTTAGCTAGGACGATTGCAGTTGTGAGCTGTCTCTTTCCTAAGTAAATTCTTTTTCAAGAAACTGGCACCAGGTAACAAAGAGACATAGTGGAAGTGTTTCCTCAAGCAGAGGAGTTTCCCTGTTCTCTGGGACAGAAGAGTAACCCAGCTGCCTTCTGCCCTGCTCAGCACACCTAGCAGAGGGCCCTTGAAGTCTTGTCCTCATCGTGTTGTCCAGTCCACTGTTGTTTCGCCTCCCATGTAACCCTTATGCTCCAGCTCTGCTTGCCTCTGGGACCCACAGGAGCCTTCCCAAGTCTCATCCCAGCCACCTTCTACTCCACGGTGATAAAGGATCTGCTGAACAGGCAAATTATCTGCATTCGTGGTGAGAGTGCATGCCAACCTTTGCAGAGACAAGCAGGAAAGACTAAACCTAGATGTCATAAATCATTCTTTTGACATTTTCTCCACCAACAGGAGCCTCTCTCTCTCTCTCTAACCAATTTTTTTATTACTATTTGTCATTTGCAAATTTTGTACGCAGCTGCAGGGATGTACTAACAGGTCAGTTGTTAAAATAGGTCACTGTACTTTGAAGGAAAATTGTCAAGACTTTGAAGTCTGAAATTAAAGGAACTAGATTTTTCAATTCCTTTGTACATGTGTAAATACTGCACTTTCTTTCCACACTACCTGATTCTTTGAAGCATGCTGTAATACAGGTTTTGTATTTCAGCACAGTGTTTGATCTCAAAAACGGGGGTAGCCATCAAACTGGAGGGAAAACAGAGTGAATGTACAGCCCTGAGCACATCCTCTGCAGTGGCTCAAAATCTGGAATTGCTGTTAGTAGATGTTTTGCAGCCTCGTTTGGGGGGAACTTGGATTTTAACGCCAAAATAAAATGTTAAACAAACATAATTTTAGGGTAGGCTGAATTTTGAACTGCTTAGCTAGAAGGGAGCACATGCAAATCAAAGAAGCTTAAAATGCCTTGAAAAGATAATGTTTACGGAGCTGATACTAAAAAAGTAATTACCGTATGATGTAGTGTCCTCAGTAATTGCTTAGGACACAAAATATTCCTAAGAGAAGTTATGAAATACTAAATTATTGTAATAAAACCAATAATTAACATCCTGGGAATTTTCAGGTTCTGAAATATTTAAATACACAATGTAAATGTCATTAGAAGGCAGTAAGGCAGTTTTCATCCAGTCCTTGGCTCTGAACACATAGAGGAGCTGTTTACAAAAATACAGAGGTATGCCTTTTTTCCCCCTCCCTGACCCACAGCCTGCTGTGCAGCAAATGTTCATATTCTGTCTCAAGCTGCACCAAATCTGGCTGTCCTGAGGGGTTTGTCTACTGCCCACAACTGATGAACTCAAATGTAGGTCAGCTGGAAGCTGAAGAATTTGAAAGTCCCTTCTTTCTTCACTATGATTCTTGGGTTTTTGTAACGTCTAGAAATGTCTATTAGACTTTGAAAATAAAAATATATTACTATAAGAAAGCAAGCAGAGGTTGTGAAGAAATAAGAAAATAATTGAGTTTATGTATATGTATATATATATAAAAATACAAAAATTCCAGAATCCAGTCTAGATGAAAGGCAGAACATGTGATCCAGTTATGATGCTGTTGAGTTGCCAATATAGAATTGTATTAGCTGAATTTAAGGTCGTGTGTGCTGTGCCTCAATTTAAATGAGGAAAAGCTCTGCATAACGTAATAGTAGAATAGATGGAGTGCATTAATTTTCTGTTGCAAGATAATCTCAGAAGAAAGGGAGAAATATAGAAAGTAATACAGAGAGATAAAAGGGTTTAAAAAAAAAGTCCACATTGATTGAAAAAAAAAAAAATTAGACTTTGGAAGTGATCCTGGGATCTAAGTTGCATTAAATGACACTGCTCAGGAGGAAAAACGGCTCCCAGGTTATTCCTGTAGCTCAGCTCTTAACATCTGAGCCAGGTTCCCAGTGACTGACAGATGTGACAGACAGATGATCCATCCCTGTGGGTACGTGTTTACCTATGTGCAAACAGAGCTCCAGAGCCAGTTTTGTTTTCCTTGGTGATGAATATGGCATTGGCAAGACAGCGAGTGTTCAAAAGCAGCTGTTCTCATGCCGCAGTTAACTTGGTCCAATTCCTTCAGGCTCCTCTGCTGAGTAAAACTGCAGAAGATTTAAACGATCCCATTATTCTTTGACAGTGCTCCTAACATCAGCAGGCCCCTTTGCATCATGTGCTACAGGACAGCCACCTTCTCAAGCAACGTTGCCTGACTTGTGCAGTCCTCAGTCGCTTTTTCCATCCTTGTCAAAAGAAACCTGCCTTGCCTTTGACTTCAGCTTCCCTCAGATTTCAGAAGCATTCTGATGCCGCAGATGCAGCACTGTGTTACCTAATCCTTCCTGCCCCACCAAAATGTGAAATAGTCTTCATTGGCTAGCTGGTTTTGCAGAGTAGGAGCGTGATTTGCCCGAGAAAATCTGTCAAAATCGTCCCCGACCTTTTTCATAGTTCTTACGGTGAGAAAAAAGAATTCATTGCAGAAGTAAAACTTGAAAATAAAGTGTGCATCAGTAAAAGCTGGGTTAGTAAATTCATGTGTCTACAAAAGCACTTTTTTCCCTCAATTTGCATTTGTCTCATAGACACTTGCTTTTACTGTGTATTTTTTAAAATCAGCACAAAATGCCACTGAAGAGATTTTAAGCATTTAGAAATCCATTAGCAGTAACCTCTGCAGTCGCAGTTATTATGGTAACGATCTTGGGTGATTTCCGAGCAGAAGCAAGCCTTCTGACCTGTGAAATGCAGATCACAGGCTAGTAAGCTTTTCTGCACTTGAGGTGTTTATTATATCTGCAAAGTCATTTGCTGATTTTCATGTTTGATGAGAGGCTACAGTTGCTGTATCATTTACAGGCTTCCCTGTGTGTTTGTTTAACCTGCTGGAGGTTTATCAAATGGTCTGTGAAGCAGCTGCAGAGCTATATGTCTTTTCCTTCCCACTGACATTGGAATTTCCTGAATTTGCTCTCACATATTTAGTACTGAAGGTTTCTTTCTTGTCCTTCCTCCTTTTCATCTAAATACATTTTTTTGAATGACTTCATGTTCATGTTTCATACACAGATAAACCCGAAAGAAATTTGTCTCTTGTAGAAGATTACCAAAGGTCACCAAGTTCTTACCTAATTGAGACTGCTGATGATTTCTTTATACATATTCTTTATAGATCTGCTACATGCTAGTGTTTTTCAGTACTGAAAAGGATTAGAATAGAGAACAGACTCATTTGACTCCTTTTACCATGAAGGAGAAAATGTGTTAAGGGCAATACTGTCCATGAGGAACATGCACTTCAAATATCCAACTGATACAAGGTCTGAAAATTTGACTGACTCGAAACGATTTTTGCTATTCACACAGCCAATAGCAGGCTTTGTTGCTGATGGTACCAAACACCTTCATTCATATCTATTTGGATTTAATTGCATATAGTTTTGCCGACCTTTAGCCTTTCAAAGTAAAATGTATTAATTTATCGCAGCTGCATTTTTTTCCCAGAAAAATCAGTTTAGCTATACGTAGTATAGGCTGAAGTGCCACATAGTGTCTATAGGCTGATATACCATATAGTGTCTGTAACATCATGAAAAAGCCTGTCTCAGCAGTTTAGCCCTTGCACACGCACATTTTGGGGCAGGGATGGCAGTTCCGAGCGAATCCTTCTGTGCTCAGCAAATGTGCTTGCAGCGTGCCCATGTGGACCTACTCCTCTGGCCATTTGTTAGTTTGAAGCACAAGGCCCTGGCACCTGCCTTCCTGTCACGGTGATACCACGGGATTTCTCAGTGGAGCTTGGAACATGAAAATAGGCTGGGAAGCATCAGGGCATCTCCTGAGGCTGGGGGTCCCATCCTCCAGGACGATTGTTTTCCTGCACAATTCTGGCATGCTCTCTAAGCTCCACAAAGGGAAGATGCCCTTGTGATGGTTTTGTTCATTTTAATCAAAGTGTTGGTGATGTCTGTTGAAAAATTTGTTTTCCTTTAAGGGTTTCCGTTAGAAGAGGAAGCATGCTGTAGAGGACATGTGAGGAGAGGGAAACTAGGAAAAAAAGAAAGATGGTCAAGGACTAGGTTTGAAAGAGGAGCATGGAGACAGTCTCTGAAAGAGACACTGGGCCAGCTGGGTGAGCTTGGAGGGAGGGAGGAAAATTGTATGCTCTTTAAAGGTCATGGAAAGAGGGGCCAAGCACAGGGAAATCTGTAACCCTGGGATTGTGCTACTGGTCATGATCCCTTCCTGGCTGAACATAAAACTTATCAATCCCAATGATCACTGCTGTCTACAAGAAGTTGTAAAACTTTTTTTGTGAAACCGGACTGACTGTCCCTTGTAGAGCACAGCAGCCCATTACAGCTACTAGAGGTTCTTCTGGGTAACTGAGAAGCTAAAATTTAATATTGACCTCTTGAAAAGTGTCTGCATTTTCACAGGATATAGCACAGCTGGGCTTTCTTGGGGCAAGAAAAGGGGATATCTTCAGAATAATTGATAGTAGTTGAGAAGAAGATCCATGAGGAATGCTCAGGTTCCCCAGTCTGGTCAGAAGTAAGGAAATGTATTAAAATATTTTCAGGCAGTATCTTTTCCTCTGAGTGGAAATCTATTTAAACATTCTTTTCTATGCTGCTATCAGTCCAGTATTGGAGGAAAAATATGTATTCAACAGAAGAAATCATTCCTGCATCATTCAGTTGAGACAGTCATGGATCCAGTATCTCTAGAGAGGAAGAGTAAGCAATGCGTGTATACAGACTGAGTCAGTGGATTCAGAAGGGACTGAATCAATTAATTGCCAAGAGCTTCATATGTAAATATTACAAAGATTGAGAAGCATTGTACTCTCTAGTGTGACACTACTGGATGTCAGGGAACTGTGGCAGGACCAGACTGGGCAAAGTAGGCTGGCTCTCATTCTCTCCCTAAACAGGCCCTCATTTTCTTGCTTTCCAAGATGGAGCAAGATTAGATGGAGTGTTGATCTGATCCAGGAGGGCATTGCTTTCTTTCAAAAGTCCTGTGCTGCACGATTCTGTAGACAGAAGCATGTGACTAGCAAACAAAATCCAGGCTTGTTCCTTTAAGGTCTGGGAAGTTTGCTGATCTGAGAAGTTGAAGATCATTTTTTTGTCATTTGCCTGCTTGAGTCTTTTTGCACTTAATAATTTCTTACAGTTATAGATAATTAGCTTGATGTTTTTAATGTGCCTAATGTATTTTCTAATACCTCTTTAAAGGACTTAATACATAATTTCCATCTGTTCGGGTTTTTTTTAATATCCCTTTCAGTTTCTTCAGTAATTATCATTTCAGGGCATGAAAATAGCAAGGAAATAATATACCATCTACAAAGATAACACCAAAATATGCTACCCCAGATCCAGATAGTAGTTTGCCTCTTCTTTTCAACTGTATCAGTGGTTCAAAGCTGCCCATTCTCATTCTACACCTTGACTTATACACAAAAATCTTAATTTTTTTGATGTTGTTGTTCTAAAATTGTATGTCCATTTTTGCCAGTATGAAATGGCTCAAAGTATTTTGTATGGATGGAGAAAAGGTCGTTTCTTTGCTTGTTTGCTTTATAGCATTTTCATGTTTTCTATTAATTTCTTACAATCGAAAGAGGAAAAGAGATTCTGGTGCTCGTGTGTCTTCCTCGTCACATCCATGGTGCATGGGGCAGACGGAGATAGGATGGCTACCTCGTAGTGTAGAATAAAAGAAGTGGTTTGGTTTGTGTAGGATCTGGAAGACCAGAAGTTTATTATAGCATCAGTGCGAACTAGCTTTTGTTTCCTTGCTATTTAAAAGTGCAGTGGTAAGAACAAAGAGCTTGTCTGTTCAAGTTTCAATGGATTTGTTGTGAATTTATGGGGCCAAAAGAGGTATTTGTGACTGTCTAAACTAAACATATGACTTCCTGGAATTTATTTGTATCTCAACTTGTATTTGAATTCTGTTTTAGAAAGGCATTCAATTTATGGTTGCCAGTGATACAAAAACCATCACAACCCTTTGTGGTTAGACTCACTGCATTTATTTTTAGTTTGAGTATGCGCAGCTTCAGCTTCACCTCATTTTTAAGGAAGAGTTGTTTTTCATCAAAATTCACTTCATCCTTTATAGGTACTTCACTATGAAATCACTATTTAATCTTCCCTTTGTTAAAGTAATCAAGTTGTGCTTTGGGGGTCTTTGCTCCCAGGCATTTTTCTTTAACTGTTGTGAAAACTCTTTCATGACTTTCCTGCCCTCTCCTTTGTTACTGATAATCTTTGAGAATTGTGACAAAAGAAGGAGATAAAGCATCTGAGTGACAATCACTACTTCACTAACACAAAGGTATGCTAAGTACTGCTGTGTTAAACTGTCTTCTTTATATATTAGTGGTTTTTATTAATTATTCCTGCCAGTGAGAGGTTTGATCACCTGGGAGGGTTCCCAAGTAACTTTCTGACAATTTTAATTTCATAATTAATTTACTGGGCACGTGTTGGGGTTTTTTATATATAGGTGCACACATCCTTTCACATCTCTTTCATTGGTAGAATAAGGTACTTTTTAAACTTTTTAGATGATATACAGGCTAGGAGAATGCAGATACTCACTTTTTTTGATTTATTGTCCTTGACCAAATTGCAGGTATCTGTCTCACTGTATGTCTGTGTAGTTTGAGGAATCCACTAATGTTATGTGCATAAACACATAAAGAAGGCTCTTCAGTAAAGTCTCCCTTATTACCTGCCTGAAAAGACTACAAGAAGGAAAAACAAGGAGTATTTTAATAGAGGAAAATAGCAACAAGGCCAAAATCAGGAGATTTCGTTGCTCTCATTCACAGAAAACATTGGTAGAAGGGCACTGTGAATATCAGTCCAAGCAGGAACAAATGCCAGTCTTTAATGCTAATTGATTTTATCGGTGAAGCAAAATGAGCCCAGCTTTGTAGTTAACTGTGGGACAAGATTCTGCCAAGACCTTCTTCCCATGTTAGATGACATTGTGACCCTGAATACTTGTTGGATAAATGATACAGAAAATGAGCATTGACCTTTGAGATACTAATGACCCAATGTCACAGAAAAATGAGACATGGGTTAGAGCTGAATATTAGATATCACTGCCAAACAATGAGTGATCATACCTGGTAACACAGTGTGACTATTGAACCCCAAAATATTGCTTCTGTAAAGGAAAGTGAGAAGTAAAAATTGATAGAGGTTGTACAGGGAAATCATGCCATTATACCAAGACTGCAACAAAAGGGACCAAATCTATCAAGAATAAAAATGCTCCCGTACAATTAAGAATTTCTAAATAACTTGTATTTAACATATTCACGTGGGAATAAAAGTGTGCTCTTTCAGAAAGGTTTCAGATTTGGTTCTGGAATTGAAAGTTTAACAAATATATTTGAAAGTCATTACAAACTTGTAGCTACAAACCCAGATACCTAGTAAGGAACTTCTGCAATTTTATGGTGAGGACGGTACGTAACTCTGATGAGGCCATTAAAAGCCAAGAGCTTTTTCCTTAGCCACTAACAAAAGGTAATGGTGCAATAGAGAGCATATAGTGGATGGGAACATCTATCCAATCATGGAGCTTGATGTACTTAATCGCACACCACAGAAAATAATAGGAAAGCTGTTTTTGTCAGTCTAGCTTAAGTGCTAGCCGGTGAGGATGATAGCTGGATATGATTATAATGTATGGTAAGACGTGCTTTTCGTGGACTGAGTTAAGGGTATTGGGAAAATCAGAGTATTTTTGACAAGTTGTAAATACATTTTATAGTCCCAGTTTTCTCTGTGTACAAAATTGGAGTAGAGACTAGAACATTTTATATGCTGATCCACTGCATATTTTAATATATCCATCCTATAAAGATATAATTGACCAGTAGTCAAAACATGGGAATCAGAAGATGTCAGGGCATCATCTTGTATTTTTCTAATGCATGTTTACTTAAAATTAAGCATTATAAGCTCAAAGCTGTACCAAACAGTCTTACGAGATTGTAGCAGCTAACATTAGGCTGGTATCTATCTCTGTCTCCGTTAGAAGCTCTGGGTCTTCACTGAGGAAAATATGAATGTGCAGACCTGTTACAGCCTTTGGTAAATCAAGAAGGGAAAGAAAAACTGGAGCAAAGACTCTTTTACAGACGTTTTGTAAGACCACAGGGAGCAGAAGTTTGTTTCATTTCAAAACCACCACATATTGATTTATCTGGAGAAGAAAAACGTTTCAGAATGCACTTGTTTGTGTAACTTAGCAAAGTTTTGCACCAACTTGTAACCATATGAAATGTAAAAATACAGTTTTTCCATAACTTTACCTCTAATTCTGGTTAGCACATTTTCCTGTCAAAGGTAGCAGAAGATCTCTGTGCTGAATCCTCTGTATTGAGAAAGGCCTGGTAGGTTCCTTAACTGATTTTTGTGAACTTAAAATAAGTCTAAATTTAAATATTTCCTTTTAAAATGCTGGCTGTGTATCCTTTGACAGCAGAGGAGAAAAAAAGAGAGACAAACACATCTTGTGAACTATTTGCATGGAGTCAGCAACCTGAAGGAGTGCTCACATGCTGCAGTTTCCTTCTGTTTAAGAACAGCCTTTATTAAGTGACAGCTCTTTTTCACAGGCAGTCTTACTTTAAAAGAAGTATTTTTTCAACAAGCGTGTTTTGAGTTGTGTTAGCAGTTTCCCCATTTGCATCTTTGTTGAGATTCTGTACGTTGCACTGTGCTTGAAATGAAAGATGTCATTAAAGCCTTCAGGTAGAACTGTTTAGCTGAATCTTTATCTGTTTCAGTCTATTTGAAGATTATAGCTATTTCTTCAATTCGTATAAACATTTTCCTTTCTGTTTTAACCTCTTGGTTGCTGAAAGAAGAGAAGGACGTTGCAATAGACCCAACAGACAAGATGTGTTTTTGAAGTAGAGGTGAACCAGAATATACGGTTAGCATGTCTTAATGTTTTTGGAGAGGAAGGTAGGGATAATCTTTGTTCCTTTTCACCTGAAGTTTCTGGAGGATAAGAGTAAATGTTGAAAGAAAAGCCCAAAAATTTTCCTGTGAAACTTACATCATATTTTGGAGTTTGACAGGGCAAAGTCTTTTTTCCTGTCATCTATAATAATGAGGCTGCTCTGGGGTAATGAAGCCTCTTATGTCGATGTCACATTCAGATTTTTGCAAAGACCTGCAAACACCTTCTTGAAGTGACCTGAAGATGTGAAATGTTCCTATTGTCTCACAGGCTAATATGTGCAATGTCGCTACGTGCTAATATGATGCCGTCTCAGTTTCTGTGCTAATTCAATGGGATATGATGACAATTTAGATGAAGAAAGAAATCACATAGGCAGATTCTTGCAGCTGGGTATTTTACTGTTTCGCTGCAGTGATTTGTTCAGCAAGCTTGACTATCTAATAAGCTAGTTCATGCAAATGAAGGCATCTGTCTTCATTCCTCTTTGCCATTAGTTCATTATGCATACATTAAACTTCGGGGAATACGTACAGAGATTGATTAGAGAGTTCCAGAGCGCAGGTTAGCAGCCGAGAAATGCCTGAATTATTCTTTTTCTTTTTTTCCCCCTTTTCCCCCCATGCTGGCACACTTATTTTACAGGAATAGTAAATTCTTGTGGATTTTAAATGCTTATTGATAGCTAAAGTCATCACTATTTCTGTGATTTGGTAAATTTTAACATAAGCCAGTAGCTTATTTTGCAGTTCTTTAACCACTTTATTTTTTCTTCATCTTGAATATTGAGTAAGTTAATGATCCTTTTGTCACAGGCATTTTTTACTTTTCCTATAAAAACCTAGTAAAATATCAGTGCATCCTATTTGTCAGGTTGCATATTCAATCACCCCTTAAGCCATCCTTGGAACTTTAGTTTTATATCAGATTGAAGTACACAAAAAGAATGAGTCATTGACAGATCACTTTTTAAACCATTTGAAGGGATGCATTCGTTCAGCCTGTTTTTGGACTGCCATCTTCCAGAGGTCAGCATTTCTGGGTTGGGGTTTTCCGCAAAGGTGAAGAGTAAGCGAACCGTAAAGATATCAGTGGTCACTGAGCACAAAGGACAAAAGGTAAAATGTGTAGGAACCGTTCACTCGCATTTTCCATACTTCTCATTTTTCTCATCCCTATCTCATTTTTTCAAGGATAGCCTAATCTTCTACACAGAGACTTTGATAAACCCTTTTGTCATGCTGAGTCTCCCTCAGTACTACCAAGTAGAAAGATAGGGTGTGCGTACCATTCAGCTGTGTATGTTCTACAAACAAAGACACATATGACCCCTAAAAACTTAAATACCTGTTCCTTAAGCCAAGCGCTAGGAAAAGTTCCGCAGGCCCGTTCCTCCCAATTTCAAATATTTGACAATTTACTACCCGCTGTTTGAATTCATGAACAATAGTTTATCTAAAAAGGAGTGACACCATTACTATTTCTTTTTCTGATCCTTACTGCTTCGGTTTTGCCATGACACTAGTGATCGTAGCTCCATGTCATAAAAAGGAAAACCGCTGTCTTGTATTAACTAAAATGTTACATTATATAGCAACTGTAGATCCTGACAGGCAATGCAAGGTATGTTAGGAAAAATAAATGACAGCTCAAATGGAGAAATGTGATTTAATGACACTATCACTAAAATTTACCTGGTAGCCACAGGATGTTAAACCATTGTTGCAAAACATGTCTTCAATAGCAAAAACCTAAGCAGTTCAGACAGTTCTTAATCTAAAAGGGAAAGAAGATTAAGAGGTGATTTGATTGGAGGTTACAGTTCTGTATCTTCAGGGATATCCTGAATGTAATAGTGGTACTATAATGAGATCGTGGTCTTGAAGGCTTGTCTACTCCCAATTCAGATAGACATTACCTACACACGTGGCAGATTTTCCATCGTGTGATGCTTTCAAAGCCACGCCGGATATCTTTCTAAAAGGTGATCTGTAGGTGGAGATACTGCCATATCGAGTTTCTCTGCTTGTGTCACTCAGGAGATGAGGGCGAGAATTGTTTTCAGTGGTTCCTTCCTGCCTTGAAATGCACAAAGGCAATCAATCCTGTAATCAATCCTGCCCGATCCATTTTGGTAACTGTGGAAAGCAGAGAAACTGCAACTGTCAGGCTGTGTTGTTGTGAGTAGTGACACATCAGTGCAAAGCAACACAAATTATCAAGAATTCTCTTGGTGTTAATTTCCCGTTAAAAAGAAATGAAGAGGAAGTTGGAGGTGAATTAATCAGAATTATGGGAAGAAGGTTTATAAATCTAAATTAGTGTCAAAGTTCTGCGCTGTTCTGCACAGTAGGATTTCTACTAGCGAAGGAGGAAGGTTAAGGAAGCCTTTATCCCATTCAGACAGAAATGTAGAAAAGACTGATGTCATGGAGTTCAGTCCTTTCTTCGTCAATAGTGTCAACAGAGACGTGCAGAGGAGTTCAGCGTAGCACTGCTGATGCACAAGCCGTTCTTGAGTTTAAGATTCTGTTGCTTATCGCATGATCAAAATTTTCAAAAGGAGATACTTGTTTCATGTGGGAGATACAAATTTGACATAACTATGGGCATAACCTTCAGCTCAAAAGTACCTTCTACTACCTGTTCCCCACCCAAGCCAACAATGATATGGTGTGGAAGCAAGGAAGTTTGAGCTCTGGAAAGCTCTGCGATGTCTGCTGAAGCGGTGAAGGTTGAGACCATCCAGTCATTCATCACTGTGCTTGTTTTTACCTTCCAATGTCTTTGCTTCAGAAAGCTCCACCTTGACAGTTTAGTGAGCTGCTCTGGACCCAACAGATGTTCAGGAATTTGACTGCCATCATAGATAATGAGGAAGCAAAAAAATGCTTGAACTTTCTGAAACATAGCAAGTGCCTCAAGGTGGAACTGGTCCTCATCTGAAGACAAGGAAGTTGATGGTTGCAAATTTTCAAGCATGCAGGTAGTGATCAATGGAGAGTGTAGATACGCTCTCAAAGAAAGCCGTCAATGAAAACACTAGAACTTCCCAGCTAGCTTAAGGAATAAATGTGCTTTCACTAGACTACACCACTGAGCAAATTTGTAGTTTGCACTCTATCTTTATTCCAACCCTACTGCAAGGTGGCATGTCAGGAATAAAATATCTTTTTTGTAGGTAATAATGCAAGAAAAGAAAAGGTTTTGTTGTTGTGATTTAACTAAATCTGGGTATTCTTACAGTACTGTATTAAAGTATTCATATTTACTGAAGCCAAATGTTTTAATGGTTTATAATTTTTTAAATAATTTTTCCTCTAATTGAATTTCTCTGCTCAGAGATTATAAATAGAGAATGATTATGTTTAGCCTGATATTTCCAGTCCTCAATGTAGAGCAAAAAACAAAGTACAGAGAAAAGAATTCAGAAGTATTCACTGACAAAAATTCGTAATAGCCTCAGCTCTTAAAAGAATCAGATGCCACCATCTATATTGAGATAACTCAAGTTGATCTCTTTGCACTGTATCTGTCAAAGTAATGCCGTGAATAATTTTAGGCGGGTGGTTCTTGGAATATTTGGGAGGATTTGGAGTATCGACATCTATTCTTGGTTTGTTTTCTGGCATTATTGTGCAATTCAGTTACAAATACAAGAAAACAAAACAAAAACACGTGCTCAAAGCCTCTTTCATTGTGGAATTTTTGCAAGCGGGACTATCCAGAGGACCAAAAAGCCTGTTGTTCCCTCACCAGCACTTGTCTGGCTTGAAAAAGCATCTAGACATGTGGCCATCGATCTCCTGTTTTGGTCTGCATTATCTGCCACAGTTAGCCTGGAGAAACCTCTCTGCTTCTTACACGGCTGCTGCCATGGACCACTTTTCCCTCCAAGTTCAAAGCAGCCTTTTTTTTTGCATCCTCATATGAAGCCATCCCTTGTAAGTTGGCTTTACAGAGATCATTCTTGTCTTTTCTGTGTGAAGCTGCTTTAATGTAAAAACTGATTTTACACCATGCCAGGCTTTTTTTCATTTTCTGGCAAGTGTTCTCTACTACTCCTGTCTACAAGGAGAGGATTCAATCACAAGCGGGATGTTGCACCTTGAGCACGTTCCCTTGGTAGCACGGCTGTTCTGGTGCTGGAGAAGCACTGGGGCTGCAGTGTAGGCTGTGGGATGCAAATGTTAAGCCCTGGGAAGGTAATAATGGTTCGCTCCAGTCATTGTTCACTCCTGAAATGTAATTACTGAAGTTACTGTAGTGTGCATTGATAACTGTGTCATATATCAGGTGTTTCTTCCAATACTCCTCTGCTAAGAAATTGGTGAGGTTCTTTCATTGAGAATTAAGAGCCTTTTTTTGTCTGCAGCTGGCTTTCGGGTGGCTATTTGATTTCAGGCTCGGGATATTTATATTAAATTCTGATATTTTCGTTAGAGACAGAATTTCAAATGTAATGCTTACGTTTGTGGTTAAATTGAAGACCACCTTTGTTGAATGCCTCAGTTGCGATTTAGGGAGTGTTGGCTGCCAAGGATTCTGTGAATATGAAAAACGTACCCAAAACCAAATAGCACAAGAGCTAAGCTCATTTTAGACAGGCAACCAATGAACCCAGGTATGAACTGTGCTGCTGTGTCCTGCAAGCCTGGTGTTTTCAGTGAGTTATGTGATCATGTCCTGTATATCACTGCTTGCGATGGATCATAAAATACC
Organism: Mohoua ochrocephala; assembly: GCA_013398855.1. Classification (NCBI taxonomy): domain Eukaryota; kingdom Metazoa; phylum Chordata; class Aves; order Passeriformes; family Acanthizidae; genus Mohoua; species Mohoua ochrocephala. The sequence goes on from VZTA01024609.1 coordinate 110,127, forward strand.
CTTATTTCCTTTTCTGTGTCATGCCTAGGCTAGGCAGACTTTTTCTAGTCTTTAAGCACTGGTGGAAGGTATTTGGTTTTTAGGTAATATTTTTGCAATGGCAAAGTCATCTTGTAGATGCTCTTATAGCTGAAAAAAATAAAAAGAGAAAAAGGAGATCATCTGATGCCCTGTACACAACCAGCTGTCGGTATAAACTGAATCTGTTTTAGACAGTTTTTTGCAAGTGTCTTAGCATTACCCATCTCCTTTGCTTTCACTGAAAATGGTACAACATTTCACCTGTACATTTATACAGATTAACCTGGCTGCTGACCCAAGGCAGCCTGCATTGGCAGTGTTTTAAATTTACAGTCTTGTTGGTAGCTGCGGTGTGCTGTGCCTTGTAGATGTGCTCTGCTGCACCTCATAACAGTTTGTCTTCCGCTGTGGGTTTCTGGGCTCTGAACTAGGACTGGTTTGGGGATTGTCCCTCCACAGGCTGGGGGGGAGGCCACAGAGCAGGTTGTGACCAGCTTCATTTCCTCAGACTGTCTTCACTGATGTGGTTTTGTTTGTTTGTTTTTGATAGAAATTTAGGTGTTTTAGAAGTTAGTGACAGCCAGTCAGGAAAAGGGCAACAAGGAATGGACTGGACTGTTCATCATCTCTTGACATCCCTCTTGTCACACTGAGGGAAATACACGTACCCGCAGGACTTGAAACACTGAGTAAATGTGATGTTTCCAGTATAACAAACTGCCGTCTGTTCCCTAAGAATTTACTTTATCTCTATGTGATTTCTTATTAAGCCATGAGATACCTACTGGGATGTAAAGCAAAATGTTTACTCTGCAGAATTTCTGCTGACATACAAGAGAAAATCCATTGAAGGACAGCATTCACTATATTTTCAGCAAACTCACCAATTACTTACTTATTAAGTATATGTGGTTTTGGTAGGAAAATGTCAATAGCAGCAAGGTTTTTTTTTTTACTTTTGGGTTCAGTTCCATTTATGTCCTGTTCCAGCTGCATTTAACAAACTCATTCACTAGGTGGAGAATAGAAGCAAGCACTTGACCTGATTGTGTAGATTTTAGACATTTTTTGGGTTTTAAAATTAAATTTTCACATTTCAGTATCTGAATATGAAGCCAAATATTTTTGAGTTTTACTTTAATATGTACATGAAGATATAAAATACTACTATATATAATATACTACTGCCTTGCCGAGCCATCTCCAAAATAAAACTTTTGACTAAGAATTCTCTCAGCTTTCAAATATTTTTCTGTGAAAAAATCTCTTCTGTCATCTAGTATTCAATTTTCCTTTTTGAAGAAGTGAATATTTTCCAGGTTCATAAGTCTCATGAGAATTTATTTTCCATGCTATTTATTCATTGAAAGATATTAGTTACATACACCAAAAAGTAGAAAATGACAAAAAGTCTGTTCATGTGTAAAATACTGGAAGCTTTACTATGTTGCTATTATTCTTGAAGAAAAATTAACCGTAGTATTTCTTTGATTTTACCTACCTGCAAGTTGTTCCATGTATTCATCTTCTCACAGCTGGATTTACCCAGTCTTGAATTTGAGTATCTGCTTATTTTTGAAGCTTTCTTGTGCTACGTTGAGTATCCCTGTAGTCTTCCAGGCTGCAGGGCAGATCGTAGTGTTAATGCACCAGCTGACCCGGCTGCAAGTCAAGCACGTGCAGTCATGATATTGCAACAGCAAGCCTGAGAGAAGCATCCAGACCAGGAATTTAGAAAATAGCAGCAGTGTGATGTTTTCTTTAGAATTCAGCTGCTGTGTATCCTCCTTACAGAACTGGAGAACTAAAGGAGGCTCTTTGGAGCAGAAGCCTTTGTTTTTCATCTTATGTCTGCCTGTGTGTACAAGTGTGCATATTTGTGCTCCCCTTGCCGAGCCATCTCCAAAGGTTTTTTTTTTTCCGGAACCCCGTACCAGAGGGAGGTGGATGCCAAGAAAGTGTAGAGTGCAGCATGGACAGGTGTGTACCTGGGATGGTCCCTGCAACAGCAGGAAGTGATGGAAGTCCTGCGGCAGTCCCCAGACCCTCAATAGGCTGAGGGAAGGCAAGTCCCCGTGTGGATTCATAAGAAGTCTGGAAATAACTTCTGTGCTTTCCCTTCTGATGCTGGCTACGCTAATATTATTACCAGTGTGGGAGTACATGTAGGAAAGAACCGACTCCAGAGACTTCTAACTAATTAGGAGTTTGCTGGTTGGCATAAGTAATGAATTATGAGTGAGGTGATACATGAAGTAGTTTGCTTTTTTACCCTCAAATTGTAACATAGCGTTGTCTTAACTAGGAAATAGAGACTGACCTTGCATTAGTTGGGGAATAGCACGTACAGATGTGGTTGCATGTTAGATTGGAAATGAAGTCCCAGGGTTGTTCTGATATTGGACATTTCAGTAATACTCCAGTGGGATTAGTCTGTAATAATAATGCCAAAGGGATGCAGATGAGTAAGCATGTCATATATAGCATTATAAGAACAGTAATCATGTGCGATTTAAGGAAGTGAAGATGAAAAACAGAATGTGGGGGTATCGAATGGGCCTCGTTCAGAGCACTTCCAGGGATAACAGTCTCTTATAAGCAAAACCAGCTTAGGTAGTTTAATTTCTTCCTGATATGATTATGTACAACAAAAGCTACAAAATCCTTCAGAGCAGCAAACCTAATGAAAGTATTGTGCATGCCTAGATGACCTTATCTGTCACTGTGCAATGAGCACTTCACACCACCCCTCCCTTCCAGTGCTGGTGCATCTCTCCCTCCGGCCTACCGAGGAAGAGTGTCTAGAAGTCAATGTTCTGTTGGCAGAAGTAAACAGAAATTTGTCATACTAGATGGTGATAAGGAACGAGCCTGGTCATCACTTTTCCGTCCCAGTAGTTGAAGGGAATTGTATAATTGTTAGCTTGCTTAAAATACTGCTTGGAACACCTGTTCCACGTGTCACTTTGGGCAGCAGAGTATTGCCCAGGGTTGGATTGCAAACTCATGTAACCTATGTAAAAGATCAAAACACATGACAGTATTATGCTATGGCAAAAAATTAGGCATTGCAGTGCAGTGCAATGCATTGTTCATGTCCTGTATAAGCATTTCGATGAAGTATTTGTTTTAAAAAAAAAAATCTTAGATGGTTCCTGAAAGCCAGGTTGTACTACTGAGAATTATAATGAAAGGATTCAGTTTGGGAGGAGGGAAGAGAGGGGAATTTTCCGTGACTCCAGATCTCATGGTTGAGTAAACCCTGAGTAAACGTGTCACACACTGGCAGAGCACCTGAGGTTGCATCATGGGTGCAGATGTACAGTATTTTTAGTTGCAGTAAGTACCGTGACTAACTCTTGTATTCATTATGAATACTTACAGGTTTTTATAAAACTGAAAACAGCATTTTGGTCCATAGCATCTCTACAGCTATGCAACATGTCTACATGTTCAGAAGCAGGTAATCACATCTGTTCTTTCTGAACTGTCAAAAAGGCCAGATGTGAGCAAACATTATGGAAGCTCAGCAGCTTCCAGATGGTACCAAATGGTGGTTTGGTGTCAGCCAAGTTGGAGAATGCACCAGTTAGCTATGCTACTGTCTGCTTCTGACAACCTGTGCTGCTGATGTGTTGCAGAATTTTGTTGTAGCAGGAGCTTTATAAGCATAGAAGAATTCTTGTCCAAGCATGTAAGTCATGCTGTATAATGGTAAAAATGTGAATAACTGAAGTGAGGTCTTCATCAGCTAGAATAGATAGAAGAGCCTGTCAGCCACCTCAAAAAGAGCAGGAGCACAGGATGATGCCACCTCAGAAAAAGATTCAGCAGTTAATTCTATTAGAAGTACTACCAGCGATTACAGGCCTGTGCACCAGGATTGGAGTCTCTTCTGAGTGATTTCCTCCATCTGCCACCATTTCCTCAAATACAGAGGTAATGGGGGTGGTTTGTCAATTCTTGGCAGTTCAGGGCAGCAGTTCTTCATCGTAAGGTGAAAATGTATTAAATCATCTCCTCAGTCATGTGGAATGACCCTGATAGAGCCTTGTTGCTATTTGTATAGTGCTACTTCTACACTTACTGGTGAACATTTGAATATCTACAAGGACCTTGCTTGGTTTTTGGGTGGCTTTTCATCATTAAATCTCATGCTGCCACAGCAAACTTGCTAGTGCAGTGCAGACATACTCTTTGTTTACAGTGCATATATGATGTTTGTGTCTGATCAGTTCACCTAAAAGCTGCATATTAGCACTGAAAAGGATGCTCCTGAGATGGATGATCCTTCCAGGATTTTGGTGGATCTTTAGGATTTCATGTATTTTTCCAGAATACCTGGGCAGCTAGTGGTTTTACTAGGTCTTCCCTGACTGGAAGCAGTGGACATGAGGCTTTCCAAAGAGTTGCAGTCCTGCTGAAACTGTGCACGTGTAGGTTACCTTGTCCACCCATGTGCAATAAGGACGTCTCTTTTTGAAAGTTTGAGGCTTTTTGTTGCATGTGACCTGCCTTTATTGATGTCTGTGGAATTAACTTACCGTTTTCCAAGAATGGAGAAACTGCAGAAGAGGGTGTTTTAGCATGTGAGGGAAATTTTATATGCACTTGATGACTATGAAAGCCCCTCACGTACTTTATACCTGTTCTGAAGAGATTGCAGAGAGTTACAGTGGAACTGTATTTATGTAAGAGTAAGGAATAAAACTGTTAAGATCTGATGTATCTCTGTCTGGATTCTTGTTATGTTCAATTGTTTCTATTAATACTGACATCTGCAAGTGGCCTCAAAGTGAGTCTGAACCTAAAATGATAGTTCTGTTATATCATTGTGTGTTTTACCCTTCTATTTAATCAGTTGAAGTGCATTATAAAACACAGAGGTCAGAGGGAGAGAGCAGAAAATGAGAAAAGATGGCTTTTTAAAAATGTGAAACAACTACCTTTAGTCATAAGTGTTCCCAGACTTCATATTTATGGGCTCTGTATAGTATACTAGCACACTGGTGTTGTTTTTAATAACCTTTTACAGAACATATGGCTCAAGATTTATCTATATGCAGAGCCTTGTGGACAGAACTTGTGAATTGCAACATAAAAAGTCTCCAGATGTACTTGTTATTTCTTACTAACACGGAATGATTTTCTTGGGAAGGAGGTGACATATTAGAAAGGCAACATCTGTGTTACTACTTAAATTTTAATAATGTGAATAATTTTCTTTCAACAGAGGAATTCAAGGGCTCAACAATAGTTGAATTAATGAAAAAAGAAGGCACCACCCTAGGGCTCACAGTATCGGGTGGTATCGACAAGGATGGGAAGCCAAGAGTATCTAACCTTCGTCAAGGAGGAATCGCTGCTAGGTAACTGCATCTCGAGCTACAAAATGCATTATACGATGTGATTGCTTCAGAAATATGTGCTGCATCAGAAAGGTCACCTAAAAAATATGTGACTGATGCATTTATAGTGGCAGCCCATCACGCTGGAGAGCCTCAGAGGGAAATGGCAACAGCTGGTCCTTCTTTTTGCTCCAGGCTACTTTGATAAAAACTAGAAATACCAATGAGATCTTTGAAAGTTGTCATAAGACTCATGAGCTTTCTTCTAAATTTTGTATGTTTTATTTCTCTAGTTTTTTGTCTTTGAACAAAAATTCGAGAGAAGTAGCATAACATACAGAGGGGAAAAAAACAAAATGGAAAAATGAGTGATAGTGCTACCATAATTTAATTCTTTTTTAACTCTTCATTAGATAGCTCTGAGATTAAAAAGACTCTAAAGTCATAGGTACCTTGCTTACTACTACAGTGGAAAGAAAAAAGCTGTTAATCACGAGTGAGACAAGTCAAAAGATAAGGGTTGAGATAAATCATCCCAAGTAACTGAGCAGAACATATGCTTTTGGGCTGTGGCCCATCTGCTGTTGGTGTTACATTAGCTGTGAATGCAACCAATGTCCAAAAAAAAAAAAAAAAAGGTTTTTTTTTTTGGCATTTCCCAAAGGGAGAGACAAGGATGGGGACATGAAGAACATGACTTCCCAGATCCTATGCTCAAACCAGTCAAATCATCCAACTCCTTTTTTGTGCAGCTGCTTTTGTACCTCAGGAGTGAATAATGCAGCAATGTTCTTCTTTTAATATTTAACAAGCTAGAGTAGATTAAGATCTTTCTGTTAGAAAGATAAACTCGTTTTAATCTAGATTCATGGAAAAAATATTTCTTACAATCACTAAACAGTAATTTAAAGGATTTTGTTTGGTCCAGCAGATCTGTCTTTCACAAAAGGAATATATACTTTTCCCTAGGAGTGACCAGCTGGATGTAGGGGACTACATCAAATCTGTGAATGGAATCAATCTGACCAAATTTCGCCATGATGAGATCATCAGCCTGCTCAAGAATGTTGGTGAAAGGGTTGTGTTAGAAGTGGAGTATGAGCTGCCTCCGGTCTGTAAGTAATTGCAGAGCAAACTGGAAACCTATGCAGACTAGCGGACGTAGTCAGCAGTGAGATGGGCATGGTTGGTGATGGTCATTTTGGTAGTGGTTGTTTTTTAATTTTCTATTTTTAATTTAATTTTTTCCTGTGGCTTATCACAGAGCATTGAAGCAGTGCAAAAGTACTGGCAGTACAGAGGGATGCTCTCAAATGTTTTAGAAGCAAAAATCCCACCAACAGAGCAGAGTTACCAATCTCTACTTTTTGTTGGTTTGTGGTTTTCTGGGGGTGAGGGTTGTATTTTGTTTGGTTGGTTTGGGTTGTTTGGTTGGGTTTTGTTTTGGGGATTTTTGTTTGCTTCTTTGCAGTTTTGAATACTGGAAGTTAGTTGAAGTAGATTCCAGGGCAAGCAAATCGTTCTCTTTACAATAAGATCCTCTGAGATGAGACCAGTGAATATTTGCTAGTTCTGCCTCTGCTTTTTCCTTCCTTCTCTCCACTTGCAACACCATCCCTCTCTCCTAGTTAAACAACATCCTTTGGGACTTTTCCAGTCTTTTCTGACACCACTTTTAGGCAAAATGTCATTTCTAGAGCAGAAGACACAGTGGGGTAGGCCCTGAGGATACATGAACTTGCAAGAATTGTGTGACTGAAACAAGGGCTTCTCACTGTGCAGGATTTTCTTCAACGTATGAGTTTATGCTCACACCAAAGTTGCAGAGTGCTACTGAATGTTTTCCTGGCCTCTCCTTTGCTCTGTCTGTGCTTGTGTCTGTAACAGTGTGTTTGTAGGAGAAAATCAGTGTGAATCGAGTCTGTCAGGTATGAAGGGAGAGCCAGAGAAACAATGAGTTGGAAACCTGGGACCTAAAGTGAAGGAGTGTCAGTGTTTGACTGGCACCAAGGGGCTGCACCAGGCACACCCTTGACAGAGTGTGTGCTCGTTCATGCTGCTCAATGGAGGGCAGAAGACGTGGTTTCCTGGTGTTTGGCCAGAAAAATCTCAGGTGCCAACTGGGAATTGTTTAATAATGATGGATTAAATTTGGCTGAGCACTGGTAATCCCGCTCTCCCTAGTGCTTCCTTCCATGTCTGAAGTGTTCACAGCGGGAGCATCCAGCTGCTGTTTTCAGCACGAGTCGCCTCAGTGTTTAAAACTGGAAGGTGAGCAGTGCCTGTCTCGTGTCTGCCTTTTGCTGCTGGTAAGGGTTAAGGAGTTCTTTGCCACAGCAGGCTGGGGTGCAAGGACGGCCACCTGAGTGGCTGTTCCCAAGTGAAAGGACACTGCTGCCACTCCTCACTGCTGAGCTGCGGGTTTCACCTCTCCCCAGTGGAGGTTACAGGCCACACCAAACAAATGAGGAAGTGTGGATTCATCATGAGCTACGCACAAGGCCACTTTCTGTCGATAGGAATGAAGTCAACAGTTGTCTTCTCCTCACAATTAATTTTTTTTTGGTCAGTAAAATGTTTCTAACTGAAAAGAGAACAACCACATGGACTCGGTAACACAGTTGTGATCTTCAAGCTGTAGCAGGAATTACTACAGCACAGAGCAGTGCTCTGGAGGGCCATTTTTCACCTGTTTTCCTAAGGAAATGAGATTTATGTGATTTCACTGGGTGGTTCTCCTGCAGTAACTTTTTTAATAGGGGCTGAGAAACTCCCAAAAAAGTACATTACAGTACATCTCCTGGAAATAAACACTTGAGCGAGTTGCGAGCAGGGGAGTCCTCAGAGAGAGAGAGAGGCAGAGAGCGCTAAGGGGGCTCTGCCCTTCCTGGTGCCTTTCATGATTGGCAGCTCCTGCAGGGTGGCCTCTGGCATCCATTGCCCCCTCCGGGTATCCTGACAGGGAAACTCTGATTATTGCAGGCAGGAACATTAAATGACACAAGTTTTCATTAGTTCTGCCACTCATGGAGTATGTATTTTATAGAGCTGGGTTGGTTTGGTTTTGATTTTTTTTTAATTTTATGTGTGTTTGTACTGTTCGCAGTATTTGACTGGAAGGTGGAAGGTGTGAGTGCGTGTGATTTTGCACAGAGTCCTTTTCCCATTGGAAAAGAGCGTTCTTAGACCCTGCCAAAGTTTTTCCTGTAAAAGCTAATAGCGAACTGTCTGCTGGTCTCTTAACAGCAGTGATTTCAAATTCTGCAAAGTGGATTATCACACCCAAATGCATTGGTCTGTGCATTAGGCTTCTCACCTCCTAGTCCAGCTGTACACCAGTTCTCTAGTACTTCCAGAGAAAATACTGACTCAACTAGAAGCCAAAGAACTTTTTTACTAACTCACTAACTTTGAGGGAGCATACTACATTTCGAAAAAGAAAAAAAAGTCTTTATGATAACAAAATGCATTCTGCATCTTAATCTAGTGACCTGAGATCAGAGAAGCATCCCACAAGTCTTGATTGTCTTCTCTCTAAGTGACAAAAGTAAATGTTTTCATAGTAAAACAACAAGCTCAATAGGTACTCTTAAGAATTTCATGTCCTTTTTGTCTCACTGTGTATTTCTGTATTTTCTAGCACTCTTCTGTAACTACAAGACAAGCAAAATGATGCCATCATTTAAACAGTAATACTCAAATTCGTCACCTGTTATATGCATCTATGTCTTTTTTCCAAACCATTGTCACTCTGCAAAATATCTTGCCCAAAATTCTCTCAAAAAGGGGATGAGTTCTATTTAATTACAGGTCTTCAGTCTGACTGTTCTGTAATTTAGTCCTTCCAATTGTATGACCCAATATCGGTCTTAAATTGGAAAAGGTGTAAATCTGTGTGTATACTTAGAAAAATAATGACAGTTAAGGTTTGGATTCTTTTTCTTTTAGCTGTACAAGGATCAGGTCTCATCTTTAGAACTGTGGAAGTTACTTTACATAAAGAGGGGAACACTTTTGGATTTGTAATAAGAGGTGAGTTATTGTTGAATTTAAACTCTGTATTTTCTTACTTAAAAAAAAAAAGTGATAAGTTTTTATAGCACTCAGAAATATGTCAAGATTTATGCCTTACAGTTTGTAAAAATCAATGTATTACATTTTCCATACCCTCATGTATTGCTTTTATGAGCGGCTCTAGTTTTTGTTTATGGAAGAACCTTAAGCAATCAGCTATGCCAAGGAAACATGACAAACTCTGGTCACATAAGACCAGATTCTGCTACCACTGAAATCAGCAGGAAGATCATAGTTCTTAGAAAAAAGATTTACATACAGTATTTGTGTGTATTAGGCACGAAATCTGATTAATCCTGCTGGTAGTCTGAATTACCAACTAAAACATTACAACTAAAACATTACCACTGACTTGGAGAACAGAAGATACAGCTCTTAATTAATACACCCCAATGATGAATTATTACTTTCTTCAGGGAAAACCTTTTTTTTTATTTAATACTTAAATTTCTTAGTGGTCACTCTTTATTCTGAGTATACATAAAGTATAGATTTTTTGTTTTCTCTGTGCTTCAAACATTGCAGAACAATAAGTGTTCACACTGAGATCACATTTTCAGAGTAAAGGGTCTAAGAAAAACTATACATTTTTTAGGAATCTCTCCACAAAAATGTTTTTAAAGATTCATCTATACATAGAGGAAGTTGATTTTATTTATGGTAAAATTCAGTGGAGGGTCATATTAATGGCTTGGCCTTTTTTTTTATCTTTTTAGCCCATCTGTAAAGGTGCATGCTGCAAGCTGTAGGCTTGCCTTTTGGAAATGAGCTGTCATAAAAAGCATAAAATGAAGGTGTACTTTCTCTCACTTTTTCCTTTCTAGGTGGAGCACACGATGACAGAAATAAATCTCGTCCTGTTGTAATAACATGTGTCAGACCTGGAGGGCCTGCTGACAGGTACAATTCATCTTTCTCTGGAGTTCATGTGAAAGAGAAATGGAGAAAGGTGAATTATTTGGGACAGAAGTTAAGATTTTGAGTGAAATAGATGTATTGAAATACAGTCCTTTGAAATTCATGGGTTTGTCTTTAATTGTTGTAATAGAAATAACAACTGCGGCAATAGTAGTGGGCAACCGCAGAGGCTCAGCACGTTATGGCGTGTGTGAACTTTTAATTTAGAATCTTGCACCTAAATTAATTAGGATAAATTCTTGCAGTAGGTCAGAGCACATTTTTTTGCATTCTTCAGACAACTGATGTAGCTCTTAATTGTGTTTTTCATACTGTTAACACCACAATCTTTTTCTCTTGCAGTTCAGAGTAATACTGTCACATGTTTGACTGTTGTATTATTCTGTTAAGATGTTTGTACATATCTGCATGTGAGGTCACATATAACTTTACCTAGTAAACTTCTGACTACAGATTTATGGTTTGGCCACATTTGTATGTAATACCATTTTGTATCTATATAAAGGAAGAATATTTACTTCGTTTTTATGTACAAACTGTGTTTTCAAAAATGGCATTTATATCCTTAAACCGTTAAAGAAACTCAAAGGGCAGTTTCTTTAAAGCAGATCGATGTCCGTAGCCTATGCTGACATTTTTGACCTTGGAAACATTAACTGAGAAGAAAATGTTTCAAGAGGACATTTCTTTTGTTCCCTCACTTTCTTCTCTCCCTCATCCCCTGCTTTCCTTGTTTTTCTCCACGATTCCTAAGCTAACCATGTTAGTATTTCACTTTCTATTATAATTCTGAATAGGTTATGAGATATGCCTAGGAGACAGTGTTTTAGATTTAGAGCTGAACTACTTCTAGGTAGGAAGAAAGGAAAAATGGAATTATGCAAGTAAAAGATATTTTTAAAGAAAATCAATAAATGGACATTCATATTTTGCAATCTGTTTTGGCACCCATGTGTTTGCATCTCATGTTTATTTTTAAGAAAATATTGGAGGAGGATGTGTTTATGTATGTATGAAAAAAGAGTTGTGTGGATAAGGCAGAAAGAAAGCATATGTTGAGCAGAAGCTATGCTTAGTTGCAATTTCACATGGCTTGATTATTTCACTGTGTGGTAAGCTGTTTTCCAGTCGCTGATTTTCCAATTAAAGCAATTTCCTTTCCAGTGCACCCTCTGATCGTTCTCACTGTCAAAGTAAATGTTAAGTGTTAAGGCAAGAGGGATGGATGTCAGAGGGGGTGCAAGAGAATTGCTTTGCATAAAAATGGTATTATCTCCAGATCAATTTGTCTTACACTAACAAAGATCGTTCCTTTATTCTCCCTTCAGAGAGGGCACAATCAAACCTGGGGACAGGCTGCTGAGTGTTGATGGGATCCGACTGTTGGGAACAACACATGCTGAAGCCATGAGTATTCTCAAACAATGCGGGCAGGAGGCGACTCTGCTGGTTGAATATGATGTCTCAGTGATGGGTAGGTCGTGGGATAGGAAGTGGGGCTGTAATACTGGGAGCCATCTGTGATGTTTTGCTGCCTGTTCTTCATGAGCTGTTTTAGAAGTGATTGTGACCTGTTACGCTCCTAGTAGCACTGCTATTCCCTTCTGCATCGTATCATTAATCTTGGGTTCATAAGGAGGTGAGCAGTATTTTACTGTAATTTAGCATTCTGACATTTCGTGGTTTGTAGGCTGAAACCATAGTGTGGATTCTAGCAAAGTAACTTTTCCAATGGCTAGTTTATAATAAAGGTTAATGAAGTGTAAGCATTTCTGTGTCACATGAAAGAGGGGAATACTTGATCTAACAAGAATTCTTTTACCTTTTGCCGGTGCTGCTAGTCGGATGAGAAATAATTAAAAAGTCACAAGACTTCCACATGGAAAAGAATAGAGAAGAGAAAATTTGTTAAGGAATACAGAGGTGGCAAATCATGGTGTGAAAAATGAGCTTACGTGTTATACAAACTTTGATTGAACTCACTGGAAATATGGAAGGTTATTTGGGGAAGTCAAGCAGACCAGATGATTTTTAACAAGAGATTTGGAATTGACTTGTTTCCATTTGTTTTGGAAATTGTCATATCCCCTAAATTTTTTCAAGATACAGGAAATTCAGAGCAGCAAGAAACAGAAATACTCACCAGTCAGACTGAAATATTTCTTGTCTGTCTGGGGATTTTTCACTTCTTTTTCTGCTCAGTTCCACAGTCGGGTTTCTAGCCTGGCAGTAAAGCAGCCTCCTAGGGATTTGTGAAGTAGCACTGTCAAACTTCAAAGCCTTGGAAAAGATTAATACTGAAAAGAATAACATCAGATATTTGTTTATTCTGGAACAGCCCTCTTTATTCTTCTCTGAGACACAGATTTATCTTTTTTTATTACATTATGTGTCTCTGTTTACTTAACTGTCAAGAACTGAACTGGCAGGTTTGTGTAGTGTCTGGCAGGCCTGATGGACAGTTATGCAGGTTCACGTCCAGAAAGGCGGAGACAGCTCAGACGAGTTCTAGCTTCTGAGGAGAACTAGAATTTAGGTGTTTTCATTTGTTTCTTCTTTTTTTTTCGAAAGATGAGGGATGACCAAGCCCTGTCTGTCATCACAGTTAAAACAATGTTCTTTCTACACCACTTTTTCTAAAATGAACCCCTGGCTTTAGACAAAGTTCCCAGTGAACTTTCATTTCAGAGAAAACTCCCATCCCCATTTTCCTTGTATACCCCAGGGGGAGAGTCGGCTGCCATTTCAGTGAGGATCTTTTAGAAATCTTTGCAGGTTTATGTAAGGAGGAGACCACATGATGAAAAACGCTGTTGTGTCCTAAATTGCAGCTTGTTCAAGGCAGGAACCTTCTTTTCAGTGTTATCTGGATAGAGCTCAGTTCAGGAGGATACAGAACTTAGTTGGAAATTTCAGGCTTGTAACTGTAAAGGCAGCACCTACCAATCAGTCTCTTCATGTCATTTTCTCTCTGAATAAACTCTCTTTTGTTCTCAGCACCAAATCTGGATTTATCATTCCTGCCTTCCTGGCAATGAATATGTTATCCAGCGGAAATTAAAGGAGGTAGAAGAAACTGAGACTTGTGAAGTCAGAAAGAAAGAAACAAAAGGGAATCAAACGCTGGGAAATGTATGGAATGGTGGTCCAGCAGAGTCTGCAAGAAGAACTAAGGAGGGAACCAGTAGACTGTCTTTCTAATGCATTGTGATTTTTTTAGATTTTGCCTAGCCCCCAGTAGGTTTTGATTTTTTTCCAATTTGCGTGCCCTGCATCGTATTTTAGCAGCGGTGTGAACAAAAGATTTTTTTGGGAAGCTCTCTTGTGCAGTTATGTTATGACCGTGGTGCAAAGGCTAAAAATCATTCATCCTCATCTGTTGAATCCTGGCCCAGGAAACCTTTGCTGATTTGGATCTTCTCTTAGTTCTGCTCAAGAGCAGGAAAGTCAAAGTTGGGAGTAACGTAGAAGAGAGAATATGAGCCACAAAGACAAATTTAGGAATTACAGAATGTTACTCTTTTTCCCAACTCTTATGTTACCCATAAACTGTAATGCTATCTAGGGGTTGATGTGAATTTGAAAATAGGCTAAAACAAAGGAAGAGCATTGGGTAAGGTGACTTATCAATAACTGATGCTTGAAAATAGACTATTAGGTTAGCTACTTGGAGGGGGCAGAAACAAGCCAAAAGTTACACAGAAGTCTGGTGTATTCTGTAGGGTCCTCCTGGTATAAGCTTTCAGTAGAACATATTGCTCCTAGAGATACAATTGTAGCATTATTTGCTTTAATACCTTCTCTTCTGGTTATATCCTGTAAAGCAGCGTTGCGTGTGGCCAGAGCTGGAAAGAGCCATAAAATACATTCTGATAGCATGAAATTGGAACTTGATTTGAAATGGTTTTACTAGATGAAGAAAATAATCCTGAACTATTTTCCAGCTACACTCCCGTAGTGTGTAACTGACTTTTCTTACTCCTGTAAGCATAAGCTGTTTCAAAGGTGCTGTATTTCTCAAAGTTTAGTTCCTTCAGCTGAAGTCTTCAAGAGGTCACCTGGGAAGCTTGTACATTTTATTGTTTCTGGAAGCTAGACAAACTGGAGTAAAAAAAGCATCAAGAGGTTCTGTGCAGGGTAATCAAGTGTGTATATAATGTCAGAGATGTGGCTATTTCTGTTGAACTCTCTGGGGTTACACCTGTGCTTGCTTAAGTACATCCTGAAGACTCTTGCTCAGCTGGGTCCTAGGAAATAAACTTGTCAATTCAGCTTCTTGGAAGAGATTTTTTTTTTTTAAACTCGGCTGAAAATATTTCCAGGTTGGTGTGTGGAGTGTACTGCTGTGTAGTTTCAAAGAGAGTTTGACATAGTAGGAGTCTGAAAATACCAAGATAATCCCTGAAGAAAATTGGAAAACTTAATTTCTGAGAAAGTATTTTATAATGTGATAAAAGTTACATTTGAAGTTGTAGAGGGTGCAGTCTTCCAAATGTCTTTCTGTTTTCCAAAACACATCCTCCAGTCTTGAAGCACTGTGATTGCTTACCTCTCTTGTTGATTTTAGAGGAAACTACCTGCACTGTTTAATTTTGTGATGCTTTAATAATGCTGCACTTCAGTGTTTATGAAAGACATGGATACGGTGACTCACTCTACACAAAACTGTACAGAAGTAACATGGTCTTTGTGGGCTTTATTGCTTTTCTCTGTAATCCTTACACCTGAAGTGTCCAACCTTTCTGGTCGTGTGGATCACCTATTTTCTTCTAGTGCTGGGAGAGGTCTGAATAGTACAGCTCTCTGTGCCCCGTGATTACACCTGTGCCCTCATTTTGAGGAAGGGGAGAAGTAGAGGCAAGGTGGTAGCTAGCAGTGACTTGCTGCCACTGTCAAGATAATTTTGCAACCTGCATCCTCTCCTGTGGGAATCAAATAGAAAATACTAATTCCAAGCTATAAATATAGGTTGGGGAGACTGAAATTCTCACTGTTAGGCAGTGGTCAGGTGAAGCATCGTAATTAACTGCTCACAGCTAGAGTTAGAGTGAGGGTGAGAGTTAGAATGCAACACTAATAACAAGCTACAAATGGAGATTCACAGTGCCCCTGTCTAAAACAAGAAAGGAAAGTTTATCAGTACCTTGAAGCTGAGGAGATGCAGTTTCCCTTCAGGTTTTCAAAGATCTGCCATGATGCCGCTGGGCTGTGTGTTGTCTCTGTAATTGGGCTTGCATCTGCTTGGGTAACCTTCCATATTTTCTCTGAAAGGGAGCAATTAGACAAGTTCAAAGGTAATGACTATCTTAAGTTTAAAGTCTGGCCATTTTTATGTAACTCTAGTTCATAAATGGCTGATGATGATCTTTTGAGCAACCTACTTTTTAAGTCTTGGATGTTCCTGCTGGGGTAATCTTTGAATCAAGGATACTGTAGTTAAACAAAACTAATAGCTATTGCCAGAACTTTGGCACAAAAGGAAGCTGTTTTTAGTTGTTTGCACTTGTGAGACACAACATCTTTCTCTCTTCTCTCTTCAATGGGTGTTTGTTAGTTCAAACCACTCTGTGGTGTTCAGGAGTGAAGGAACATATTGCACATTCAAATTCCATATGTTTCTCTGGCTTCTTTAACAGTTCTTGCACTTATTTGAGCCAGAATAGATTTGCTGGAATGTGGCACCCTGTAAGTGTTCTCTTCGGAACAGAAACAGTCAGCTTGTTTTTTGTTGCAAATCTACCAGAGTCACCCTGACACAGAACCACTCAATTTTAACTAGAGCAACGCCCTCAGTTTTCTGAACTCAATGCTTAACACTGATAGAACTTTCTAGAAAGAGGATTATTGATTTAGACATCTGCTAGTAAATCTTTTACCTCATCCAAGGCTGTTGCCTCTCTAAGTTCACCCATTAAAATAAGCTAATTAATGAATTAATTAATGCTGTAATGATCTTATTAAAGTATATTTAAAGAAGTCTGCCTCACCTTTTAGCAATTTTGCCTGACAAGAAGAGCACTTGGGAGAGAAAACTTGCACAGTTTAAAGATCAGGTGAGATAATCTGTGGTCTAGTGTAGACTTTCAGTAATTTGTGGAAGGCAAGACATAGAGGAGAAAAAAGAACTTATGGGCTGCCCCTTAAGTTTCATAAAGCAATATCACTCAAGGGCATTCAGAGCTGTGGAGACCCTTAAAAACTAGAATTTTTACAAGCCCAAAGGAACAGGAGCCCCAGAGACTCCAAGGACTGACTTAAGAGCTTCATAAGCCTTGTAAGCATTGCAAGACCTTGAAAGTTGAGTAAAGTCAGGAGCCCTGTAGGATTCCACACTGCCTTTTTCTTTCTGATTCTTTACAAACGTAAAATTAACGTTTCTTTTGTCTCTTACAGGGTTTTGACAGAACAGATAGGTAGCATACTCTGGCATTTGGCTGGAACCGCAGGTCTCCTGGCTGTCACAGGGCAATAGATTTAGATCCCTTGACATTCTGAGTCTGAATTAGTTGCTTAAAACTTTGAAGAAGTTTTCTTGTCTGATGTTGCTTCAGAGACAGAACGAAAATTCACGTGCATAGCAAAGGTCATAATAGCTGTATTGGTTGAAACGTTCCTTTAAATACTGCTACACAAACACATACACAAGT
This sequence comes from Mohoua ochrocephala, assembly GCA_013398855.1. Taxonomy (NCBI): domain Eukaryota; kingdom Metazoa; phylum Chordata; class Aves; order Passeriformes; family Acanthizidae; genus Mohoua; species Mohoua ochrocephala. The sequence goes on from VZTA01024609.1 coordinate 127,135, forward strand.
TCTGTTGCAAGACAATGCTGGAAATCAAAATGTTGAGCGTGCCAGTTGGGAAATGTCAGAAGTGAGACTGCTCAGCCGCTGTCCAGATAGGTGTGCATGCAGTACAGTCACAAGACCCACAGGAGAGATAATAACCTTTTAATGCAGCTATTCATTTTGAATTTTATTTCTGTCTCCAGTGTGTGACCACAGGCTTATTGAAGGCACTGCCCAGATCCTTGTCTAAATGCAAAGTTATTAATTTCCTGGTGTTTCTTCCTGAGGCCCTAATCCTGCCACAGTTTGAGTGCTTCAGGCAATATGCAGATCTCAAGGAGAAAACCTCAGAGTCCCAAGGTCATTCCATATGTACTGGATCTTTCTTACAGCAGAAGATGACACAGACATAACTCTAACAGTTTTAGAAATATCCACTCACAGATGTGTCACTAGGTAAAACACATGGGATTTTTTGTCTCTCCTGGAGGCTAATGAGTGATTCACATTCACTGAGCAGATACTTAAATCTGTGTGCCACGGCACGTTAGTCTCCTCTTACTGTGCAGTTTACTTGTTTGTCAAAGACACCGTGTGTTCTGCTGTCGGTGCCAGATGCCTGCATCAGGGACACCAGTACAAACTGACAGTCAACCGTGGATATGTACAATAAATGAGTTTTCTCTTTGTAGTGCTAGCAAGCTGTGCTAAGGCACAGGGAGGTGATTCAAGACAGCCAGCACAGCTTCACCAAGCGCAGGTCCTGCCTGACCAACCTATTGGGCTTCTATGATGGACTAACTATATCAGTGGACAGAGGAAGGGCTACAGATGTCATCTCTCTGGACTTCTGTAAAGCTTTTGGTACGGTCTCCCGTACCAAACTCTAAACTCAAAACTGAGCAAAACTCAGTTTTGCTCTAAACTGGAGAGAGATGGATTCAGTGGGTGGACTGTTGTTAGATGGATAAGGAATTGATTGGACAGTCACATCCAGAGGGTAGTGGTCAATGGCTCAGAGTCCCAATGGGCATCAGTGACAAGTGGTGTCCCTTAGGGGACCTGTGCTATTTAATATCTTCATTAATGACACAGACGAAGGGATCGAGTGCACCCTCAGCAAACTGGCAGGTGACACTGAGCCGAGTGGTGCAGTTGACACACCTGAAGGACAGGATGCCATCCAGAGGGACCTGGACAAGCTCGAGAAATGGGCCTGTGGGAATCTCATGAGGTTTAACAAGGCCAAGTGCAAGGTGCTGCACCTGGGTCGGGGCAAGCCCTGGTACGAGCACAGGCTGGGGATGAACAGAT